>VXBA01005221.1:773337-797696 GCA_013399895.1 Serilophus lunatus | reverse complement strand
GGCGGGAGCGGTCGCTTGTGAGGGCGGGCGTCGCTTTTTTTCTACGCTGCCGGGGCTCGGGGCTGGGGCGTTGTGGTCTGCGGCTGCTGAGGCCGCGGGGTGTGCCCCGTGCGCCGGGGAGCGGCTTTGTTCGCTGGGAGCAGCGAGACCAGCGCGCCAGGGCACGCCCCTGCCGCCCCTGCTGCCCCTGAGCGCCTCCGCCGCCCAGCCCTGCCGCGGTGTCGGTGTGGGAGACGGGCCGGGCCGGGCTGGGCAGCGCCCGCCCTCCGCCCCGCCCGTTTGTACGGGCGCGCGTGTGAAACTGCAGTGACACAGCGCGAGAAATAAGTGGTTCACAATACGGCCTTGAGACAGGGGCAGTTACATGGTTTAAGATTGACAGTTGTCTATTCCAGATTAAGGAATGGAGCCTTGAAGTGCCCCTTTATTTAATGGTATTGGAAAAGGACAGCATCCGCAAGGTAAACCGAATGTAAGTGTGGAGGGTAGGGAGTCCATGTCTGAGATTGCATTTTTGCAAGAAACAGCCTCGGGGTGGGGCTTCATGATCGGCATAATCCGAACTCCGTGTTGCCGAGGGACGCGGCCAGATGAATAACAGCGTTCCCATGGGCCTGCAGTCAAGAAAAGAGTAGGACACCAGTCCACCTGCAAATTAATCTTGCAATAAATTCATCATTTGCGTCCTAGTTGGTTCCACATAGTTGGACAAGCACTAGTGGGACAGGACCACCGCTTGCCACAGTAGCACCTAATCGGATCAGAAACTGCACTTTAAGAAATGGTGCTCACGTAACCTCAAGATAAGATAACGCTTTCTGAACTCTGTACTGCTTGAAAGTGTGCTTTGGAATTCAGAAAATTCTTAGTATGGCTGTTGAAAGAGGTATTTGAATATGCATTTTGTAAAGGATTTTAAAAGCTGTTCTTAATTTTTACATATGCAGTCTGTTTCTGTCTTGATACAGATATATGCAACATCATCCAAAATACCTACTACTGGTGTTGAAAAAAAAAAAAAAATTTTACAAGGTTCTGAGAAAGAGTATGTGACCTGTTTAAATACTGGCCTTGGCCTGCTGAAGGAGTAAAGACAAAGTCACAGAAGAAACTGATTTCTGGGGATTCACCTGCATGCATTAGCCTCCTGTTCTTTGTACAATCTGGGCTCAGTATCTTACTAGCATTCTGCCCGACAAACATCTATTTTTTCTGGAAAACAAACCTAAATTTGGTGGCAGATTTGATTTTCTTTTTTAATGTTTGTTATTTACTGTTGATACATTTCAGGAGGACCAAGGAACCCAGATGAAAGAGTTGAGCAGGAGTTTCTCAAAGAATAAAGAGGCCATTTTTTCTTCTGTAGGTCAGCTGACTGGTATGAAACTAGCAGGACGACCATCTCAGTTGCATCTACAAAAAAATAAGGTTATACGGCTTTCTAATATGGCTCTGGGAGCAGTCTGGTCATGTTTTTGGCACAGAGGCTTGTAAGGGACCTGGTCTAATGAAAAGTGTCCCTGTCCATGGTAGAGGGGTTCAAACTAGATGATGTTTAAGGCCCCTTCCAACCTGGGCCATTCTACAATTCTGTGATTCTATGGTATTTCCAAACATTAGCAGTACCATGGCTCTAAAAGTTGACACCAACAGTTGATAACGAAATTTCTAAGCAGCAATACTATCCATGATATTAGTCTTTTGTCCTGCCCTGATCAACTTATCCCAGATCCATGCCCTGCCCTACTTTTCTTCCCATGCTCCTCCCTGCTGGAAGAGCAATGCGTGCTGCATGCTGTTTCTGCTTGAGCAGCTGAGAGACATCTCATGTACGCCATGGGGCCACCCTCACCAGTAGCTGGGAGAACAGCACTACCTCTTCTCAGTGCTCTTCTGTCAGGACTCAGTTTAATAATCCTGCTCTGGAGCTACAGGATCACCATTGCCTTTGACAGCTGTGTTCACCCCACCTAAGGAGTTTCCATCTTGGCTGTTTGCACATTCTCTTCTATGCCTACATTAAAATAATAAATCAGGTCAATGAACTAAATATAACCCAGGAAGAATGAAATTACTTGTTGCAACTGAGGCAGTCTGACAGCCCTTTGGTACCACCACACTCTTACCCTCCTCCACGCACCTGGCTGTCAACACCAACTCTAGTCTTCATCAGGCCCTGACTTCTGTCAAGCTGTCTCGCCAGCAGAAAAATTGCATAGGATAAAAGGGGGGAAAACTCTTTTAACTGTGAGTTGCATTGAGTCTGGTAAACGCTATGGATGGCCCAAAGGAGGATGAAGGATTTTGAGGCCAAAAGAAAGTCTTGATGCTTTCAAATTACATATTAAGAAATAATTCCCTTTACTAACAGCATCTAACCTTTGCTCAAGTCACACTCTGACTCGCTCAGCTACTCATTTTTTGGTCTCGTTTTTCCTCCCTTTTTCCCTCATTTTTTCTATTCAGATACCATGACTTATTTAGTCTCATAGCTGCTAAACTCTTGAAGCAAGGATGAGCGTTACCCTGAATTTACAGAGTCATAAGTTGAAAGAGAAATCGACCCTGTGCCAGTTAGGGGAACGTTGCTGCACTATCGTAACCCACAGGTCTTTGGATTTTTAAAAACCATCCACCTGCAACGGTCCATAGTGTCAGTAGATGGTGCTATGTACATACTTTTAGGAACTCTTTTTGCCTGAGATTTACCCAACCAATAAACATTTCCTTTATATTTGAAAGTGATATCCCTGAAAAACCAGAAGCCATACAATTTAAGAAATATTTGTCTTTTATCGGAGAATAAATGAAGAGATGTAAAGTCTTTCCATGCCATGGCATCATGTCATATAGTATTACCTGTGCTGTATGACTCATCCTGGAGTGATTCAGCATCTGGGGTATATAAGAGCTGTAGTTCTGATATTTTGTTACCTGATGTGTATTTTCTTAAAAGTGTGAGGAACTATTCTTCACACTTTTCTTTTGGAGGAGTTTCTCGACTTCCCCCTCTAACCTAATTACTCAAGGTTTCCTTGAAACAACCTCTTGTATTGTTCATGTGAAGCTCAAATACAGCATCATGCAGATAAATTGTGATCAGGACCACCTCTCCTGTATCTCAGTGACAGATTGATTCCTCCTTTTGTTTTGTCCTTGAGATGAAAATACTTTATTAACTTACATACATCATTTAAATTTTCTCTACTGCTGCTGAAACTATATTTAAAAAATAGATCATTAAAGCTTTTTTTTCTTTTTTTTTTTTTTGTGGCAGAGCAGATAATTACATTTTTTAAAAAATGAATCAACATTTACCTTTTATTTCCACAGCAAGCTAGAACTTTAAAGTTTTCAGAAGATTAAGGCTGAGGGAGCAAAAGGCTTCAAAACCTTATTATAAAACCTATCTAAAAAGCTCAGTTAGCATGAGAGACTTTCTACCTGTTATAGAGATAGATCACTTTACAGCAAATGATTACTATCAAACTGATCCTATTTCTTTAGGAACATGAAGAGGAAGTGAGCTAGGATTAAAAGAACAGAGAGGGGGAAATACATAATATTATAGAGAAGAGAAACATAGCTTAGTACAGTATGTACTAACTAATAATAGTACTAGCTATTAACTTCTAGATATTCTGAAGAACAATCATTTCCATTAGAAAAGAAAAAAAAAAGTATCTGTTTCTCAGTGTGGAATAGACTTCTGTGAATTCCCAAGCCTAATAGGGCCATATGTGAATAATAAGGATGTGTAATTTTCTATTCAGACTGCAGGAACCCTGAAAAGGCTCACTCTCAAGTTTTAAAAATCCTGGCCTCCTTGCGACAGATGCTGACTATATGTATGCATATATATTGTAATGCAGTTCATCACACTTCTTCCCTAGGAAAGAATCAGATTCTTTCTTTTTAAAATTCATTTACATGGCATTATAGACACTGTCTTTGTTTGCCATGAATGACTTAATGTCCATATACAGCTACACTGCTGCAGAAAGTAGAACTATCTAAAGCCTCCTTTTTCATCAGTGCCATTAACTAATGCCAATGCCAATAAGCTGTAAGGGGAAGAATATATTATGCAGTACACACATGTAAAATTAACTTATTCTGAGCCCTGAACCTCTTGAAAGTTTTTTTAGTTCTTTGGATTGCATACTATTATTAACATAATCATCATATTTCTATAACAGATTGTAGGCAATCACTACTCTACACAAATTCTCCATTGCAGAAGGAGACTGCATCTCCTATGGCTCCTATAAAGAAGTTGTCTCCTTCCCTGGTTCACAAGGATGCATAGAAATGTTAATAAATAAGTCACACACTGATCATTTCACCTTTTCAGCTGCCTACTCTGGATTTAAGTCAATTGAAGTCATCCCTTTTCCTAAACTCTAGTCCCTTCTTTACAAACCAGCTGAAACATGGGAGTACTTCAGAGAATACTCTGAGAGAATCCTTTTTTTATCAGTCTTCCCAAATCTTAATATGTCTTTTTTTTAATAGAAAGCCAGAATTTCCTGCTTCACCTTTGCCTCTGACTAAGGGTTTTACTTGCACCAAATACTGGCATGAAATTCTTTATTGTAACAGAATTTATTAATATAACAGAAAAAGAAAAACCTTTTTGGTGACATCACAGCTGAAACCAGGGAGATTATTTTCCCATGTTGCTTCTCAGGTTTTTAATTTTAATGTTGCCTGGTTTAATATGTGGGTTGTGGAGGGCAATAGGAATGCTTCGGGATATCAGCCTCACAGTAGTCTTAACTCCGTCAATCAGTAACTGCAGTGGTAAGAGCATTATAGGAGACTTCTCCAAAACAATTTTGTTACTCTTTTCACATCTGATGTTGATGTGTCTGAGGCAAAAATGCCAGAAGACCATTTAGGATAGTGCTTTCATCAGGACTACCACTGATGATTCTTGTCAGGACTAGGGAATAGTAAAATAGAAAAAACCCTCAGTATAAGTAAGGCCTTGTTGATGAAAGTGTGTCCAAGGCTAAAAAGCAGATTTGCTAAAACTGACCTCATACACATCATTCCTCAAAGGCCAGCTCTGCCCCAGCAGAGCAGCACCAGGAGGGGTAGACAAAGCAGTTCTTGTCATGCCTTGTCACTGGTACAATAATGGGTATCAGGAGGGACTGCACAGTGCTGCTTATTTTGTTAGAACAGACTGAATGACACTTTCTGCCTAATTCAGTAGATACCTATTGTTGTGGACTATTAGTCATTGTTCTTTGTATTTTGTTCCCTGCTATCTTATTTCCTTTTCTCAAAATATGTTCTTTCTTTTCAATTATCTTCCCCTCTTTTTTAATATTTACCATTTTTCCTTCCTAATATCTCATTTTCCTTCCAATCTATTGCTTCCTTTTTTGTTGTTAGACCACCCCATTCCATTCCCTGGTTCCCTTTGTTCTTCACTGAGGGCAACTGTCTGTTCTCTCCAGCCCATTGTAAAATGACTACTCTTCCCTCACTCCCAAACCTTCATGTCCTCTCTGTAATCAGTCCCAGCTCATTCCATTTTTGTGTCTTCTTACTGTCAGTCTAAGATTCAGTCTTCTGTTCTCCTCTTCCTGGCTCCTCACTGGCTTCTTGCTCACTTGAATTTCACTATTACCCTCTTTCATGTCTGGCATGTAGCCACAGTCTTCTGAGTTCTCCTCTAAAAAAAAACCTTGTACATCTCCTAGCATGTCCTATGAATGCCAATAGTATTAAAGCATTACCTGCAGCTCGAGAGAATGTGATGACTGCTAGCATGCTCTGCTGGAGGCAACATTCACAAGCTGGCCAAACACTAACCAGGTGTTATTTGTCTTCCAACACATATCAGGTGGGCTATAGGGACCAGTATCCTAAAGAGTTTCTGACAAACATGGTCTCATTCATCAAAGGTAAGTCAAGAAAAAAAACAAACAAGTTATTTCTGACATAGATTTACCAGAGAAAAAGCTGAGTTTGGTAGAAGCCATCAACCAGCATTAAAACAACAATCAGCTGGATCATTATTTAGTGGCCAGGAGCAGTTCTTCAAACATGATGTCTGACTCAAAACCAGAGCTGCTTCCATCTCCAAGTAAATCTGTTGTGATGTTCACATTACAGCACAGCTACATGGGAGCAGCCACCCTAAAACATCCTATATTTCTCTTACAGTCTCAAATGCCTGCTTGCTCAGAGGTCCAGCCAAAGAAAAAATTCTATGCTGCATCCAGATGTGCTCCTTTCTATGTAGTATCTTCAGAGCCAGAGACATTAGGACTGGCTTGAGAGGTGGCCAGGAAAAAAATCAGGCCAAATAGTTTGTTAATTTTGAATTGTGTTGGACAGCCAGTTGCAATAAGAGGCATGGGTTAAAATGCAGCTGCAGAAAGCACTCATTCTTAGGCTTCACTGCAGTTTTACTTCCAGCTGTCTGCTTTTGAGTTAACATCTCCTGAGACAGCTTGAGTTGACTGATGGTGCTCACTGCAAACAGCCAAGATGTGCAGGTCGATCATAATAGCTGCTCTGAATAACTGATTCCCACAGTGTGACTGCCAGCACTTGAGCTGCACCCCACGCTTCCAGACAGGCCAGTCCTGTCTGATTTACCATCTCTGCGGATCTGGAGATGCTGAACATGAAACAACCACAGAGTGCAGTTTGGATTACGCTCATTGTCATCGCTGAACTGCAGCTGGTAACTAAGTACCACACAGCTGCTCACTCACACCCCCCTTCCCAACCTGGCAGGGTGGGAAGGGGAATCAGAAAAAGCAAAACCACTTGGTTAAGAGCTGTTTAATAATTGAAATAAAATATCATCATCATAATAATTTAATAAAAAGGGATATAACAAAAAGAAAGAGAACTCAAAAGAAAAAAAAAACAGGGATGCAAAATGTAATTGCTTACCACCCACTGACCAATGCCCAACCTGTCACTGAGCAGCACTTGGTGTCCTTTCAGAAACCCTAACCCCTTTTATACACTGGGCATGACATTCTATGGTATGGAACATTCCTTTGGCCAGTTTGGTCAGCTGTCCTCACCGTGCTCCCTTTTCAGCTTTCTGAAATACTGAAAAGTCCTTGACTTAGGGTAACCACCACTGAGCAACCATCTAAAACATCAGTGTATTATCAACATTGTTCTCATACTGAATCCAAAACATAGCACTTTTCCAGCTACTAGGAAGAAGATTAACTCCATCCTAACTGAAACCAGGGCACCCCTCAAAAGCTATGTTGCTGCTGAAGGGGAAGTCCTCCCTGACATGCCCCTACTTTCTCTGCTGTCCCAGTACTCCCTCATTGCAGCCCCAGGGGCAGAGAGAAGAGGGAGCTGGCCCAATGTATCTGCTTTTCTTGCAGGATCAGTTTCCAGGAAGCTCAGTTGAGCCAGAATAGGAACACAGGGAACGTGTGAAGGGTAGCACAGCGCTTTTCACGGCAGTGCAGTTTTAGGCTGGCTCGAACCAATCAGGAAACCTCTTGTGGCATTACTAATGGATTATTTCAACCTGCACTTCAGGTGTATTATAATAAGGCATCTTGCTGTGAAAATCCAGCAAGCACACCAGGAAAAATTCCCGTGGCTCGTACTGTGGTGTTTTAGAGTAGTTTGGTGGTTTTCATCATTGGACAGGATGTGCCATCAGGCAAACACACTGAGCCCATCTCAGCACAAATTCAGCTGGGATAACTTGCATCACAAGGTGGGGCTGCACAAAGCATGCATGGCTACAGATAACAAAAGCACTTGCCCATCAGCCTCTAGCCAGCACATCTTTATGCTATTGTCCAGGCTAGGCTATAACCTGGAATGAAAGTCAATGAAATAACATTTGGGTCTCCATTATTACTTTATTGAGTTGTAGTAGTCCTGTAGTTTAGGCAAAAACAATATGATACTATGAGGGGTTACGTATTTGTAGGCAGAAACCAGAACTGTAATTCTGCATTTGAGCACAAACAAGCTTGTGATGCAATGCATGGAATTGAAATGTTTGGTATTTGAGACAGTGACATGTATTGCATATGCTCAGAAAGAGATATTTGTGATGTTCATGAGCAGGCTGAGGATCGGCTCTTCAGAGGCCTGAGCACTTTTGCAGGATCTGGTCTTCAGAGAAGAACCGAGCAGTGTTACAGATGCTTTATGTCCCAGCTGGTCAATGTGTGAAGGAGGGAAGGAAGGAAAGCACTGGTGCTTTGATGTTCTTATGTTCTTTTTCCAGATTCATGCCTTTTGACTTACGGATTTTTTGGTCTAAATGGATGGATCTGATGGTGAATTGGTGAACCAGCCCCACTGAGAATTTTATACACATGGGTGAGCACATGGGTGGCTCTGCAAACATAAGCTGAACCAGCCTAGGAAGTGCTTCCAGTCCCTCCCATTGGTATGAAGTCTTTCCCAAGCTACAAAACCAAATCCAGAACATTGGTTTGGGTTTGGGAAGGTCAGCCCTGTTACACTTACTATTATGTTCAAATCTGTCCACAGGTCACAGCAAATGGGACATGTAGGGTCAAATCTTGCTGATACATGGAATAACATGGGCAGTAAAAATTCTTCTATCAGGGCAATGTTTGACTCCATGCAAAAGGCAAGGAGTTCAGTGTCCTGTTCATTGCTGCTGAATTCTCAGGTACCCCTGTTCCCTCTCTGCCTTGTGGTAGACACTATACAAGTGCACAAAGCAATACATACCAGAAGTGGAGCAGGGAGCTGTACCTCAGGACTGGTGAGCATCACCATTCAGATAAGACAAAAAGGAATAAATTCAGATCCTCTTCTGGAATGTGTTTCTTACAGTTTGCACACTAGGACTGTTGAAAACAGCTTTGACACTGAAACTGCAAGGATCTGCAGAATGGAGCTACAAAAGAAACACAGACCTTTAATAATCTTTATATTTGATGATTATTTCAGGGATATTATCCACGTGTACAAGACAGTCAGTAATGCCCTTCCTTCAACTCAACTCTTCTGCTAGTGCAAATCAATATTTTTCCATTAAAGTCAATGGAACTTTGCTGATTACATTAAGTCAAAATCATTACATACAGTTTATTGGTTCGAGTCATTTGATGATAGTCCACAATGGGAAAACTTTTACCTCTGCTTCTTTTATAAAACACAAAGGACTCATACAGTTTCGGGTCATTATACATTGTTCTAACCCTAACCCTTATCAAAAAATATCTTTTTGTTATCTCTCACTTGACTGTATCAAATCCTGCAAACACAACAGAACTGAGTTACACCAAGTTAGTATGTGTTGGACAAGTTTATGGGAAAGGACAGCAAAAAGTGTCATACTGGTGATTCCTTAGATGACACTCTTCCCTCAGCAAATGAACCAATGCCCTAAGGTACATGGACCTCTGATTTACACATGAATCATAAAATGTTTGGGCTGCTCTTGAGATGTGATTGTGTGTGATGTGTAATCTTTGTGATACAAATCAAATTACAAGGGCAAGTAAGGTTCAATCAGTTTCAGTAAGGTTCTTTGTTAAATCTACATATTTTCAGCTTAAGCCCCATCCTAACATTCTGCAATTTCATTTAACTCCCTCCTCTTTGGGTCACCTGCAGTTCACATCTGGTTCTGAATCTAAAACACATCAATGCTGAAATTTATTTTAAGGATGTGCAAAGTCACAGCTGAGTCTGATTGATTCATATTGGGCACATGTAGGGTCAGCAGAGAGATAACAGAATGCTTTATAATTGGAAGTTGGCTAAATGGTGTTCACAGAACTTTTGAATGCCACCCATAATAATATTTATAGCTGTTTCATTGTTTTCATATTTACCCTTTTTATAAATTTCTGAGATGCTGTTCAATAATTATTAATAGAATATTAGAAAATAATTTAATTTGTTTTAATTCTTAGAATTTTAATTTTGAATGAAGTACCAGATATTTGGGGCTTAATTTGGTAAATTAAGTAAATTTGGTAAAGTAAATGTGAAATACCAGTCTCTTAATATTATTTTTTAGACATAATCAAGAAAGAGAATAAATGAACTAGGCAGCTGCCAAAGCATGTATCACTGAGCTGAATAATGATCAGGATTTTATGACACATAAGGGAAACATAATAAATGATAAAGAGGGGTCAGAAGAGGGATGAAAGTACCCACTTAACATGGATAAGTTATTCTAGACTTGTTTGATATATTTCTTTGATAAAATTATAGCAGGTTCTTTATAGATATAGACACTAGACCTAATCTTGGGACCGGACTCCAGAATGTATTTTGTATAACACTAATCAAGACAAAAACAAGACTAACATATGAACTGTAAAGCATATAAGATACTGACTGGAGAAGTCTTCTGTCTGGAGAAAGGGGAATTATTAATCGAGTTTCCTAAATTCACTCTGGGAACAACCTTATTCAATCTTCTCATTAATGACCTTGGCAGAAAGGAAGTAAATGAGTGAGTGAAATCTGCAGACAACACGAAACTGCAAGGTAGTACTGATACAGAAGAGGACTGGAGTATCATGCAGAAAGACATTCATGACCTTGAGGACTGCAGTAACAGAAACAGGATAGAATTTTGTAGTGAATGATCCAAAGGGATGATGTCAGAGGCCAAAACAAATTTCTGTAAGAGCAGAGGAGAAGAAAGAATTCGATGTATCAGTCACATAATATAATCAGACTTATGTGTGAAAAGGCATAGGATCCTGCAATGCAGAGAAGGCAATGCACTAATATCTTCATAATCTGCTGCACTTAATGTGAGGCTGACTGTGTGTTAAAGCATTGATTTGTACCTTGCCAGCATCAAAGGATGAGTCTTGGCCATCAGGCCAGTCAGTCACACAGGAACACCAGTGAAATCTCTGACCCACAGTCCAGGTAGAGACTGGAGTTAGTCTGGTTAGGGCACCAACGCGAATTAGAACCATAATTAGTAACAAGAGAGATGAATTCAGGCTTCTTCCATAATGGGTGGATTTTCTAACGGTTTTTCTTATGGTTTTGCATTAAAAAATGGAGGGAACTCACACATTTATTAATTTCTATGGCTATAAGACTGGGCTGTGTAATGTGTGTGCTGGATCTGGTACTGTCAGTGTATGCTGGCCACATTTAAAGTACCCTTACTGCACTGGGTCACTGGGGAGACTTGGACAGGGGAGCCTCTGCCTTACAAATGGGCCTTGGTGTCAATGCTGTTTTCTGAATTTAAATTCACAGAAATGAGGTGTGCTTCTGTGTGCTACAGAACACAGAGAAAGAACATAGGTGCTGAACCAAAAAAGGCCATAATAGATATAAAGGCCACTTGATAAAACAACAGCATTTATCATTGCATTTGGTGCATTTAAAAAGTGAGCACTATTAGTTTAAAATAATAATAATATATATTTAAAATAACATTTTGATAAAAAGAATCATGCCTGCATTTCTCATGCATATTAAGACACATCACATTTCAGTCTGGACTGTATAATCTTGGTTGTCTAAAACTGCAGATGTGGGTTGCATGCTCTGAAATATGCATAATACTGGTATAATATTTACCTTTATCTACTGTTCACCCAGAGATTTTCCCTGCTGCCATTAACATCACACCATACTGTTCTAATGATTCCAGACACTAATGAACTTGTAATAAGCATTTCTAACTTCCACTGATTTTAATGGAGCTACCCTTAGTTATGCCTGGATTACATCAATCCTGACAAAAAAACCCAAACAAATTCATATATACTTAGCACAAACATGCAGCAGTTGAATTCCAAATACGCATCAGGTGAGCTATTTTGCCCATTACATTTGTTTTCCATCTAGTCTATAGAAAATTCATAATTTACTTTTCCAGTTAAAACACCACTAGCATTCACCTGGAATGCTAACAGAAAGTTGATGCTGAGCAAACAAAGTTTTTCTGACTAACTAAAAGAACAAAGCAAAACCCAAACTCTCTAGAAGTACTGGCCCTTAGATACTCAAAGTTCAGTGACTGTGCTATACACAGAGTATGCTTGCCTGCATCCTTGGAAATACTATGGCATGGCAGGATTCCCAGGCTCTGAAAAGTTGTAGTCAGGACTTCAGAATCTGAGGAATTCAGTTAATTCATATCTAGGATCTTCATGGGGGAAGGGTGGTCAGAACACTGTTAAAAAGAGTGAAGAGAGAAAGTAAGAACTGGAGTCAGGCATGCGCGTCTGATGTAGTGTAACTCCAAATTTCACCTTAAGTTAACACTAAAATGCCTTTACATATCTTGTGTGGCATGATCAGCAGCTGAGATTTGAGGGACCAAATTTCACCACTACTGAACAGGAGTCAGAGTACTAAAGAATACACAGTTTAAAGTATGTGCATAACAAGAAGCTGAAATAGAAGTGATCATTGGGCTTTCCATATTTTTGCCTGAAGTTTGTCAGCAAAGACACATATGACTATTGTCATAATCAATCAGATTACCTACCAGAGACCCAAACATCTGATGCTTCTGATCTTTTTTAAATATATTGTGAGTATACACATCTGCTGTGTAATATATGGACAGAGAACATCCAATTCTTCCTGGGAGAGCTGGACTTACTGTAGCAGATGTATGTAATACAATAGCCCAGCATCACCTGTAAATGCACCAAGCAACATGCAGGGGCACGTTTGGTGTCATGAATCATAAAATTGTTTAGGTTGAAAAAAGACTTTTAAGTCATTGAGTCCAGCCATTAACCCAGCACTGCCAAGTCTACCACTAAACCATCTCCCTAAGCGCCACATCCACATATCTTCCAAATACCTTAAGGGATGGTGACTCCACCACTTCCTGGGCAGTGTGTTCCAAAGCTTGATAACCCTTTTGGTGAAGAAATTTTTTCTAATATGCAATCTAAACGTCCCCTGATGCAACTTGAGGCCATTTCCTCTCATTCTGTCCCTTGCTACCTGGAACAAGAGACCAAACCTACCTCACTACAACCTCCTTTCAGGTAGTTATTGGGAGGGATAAGGTCACCCCGAGCCCCCAGGCTAAACAACCTCAGCTCCCTCAGCCACTCTTTCATAAGACTTGTGCTCCTGACCGTTCACCAGCTTCATTGCCTTTCTCTGGACATGCCCCAGCACCTCGGTGAACAGTAAGTTTAGCTTCTCCACAGACATCCTGCATACCAGATGCAATTCTCAGAAACATCTGAAATATTTCGGGCATCGTGCCTCCTTAACAAGCAAAAAACCCCAAATTTTCCACAGTAAATGAGAAGTGTAGATTCCTAAATTCACTACCTAGTCAGGCAGGTATAAGCACCACTAAAAGAGAGGGGGAGCATTCAGCCCAGCTTCTCCAGGAATCCCCCTCTCATCCCATATATGTCATTAGATTGCCTTCACTGTGTTGTCGAACAGCACCCTCAGATGGCCCTGTTTCATACATCTCTTCATTAAACACTGGGGTTTTTTTTCCTAGGATCAGAAAAAAGAAACAAAGTCTCACTGCAATGCTGTCAGTCTCTAGTGCTTGTGGCTGCAGAGAAAAGCTCAAGGAGATGAATAAGCATAATGTGAGATTTCAGAAAAGGAAACAGATGAAAACTCTTAAAAGATATTATAATAATATAATTTCTAATTGTACAAAGGGTTCCTTCAAAATTTACTGGATCCTTTCTTATTTTTGAACATACAAGGTTGTAATATGTCTTTAATCCTTGTTGCATTTTCTATACATTTATAATACCGAGATTTTCTTGATTTTATTATGAAGCAGTGCAATTAAGTTTCAGGCTTCTATGTGATACACAGTTTATTTCACACTATTTCTACATCTTCCATTTTCAATATACCATAAATTCATGCATCTGTAGCATCTCCCCATGCTGTAAGTACTTAACCACTTTTCTAGAAGTTAACAGTTGAAACCAGGTGGTTTAATGATTGCAAAAAAGGACAGTTCAGGCTTCTGGCACTGAGAAGAGCATAAAATAATCCAATATGGCAATTTCCCATCTAAATGGTGGAGTCAATATCTCTGAATTAAATCCCTGTTCAAACATCTCAAAGAGATTATTTCAAACTGTTTACCACTTTGGTAAATTACAGCCAAGTGTACTCTTTGAATAATTTCTTCAAAAGATGTCATATTTCTAACAAGAGAAACCAGTAAATGGATCAAAAGTGGGGTTAGGTTTTTCTCCTTGTTTGCTCAATGTTTATAATAAAGACTAACGTCAAAGGCAGGAGAAAGGCTTGGGGTTGTCATTTACCTCTTTAAGGGAACAAAGACAGAGAACTTATACCTGTTCAAAGGGAACTAAATGTGACTGTCTATGAAAATGACAAATTCTGATCTGAAAATATGTTTTTATTCCATTTGCACACAGTATGACTTGTAAATTCACTACCATTAAATGCATTTAATGTCAGTGATGACAGGTACTATGTCACCATGACACCCTTTCTGTGCACTCTTTCACACCGTGCCCAACAGTTGAAAAAGCAAGCCTAATAACATAATTGGAATTCCACAAAAAGATTAGGTGAAGTGGTTGTTTCCATAACATTTACTTTCATTTTCAGCCTCATAAAAGTTGTATTTCTACAGAAATATATTTCCACTAGTTGGGAATCTTCTTTTAAAAGACACAACATATGTGAAAACACTGATCACAGGTAGAAATATTCTATATTTATCTGGAGAGCTCAAAGTTTATAACAATAGAAGAAGATCTCAGACTAATATCACAAAGCAGCTAGAATATTTAACTCTTTCGAGTGATGATGCAAGGTTGATGAGATGGTCTATGATTATTTCAGGATTAAGCACTACAGTAATAATCTCATTCCCACTGAGTGCTCCTAAATACTCCCAGTAAACCCATTTGTCCCTTTTCCTCAATTGTGATCCCATCTCTGGAAAAAGAAATAGCTCCATAAAACTGGGTCAAACGAACAGTTTACTCTTTCCTACAAAGACTGTATATATTATAGACATAATACCTCCTTCCTTTGATAACAGTTTAATCCAGTCCATATCAGACTGAAAAACCTGTGGGGAAAGTGAGAACACCAAGTAACAAACAAAAAAAGAAAAAAAATCATAATGGGCAACTTAAGGAATAAAACCCAAAGTTTTAGCAGAGAGAAGTATAAGCTTTGAAAAGTTACTAATTCTTCCCCCAAAAATATCCCTTTTGGCAATTAAAAGATTTTATAGCTCAAAAATATGTGCTTGTTCATATTAATACTGTAAAATGTGACTTACAAAAAATCCTATGTTCTTGTCCGTTAACCACTGAATGTGATCCAAACACTATTTTAAGAAGAAACAGAGAAGGTTTGTACTTGCACACAACCTAGGATGCTGATGCAAAGAGAAATAACTCTTCTCATCTTCCCACAGTTTGCTTTTACTGCAGAAAGACTGGTTATTAACACCACTGCCAAAAAAAACCCCCAAACCAGAAAAAAACCCAAGCAAAATCTTACCCTGACTATTTTCCACAGAAAATAGCTGTTAAATGAATGTAAGGTTCTGCACTACTATCAGTGTTAAATATATTTTTATGTGAGTTATTACTTTTTACGAGATAAACACGTAGCCATGTGCTTCTTGTACCTGGTGTGCACAAAGCTATTACTGGAAGTATCTCAACTTTGTATTTCAGTATTAAAGCAGCCACAGTATTTCCAAAGGTGTCTTGAGCTGTCAGACATTCTGACTTCTGAAGCAGGGTAGAGCAGGTATGAAAGAAAAATTCTAGAGTAGACATAGCCTTATGATGTTATGGAGGTGTTGCAGGGACAGAGCTGGAGTGCCAGATACTCAGACTTTTCTTTTACCTGCTCTTTTCTAGAGTTTTCCAAGACATGTGAACAACTCGTTTGACAAGATCTCGTTTTGTACCTGCTAAAACAGATACAATAGCTAAAAAAAATACGATGCCTGCATGTAATTGCAGTGCTGTATTTTGGCCTTATGCTGCACAGTGAGATGAGAAACATTCTTTAATCTCTTCGAAAAAAGAAAGAAGCAATCGAAATTCATAGTTGAGATGCTTGACTGTATTACCCTAATAAAAAGCCGCAATTGCAATCTGTCCATTCTATTCAGAATGAAATAGAAGGTGAAATACTTCAAACATCGATAACACAGTGACCTCAACATCTTCCAGGAGAGGAAATTTTTCCAGCTATGCAAAGGGCTCAAAGCATGTGAATGCTCCAACATTTCTTCAACCCTATCACAAAGAACTATGGTAGGTGTTCGGTCAGGACTTCCCCAGATCACTCGACTTTTAAGAGAGTTGAGTTGTTATCCTCCTTGCAAAACTAAGACCAGGCCACAGAAATAAAACTGATTTATATTATTAATAACTTTGATGATGACTACTTTTAAAAGTTGCTCATGCTGTGTTGTGAAAATTACATTGGCAATGCTGAACTCCAGGCAGTTAAAATTGTAATGAAGTGACTGAATTAAAATAATAATGACATCAAATCAACTGCCAGATTTATCAAAAGGTTATATATCTAAATATAGCTTGTCCTGAAGATCTTTCCAGCTATTGCACCTGTCGAACTCAATTGATAAAACTGGAAAGGATCAAACCCAGGTGTTTTTGTTAGAACAGGCAGGAAAAAATAGAATTAAAATGTGGTTATCACAACCAGATTTTAAAGTCTTTATCTGAGCAAAATTAAGACTTTTTTCTGTTTCCACAGATTTTCTGTGTTGGGCTGTTGCACACAAACCTGAATGTGCTGACCTTCTCATCAGAATAACCTAACAGCCAGAGATGACACGCAGGGCCAAACATGTTCAGTGGCCACGCAGACTAATGCCATGCATTTGTTTCCTATGGGTGTTCTACAAGATGCCTTTCTACTTTAGTCACACAGAATAAATATTGTTTTGGAATTCTGGTTACTTGGAAGGAGAGTTCTGGGAACTGATTTTGAAGTGTGGATGTAGAGAAATAATAGAGTGCTACAAAAGGAATTCGTCAACGCAGGCAAATAAAAGCCCTCAGGTGACAGATTCTGCATCAGTGTGTTCAGTGAAGAGCTAAAATTATGCTCCTGCTTCCTAAAAGAATGTATGCAGGCAATGAATTCTGTGGATCAGGAAGTGTTTCATCTCTTAAGTCACGCTTAAATAACAGGGCTAAGATTCAAAAATATGACCATGACTTGCATTTGTCACTTGCAGTCACCTAATTAAGAACTACAGCCATTCGTTCTCATTCGCTATGTAATAATTATTGTATTTGGTATCATCAAAACCCACACATTTTTAGAGGATTGTTCAAATGCAGCTTAGGTGCATATCTTCATATGATAATGCTAACCAAGAGCCTTATTGTAGCAGAGCTTCACTTTTGTAAGAGTAAACCACGTTTCATTGACACAGAGCTGTGTTTTCACATTTCGTTGCATGAAAGCATTGGGACAGTTGTGCCTGTGGAATCAGTACGTTCACGCCGAGCAAAGGATAACATAAGCTCAGTCTTTACAGCTGCAGGCTTCTGCTGAAATGAAAAGGAAACAAATCCTCTGCTGTAACCCTTTCCCCCCCACCCCCACCAGATGCACTATGGAAAACTGCTGCTTCTAAACCTTCCTGTGCTTCTCTGCTGGCTACATGCTTGCTACCTTCTTTGCTACACGCACGTTCCATTTTCTGTTGAAACAGCCAAAATGGACGAAAAGCTTAGCTCTCACATTAGCTTTAATAGAAGGTCACAGATGAAAGCAGTGCTGCCACTAAGAGGAAGCAGACACAAATAAGGCTCTCTAAACTGGTTCTCAAAATCACATCTTTTTCTAAGCCAATGTGCACCCTGCAGCTGTGCTCACCAGAAACCAACTAAGCTTTTAACTTTCTGCATAATAGAAAAGCATTCGAGGAGCACAATATTCCAGCGGTTCGTTTTTCTGTATCAAACCCCTACAATGACAAACAAGAGGGAGGAAAAACAGACAAAAAGGTACAAGTGGAGATTGTATGTAAAGCTTTACAGAAGATGGTGGGCAGATGGAAGGGATTTGCAGTGACACAGCTGTTTTTAAAAATAAAGAGGTGGAAGAAGAGAGGCCTGATTACAGCTACACATAACATTCCTAAGCCTGTTCACACAAGAATAAAAATTAACCTAGCAGCAGGAATTTGAAGTTTGTGTATTTTTTATAATCTGAATTGATATTTAGAAACACTTAAAAAAAAACAGCAGCACCTTCAAGTTTCTTTTCCAATGATTAGTCTTCCAAGTAACTGTGAAGCAAAGGTGACAACAGAAACATTAACCTACAATGAAATACTAAAAAGACAATCACAGAATCTTAGGAATGTCAAAATTACTTTCAGTGACCCCAATTAGCACTTTTCTTTTTCTGCAATATAAAAAGGTAATTCTATGAAATCATCAATTAAACAACATAGGTTATGTTACTTGTTTGAATTTCCTATGAAGGGATTTAATTTTTACTGTAGCATTTATTTTTCAGATCTCATTAGTAGAATTAATAGATAAACAATGCAAGGAAGAGTCAGATGTCCAGGGGTTGTTCTAGATTTAACAGCATGGGAGGTGAGGCAGGGAAATGTCCAAATTCAGTACGGTGTCAAGCACTGGATACAAATTCAGTAAGAATAGAACATCTTTTTTTAACTCAGCAGTAATTTTTATTAAAAACCTTCACTTGACACCCTTCATTCTTTTTTTAATGCACATTCTCATACATGTCCCCTACAGCTACATACGAAACTTATGTTAGGTAAACACTAGAGATTGTTAATGTATGGTGTGGAAGTCTGCCGTCTCCAGAGAATCCAATGAATCTGTTTCTAGACAGCTTTGTTTACAAAATTAACTCTCTTCCAACTAATCTATTCCTAGATCTAAGACATTTTGCATTAACAAGAGAGGCACCACTGATACCAAAAGGATAATCTTCTGATCATTCTTCATGGAGCCACCTTTTCCACAATGGATCTGTTCACTTTCTTCCCAGTATTAAAAATTACTTGTCAGTGTAAACGCACTTTTTTTTGCTACCTTTTTTTAAAAAGACAGCTAATTTTCTGAACATGTGAGTCAGGATCCAACAAAAGAAAAAGGTTTTCTTCTGTATATCCACCTCCAGGGCCACTGGTGCTGGCTTTTGCTACAGCTGGGTATTGAACTGAATGGGTGGTTGGTGAAACCTGTTACAAAAATCCAGATATTCCACAATCCCCTCCTTTCAGCGTCGAGGCTGCTCCCAGTTCAAGGACAATAGCAAAGAGATTAGTCTAAGTGCTGCCTAGCACATAAACAAACTCAACAACTGAAGACATTTAAATTAACTTTATTTATACCAGGTTTTCAAAATCAGGAATATTTCAAAGAAATTCAATACTCATAGACAGGTGCTACATTGATGATCTCTGATCCACCAATAGTGCCATGTTTTCACTCTACAATCATTAACTCACCACCACAAACTAAGGGGAACTTACAGAAATTTATAAAAAATAGGCAGACATGAAAATTTGGTTTATACTGGAATTGGCATAAAAAGAGTAAAGCTTATTATCAAATTGTGGCAGTTGCTGTATTCCATCACTCAAGGGAATGGCACAGCAGGAAAACACTCTTCCACTTAAGAGAAACACTTTGGGTTTTAACTGAACATACTCAAAATTCACTTCATGATGTGACTAGGAGCGATTCTCACACTTGAGTCCATATAAATTTAAGCCTTGCATTTCTAAAATTGCCACAAGCATAATCCTCACCTACATACTCTAGTCTTGGACTGATTTCCCTTTTTGGAGAAATCAAACCCCTATGTCTATACCTCTTCCAGGATTTACCAAGTCAAACAAAACAACTGTTAGCTTTGAAGTATTTTTTTTAGAAGAAAAATTCTGCACAAGCTACTCTCATGAAAATTTAACATTTCTTTATCAGTAACTGAAGCCAAGATATCCAAAAGTCATGTCTACACGGAGATATACAGAAGATAATCAACTTGAGAGGATTTTCCTCCACTTCTCGATCACAATGAGGCCCTCACCATTTTGCATAATGACAGAAAACAACAGCTGACAAACCATTTTGGAACAGATGCCAGCTGTCTCTCATTTGTTTTATAATTCAAACAGTAACAGTTCTGTAGCACTTCATTGGGTTTTGTTTGGTTTTGTGTTTTTGTTTTTTTTTAAAAGCCAAGCCATCTGAATTGGACCTTGAATCAGTCAGTCACTCATTTCAAGAAAAAACTGAAGGCAGGCTGATCCTTTTGGATCCAAAACTTTAATTTGGTAGGAATCCTACATAAATACAGTTTGTGCTTCAATTTCATAGCTACTCGGACTGAGTGAATATACACCTAAATTATTAAAAAAAAGTAACCTTTAATATTCAACTGAGAAGCCACAGATGTTTTTCCAGACTATTTGCAGCATAGACAAACAATAAATTTAAACACAGTACTGCTTAAAAAAAGTTCACTGTCTAAAATGAAAATTCAAATGGTTTATTAAAATTTAACATTTTCTGTTTTGGCTTTTTCTAAAGAAACAATTTATTCATTGTGAAAAATGAGTTAAAAGATAATTTTACTGTACTGAACTCAAGTCAAACATAAAGCACAAATATCTTTACATTAAACTGGGCTTTGCACACAACATGAATGATCAGAAATAGACTATTTCGAGGAATAAAAAGTTGGGATTTTTTTATCTAGACAACATGCATACCATCAGTTACTTCTCACCCTTAAAAGGTACCTGAAAGGAGAGTTTTGTAGAACAAAACCAAGACTCATTAATACACTTATTAAGTCAGTGGTCATCATGCCTTTTTAGTTAAATTCTAGTAAAGTTTAGTCTACATAGAACAGCTAACACAATGAGGTGTGCAAGTCATAGGGATAGCCAGAAGCCTTCAACAAAGTCTTAAAGTTCTACAGGACAAGAGAGAGCCTAAACAGAGTACCACCAGGTTATTTAAACTATTAAAAAAAAATAGAAAAATTTGGATTATCATCTGCTTCCTTGTTGAAAAACGGTTATGGACTGAACATAAAGGGCCCATATTTAAAAGCTCCACAGTTCTACTCTACCAACTTTTTAAAATAAGGTGGTGATAAAGAGCATGCCTTCTAGCAGCATGTACAGTTCAGCTGCCAGTGGCTGCCTAACAGCGCTCCTTTATGCATACCAGGAGAATCATGTCCAGTTTTGCCATTTGTGGATAACGATGACAAGATACAAAAGCATGTGTTTGCCATAAATAGCTCTGGCTAACGGAGGATTGCTCACACAGAGCAGATCAAATTCTCTATAAGGAGAGCATTATTTGGCTCCGAGCCAAAACACGTCCCCAGTGCAAGCCTCAGTAGTGGCAAACACTTTCCAGTTCTATTTACATAGAAGCTAGCAAGTAGAACAGTTCATTTAGGCTATTTCTTGTACCGAGTCAGTCTTAACGTCGACGCTCGAGAAAACAAAAATTACTTCTCGGCTTCATATTCTGCATAGAACTGTCAACACACATCACCTTACCACAAAAGATACTGAGCGCGTGCAAGGTTTTACTCTGGCATGTAGAACTTTAAGAACATTCAGGTATGAAACACACTGCATGGTTAATTACTTTGTATTTTTACATTTCTGACACAAGTGTTTCATGGAAATAATGGTTTCCAGTAGTGGTAGCTTCTTTACTTTAATGGTAAACTAGGAGCAGGCCCTTTATCAAATGGTCAGAACAGAGCCACAAGGTATCGTAAAGCAGCGCCTGAATCAGTATTAAAAACTTGCATTATTTAAGATGAGATTAATGATTGTTTACCTTTACAATACTTTCCACAGAAGTTATTTGAAATATGCTTAAACACTTAAAAACTATATTTTCCAATGAAAACAAGGCAACGTTCTGTAATAAGCCACAAGTTTTATTGCAACGTGGCCAGTTTTTGATCTCAAAAAAACAATGTTCCTTTTAAGGCTCTTTTTAATACAGAAATTGCCACCATGACTGATGTTTTACAAAACTTTAGTGTTTCAAGACCCACATGGTAAACAGATAACTTCTGTTCAGTAGTGTACATTCAATGGAAAACAAAAGGCATCGTAACAGCTACTTCATTTATAAAGATATGCATGTAACAGGAATGAAACTGAGGTACTACAATAATTTGATGACACAGTTACAGCAACTTANGGGGGGGGCGGGTCAAACATATTACAAAAAAGTGCTTTAAATGCATAGTGTTGTGTGCTGCCATGTCACAAAAATAGGCTTGTCAAGGCAGGTGAGGTGTATGAATGCACAAGAGCCTCATGGAACTGCAATCAAGTGCAACTGTAAGTAATACTGTATGGAGTCTACCATCCGACCAGTGGACAATACTTTCAAGGCATTCAATTAGCTTACCCTTTGCTGTCTGCTAGACTATTTACATTAACTATCACATTCATTGTACATGTTGCAAGGAATGCCTGCAACGCCAGTTTTGGCTAAGAGTATGACGTGAAAGCATTCCTTGGATCCTACATAAAACTACCAGGATTACACAGTCTAATGGCAATCACTGGTAGACTGCTTAACAATGACATCTCCTTCAGGGTGGCAGGGAAGGGACTTATTTTTTGAGGAGGGGAGGGGATGGGGAGACTAATACTATTCCAATTGAACGAGCTGCAGAAATGGAAGCTCCTTAGATCCAGATGGCACTTGTCTGTCTTTTTATAAGGGTTTTCCTTCAAGTGAAACTACCACGTTGCCTCCCAATTTCTCTCCAAGTGTTGAACGGTCCTTAATATCATCCAAACCATTTACTTGCCACTCATGTTTAATACCTGAAAGACAGACAGACAACAGTGTACGTGTGAGAACCTCAGCATCTCAGTGGCATTAGAAATACTGAGCAAACATTTTTAGGTCAGTACCTGTAAATTTCTTTTTAATGGCATCTTTAGAGCTTGCGTAAATCATCTTGCTTTTTAAAGGTGCACTTTCAGGAGCCCTTTCAAGGAAGAAGAAAACCACAACAAAACAGTTATTCAGTCATCCATTAGTAGCTCCACAATACTCAATTTTAACAGCAAGCTTTGCTTTTACACACCAGAATATAAATACCAGGTCTTCTTTCTTAGATTCCTTTGTCTCGTATGTGGCATCATACAAAGCGTATCGGCAATCATTCAAAGGTAGCAACTTCACAAAGGCTGTATAGGGGTCCTCCACAGTATCTCCAATGTCACCAACCAATATCTGCTTTGACTCCTCTACAATTATTTGTTTTTTGTCATCACTTAAGCAGAAGAGAACAGCTTTCTTTCTTTTTTTAATCTCTTCTGGGGTTGAAGATTTCCTTACTTTCATGTCATTAAAAACCTTTATGACTTCATCATTCACTGTTACTCCAGAAGCCTGTAAAATGAGATCAAAGGAATAATTCAAACAGCAAAAATTAACACTCATTAGAAAAGATGATAGCCCACAGTGCTGAGAGACGTCTGCCTGCCCCATGAAAATAAAAATACTATACTCCACCTGGACACACTACAAATTCAGTAATATTTGCAGGACTGGAGCAGAAGCTATAAAGGAGGTGTACATTTGGTAGTTACTTATTGCAGATCTCAGCATCTTCAGCTGTGATTCTGGAGAGCAGTTTCATACAACTGGGCACACAACCGTACAACTCAAGCAGTTTTCCTTTACCTTATGATGCATTTGGCTTATTTGGGGGGAGGGTGGGAAATGGGGGAGTGTGGGGGTAGGAACTAAACGTATGAGTGGAGTTTGTAATTTTGGATTGGGATTGAGGGGGTGGGTTTGTTCAGGGTTGGGTTTTTTGTGAAACAAACGCTACGGCAGCAGCTCACATCCAGCACTGTCATGACTCTCGTTTTGCTGGGTGAGGTAAGGCTCTACAAGCAACAGAAATGTTTTCTGCATTGTGTCAGCTTCAACACCACGCCTTACGAACTCCAGAATTTTACTTCATACTGCTGCGGGAGAATTGTTTGACTGCTTTTCCTTCATACAAAAATACCAGTTACAATTCTACAGCTCCCCATAAGGCTCGCAAGCCGTTCAAAGGCTTGCCGAAAGCACGAAGGAAACAAAACACCGGCAGGGCAAACGAGGAGCTCAAGGCAAAAGGGAGACAATTTAGCAAACCCCACTGCGAGTGAAGGAGGGAGCTCAGCCCATCTGCAGCGCCCTTGCTCTCGGTCCAACAATCGCATCTGCCGAGGCGGCCGCTGCCAGCGCAGGCTGCCCGGCGAGGGAGGCAGGTGCGCGGCTCGCAGGGACCCGCCGGCTTTGTCCCCGGGGCGCCGCCTGCCCCCCTGCCCGCTTTGT
>VXBA01005221.1:699535-768450 GCA_013399895.1 Serilophus lunatus | reverse complement strand
TTTTTTTTTTTTTTTAAAAATTCCCTTGGAAAACTCGTCAATCATTCGCGTTCCCTGGACTAGTTGACTTTCTGGCCGTATGGCAGAAGCCCAGGCAGAAGGAGGCAGTAGGAAGCAACAGCAGCGCAAGCCCAGCGGGGCCAGGGTGGATGCTCTATTCACATGTTTTTGGGGCAGTGTGGAATTCCCCCTCTCCCGCCGGGACTCTCAGTGCCGTGCTGGTAACTCACACGTGCCAGTGAATCAGAACGCCGGGCAGCCACGGGCCTGTCTTTGGTCAGTGGATTGTAAAAGAGAGTTTTAATTAAAATGTTATGTCTTGTAATGACATCATTTTAGGGATGGTATTTAAACATAACAAAGAAGGAAATAAATATTCTTCCTGTGAGAAGAACGTCGAAACTAATGGCAAAAGAATGGCTAAATGGAACTAATAATGGACCAATAGTCTAAAATACAGGGAAATTTCACGCAGCCTTATTAATAAAAACAGAACATAAAACTCGTCTGTATACAGTTAGTATGTATTCGACTTTCACAAAGGTTTACATATTTGTAGCACTAGAAAATGTAACTACTATTCATGAACCCTGCTAGCCTTTGTAATTCCTGTATGCTCTGGAAAATGAGCAGTGTCTTCCCAAGTCTCTTTTCTCGCTGTGTGTTGTTCACGAATGAAATAAATTTACATCATAACTGCAGGTAAGGAAGAATTCGTTAGATCATGCAGTGATGGTATCAGTTACTCAATTTAGTCACTTTTTTTCAGGCAACTTTCTCTTCCATGGTAAAAAGACAGTTTTCAGTTTGGATTTTTTTTTCACTTGTAGCATTTTTATTCCAAGCTCCTAAAGCTTGATGACGAATATTATTTGTCCTGTTTGATGGGTTGTTTGGGGTCACCCAGGAATCACAGAATTGGAATCACAGAATCAACTAGGTTGGAAAAGACCTCTGAGATCATCAGGTCCAACCTTTGACCAACACCACCTAGACAACACAATGTTCAGGGAGTTTGATGTTGGCTCTTGTCTCCAAGCATCAGAGAGACACAAATGTCTGTATATACAGTTAAGTGGAACCCTGGCTATATGGCAGACATGACTAAAATATGGTAGATCCTATCTAAAAAGAGGAGAAATGTAAAAGCAGCATCATGTTCTGGGGGCACAGTAGTTGCTGTGTGTTCCAGAATAATACTTATTACCGTGAAATGGCAAGAAGAGAGCCAAAATGACTTCTAGAAAACCAGGCATATATAGCTGACCTCTATGCTGTGTAAAGGCTTTAGAGGAAGAGCTGCCAGAGGGCTTTGGAAGAATAGGCTGTAACAACAAACAAGATACAGATCTTATTACTTAGTTGTCCTATTAAAATAAAAGTCCACAAATATTCTTCAAGCAGCTAAAAAGCAATGGTGTAATTTGCTAGATGTGTCAATCTCCCGGGAAAACCTGCTTGATAATCCCCTTGTGTTCTTGTTTCATACATGTAACTTCTTCCTCTAAAAGGAACTAATGGCAGAGCCATTAGCTAAACGTGAAATCTCTCACACTAAGAGCATGCCAGCTGTGAAACCGGTATGAAGAAAAACTGATACTGTCAGCTTGTTTAAAGCTGAAGCAAACTGATTTTAGTATGAAATATGTTATTTTATTCTCTTTGTGAGAACAGCAGAGGAGGGTAACGCATGCAAAGTCACACTTGGAAGCTCCTATTTAAGTGCCTTTCCCCCTGCTCACAGCATCTGCTCACAGCTGCAGATGAATCCAACGGCCTCCTTCCCTGCACTATTTGAGGACATACATAAGTAACATAGAGGAGGTGCTGCTAACAGGAATGTCTATTGAAGCTATAAAACTGGGATGCCTCAGGTTAGCAGGGATGTTAATCAAGGTGATGGTCCCAGGAAGTGCTTCTTCAGTAGTAATTTCATCCCCCACTAACTTCTTCAAGTTTATGGCAAAAATTCACTGCCTTTGCAACCAGAAGAAAGATTTTTTTTACTATGGTTGGTGTTTAGCACTGTCATACTCCTCTCTCAAGCCATGTGCCTCTAACTGCTGCAGTGTCCTTTTGCTATGCACACACATCAGCAGCACTCAGCAATTTTTACACTTTTCCCCATGTCTTAGAAACTGAGTGATAGTCCTTATGCTGAGAATCTACCAGTTTGCACCCAAGCTTAGGAAGTCAAATTCTGCTGCTTCTTATGCTAGGATTTCAATACACTTGCTACAGTACAGAAGCAGAAATGTTTGGGTTTTTTTATAACCAGAATAGAGATAAAAATGTGGTCCATTTCCTTATGCTGTGTGGTGGCTCAACAGTTGCTTCTTCATTTTCTTGCACTATTACATCTAAATATAATAGATCTTACACAAAGAAGGAGTAAGGACAACAGAACTGTTACCAAACAGTCCACATACAACTCTCCAAGTATTTTCATCTTGTGTAGGTTTCTGAAAACTTCTTTAGCTGTGGCTCCTCTCAGCAGAGGAGTAGTAGGACAGCTGGAAATGGCCATTTCTTGAACAGTTTCAGCCTAGTTTGCAGGAGGATGACTGCCAAAAGTTAGGATGCGGTCAGGCATCTCAGCAGATGACACAATTTAAACTGGCTCACCTCTAGGAAAAGGTGGCAATGATTTCCAAAAGCTCTTTCTCTTCAGTATAGATGCATGCAAAACTTCAAGATGCTGGGACTGGCTAGCACATAAGGAATAAGGAATATAACTATTCAACTTTGTTGTGTTCTTTTTTTTATAGAAAGGTCCCCCAAAAATGGGCTCCCTGAGGCAGCCAGGTTTCCTGGAGACAAGAGATCCTTGTTTTTCTGTGTCTGGACAAGTGCAGAGCAGCGTTGTACACAGATTGTACACAGATTTCAGGTACTAATCCCAAGACTTGCAGCCTGGGCCTGATTGTGCTACTAACCTTCATCACTCTGTGCTTCTCTTCCTGCTGAGGTCATGTCATCACTTTGGAATAAGCTCCTTGGAAAATGGACTGTTTCTAATCATAATCAGCACTTCTATGACATTGCAGATCTGATTTAAAGAAATATCTGCAATACAAAAAATAGTCACCAGCAAATGATCGAATCCCCTCCAGGAGTTGGAGGAGACCATGATAAAAGTGCCAAGACAAAGAATATGGCCTGTTTAGATTGGAAGTTGCAAAGGCCAGACGAAAAGGACAAACACTTTTGGTTCTGGAGTTTTAATACTCTTAAAATTGCTCCAGACAGACCTTGAACTCAGTTTGCAGCATTGCATCTGAATGGAAGGAAATTGTTTTTGATGAGGGTTGAACCCAAGGACTAGTTCTAAGAAATCTCTTAGAAGCAACAACTATGAAAACAAAAGATGCACAGACTAAATCTATTCAAGCTTTGCAAAGTCCCCTCACAAGGTGTGGTGCTTGAAAAGTTTATAATGCCTTTTAAAACTGCCAAGATTTTCTTTTTCAGATAGCAATCTAAAGATAAAACATTAGCTAAGCCTAACATGCTAAATACACAAGTTGAGATCACTTTCTGGTGGTTGAGGATGGGCTTTAGGATGACTGAGGCACAGGAATATTTATAACCATTGCTGGATTGTGGGACCTGTCGGTCAGTGCAGAAGTGTCCTCTGGTGACAGCAGTGCTCACGAGTGGTGCCAGGACTGCAAAGCCCAGCATGTGACTGATGGTGGGATCTGCACAGGAATGCTCACGAAAGGCAGCTATGAAGCCCTGATCCCACAGGCAAATCCGCACACTGCCCAGAGTCAAATGCAGAACTGCCATCCAAACCCCAAACACTTTAGCATCCTGGCTCCCGTTTCTGCCATTTCAAACACAGGATTCACAGCAGCCACAGCACTGCCCATCTCTTCAAAATCCTTTCCTTTCCAAGCTAATTTCATCTGTAAGGCACTCGAAGGAGAAAAATTGGAAAACACATAGATCATAATATACATTTTTATAGGACTGTTAATCTAGAAACTATTTATATAAAGCCTAAATAAATTGGTAAGCTAAGACAAGCAAATTGACAAAGCTCAAGTTGGACTATGTGTTATCCTAGCAGAGCAGGGTAATCCTTGTAGAGGATTGCTGCTGACTTTATTACAAGAGAAATTATGGCACAAGCATGCCATTTCTAGTCCCTTCACATGGCATGTACACAGCACCAGAATAATACAATACTACGACACAGTGCTAGTACAGCAGCACTCCATTAGTCAAATAAAGACCCTCTCTTTTGTGGTTCTTTGAAACCAATCTAAGAAAAGAAAGGTGAACAACAGCAGAGAAGAAAGAAGTGAAAGCTGATCTTCCATGGCCAGCAGCCAGCACTTTGGAGAGTATGCTGTCATGTAACATCCTTGTAGGAAACTTGGCCCAATCAAACATCTCTATCATCAAAAGCGAGTGACCTGAACAGCTGGATAAACGCTGTGGGCAAGCAGGGAGGTGCTGGGAGAGTGTTAGAGCTTGCTGCTTCTTCCCCTTCTGGCAAAGGCTGCAGGGACCTCACAAGGGCCGAGCACCTCCAGCCTGGCAGGCTGCTGGTCGTACCCAGAGTCTCTCACAGGGCAGCAGCTGATACAGCCCTGTCTCTGGAGACCCAGAAAATGCTTTATTTTTTTTTCCTTCTTTCATACATAAGAAAAAATTAAAGATGGAATTGCACCTAAAAAAGATAATTTAAAATAATTTCAGTACTTTTCCAGTAAAGCACTACAAACCCAGGAAACTGATATGTTATGGTACAGAAATAAACCTAAAGTTGGCCTCGGTGCACTTCCAGGAAAACATATGCAGCCTGTGGCTTTCTGCCCCTGAAAACATTTCAGGTGGAGCTTGTATTCATGTGCATTTTAATGCACTCCAAAATGCCTTCCAGTACCTGAAGGGAGCCTACAAGAAAGCTGGAGAGGGACCTTTTACAAGACTGTGTAATGACAGAATAAGGAATAATGGCTTCAAACTGGAAGACAGTAGGTTTACATTAGGTAAGAAGAAGAAATTCTTTACTCTGAGGGTGATGAGGCACTGCAACAGGCTGCCCAGAGAAGTGGTAGATGCCACATCCCTGGAAGTGTTCAAGGCCTGGTGGGATGGGGCTCTGGGCAACTTGGTCGAGTGGAAGGTGTCACTGCCCATGGCAGAGGGTTTGGAACGAGATGATCTTTAAGGTCCCTTACAATCCAAACCACTTTATGGTTCAAGGATTCATGAATGATAATGTCTTAATAGTCAGTGTCTTAGAGCAGTTAAAAATCCAAAACTTTGCACAAGTATGTACTCATATATCCACAAACACACAGACACATTTTAGGGATGGTGCTACATCAGCATCCCTATTGGGAAAAAAATGTGAAAAAAGGTGATTGCTTCACTTATCTGTCTTTATAATTCTTTTGATTTGCAGCACAAGTCATTTTACCTTTTACATCAGACTTACTCCAAATATCATCTTCAAACCTGAGTGCCCCAAAAGGGGAGGCTTTCTTACTGGTTGTAACTGGTGATTCTCTGAGGGGTTTTTACATGGGCCTGATACTGAACATATATACAATAGAGCACTTCAAGGCAAAGTTTTAACTGAGCACTGTCTGAGGAAGCACCAAATTAGGGAAGTAGGTTGCTGATGAAGGGCAGGAGGAAGAATACATCACTTGGTAGTAAGCTGAGAAATCCCACAATAACTCCTTGCAGCAAGCTGGGTAAAGCACCAGGAGCCCCTGAACTAGACCAAGAAGTCACTGTAGTGAAGATCAAGGCAGCAGTTTAGCAGTGCAGGGGAAAGACCTCCAGGAGTTGCAGCCAAATGTCATACAGAAAACTACCTGCAATCAGCTGGACACTGGCAACTTTTTGAGTGAAAAGGCTCTTGCAGGGTAGAAACAATCCTTGTTAGCCTCAAGAGGTACTAGCTGGAATTGCTCCAATCAGTTATGACAGTGATCAACAGTAGGCAATGCGACCTCTGTTAGATATTTGAAAGCAAACAGATGAAACTTGGAAGAGACAAGATTGCTGCATGGTAAGGGTTAATTCCGTGGTTACATCAATGATTCAAAAAACATAAACCAGAAGTGTAATCTCCCAAATCCTGAAGTACTAGATTACCCGTGCAGCAGCAACATTATTTTGGGCAGGGCTTCAGTGTGGTCTGGTGTCCCCAGAGACCTGCTCGCTGCAGATGTCCATAGAAGAATGTTCACTTCTGGACTGTTACAGTTTCAGGGACGACTGTCTGTGGGGCGGCTGCTGACTGCAGCAAGTGGAGTGGGGCTGTTCAGGGTCTGACAATCTCTGCCTCCCTGTAACTATGCATATAAATTCAGGCTGGTTTTCAGCTGCTTCTTACTGGTTTCTAATGCCCATATTTGTGAAGATTACCCTTAAGATTGTTTCTTTATTGTTAATACTAACATTAAAGTGCTCTCTCTTTAAACCTCACCCTCTGCAAAAGAGCCATCCAGCACTGTGTTCAGAGACAGTGGTACCAGCCCAAAACCCTCACAAAGAAGAGTGCTGGCTCACATCTGTCACGTGGAATGCCAGACCAAAGCAACAAAAGCTTTCCAGCGTTATTAAAGGCTTCCAGAGTTAAACTTCCGGCAGGTGAATCTGACGCTGGGTATGGCAGCCAAGGTGATCACCTCCCTCCTAATACAGGTGAAGGGACTACACTGGTGCTGCTAGCTGACATCTAAACATGAACAGCCGGTATCAGCTTGACTGCAACCACCACAGAAGGCTATAGCCAGCATTTTAAGAGGCCTTTTTGTTCTGACCTCATCCTCCTTGGGTAGGAAGTGCTGCTTCCAGTAACAGCAGTCACTGTAAGAAATAACTTCTGCATCTTTGGCAGTCTGTGGTGGCCAGAAGGTGAGCAATCTCTTTGAGGAAATGCTGAGATTTCCTGGAAAAGAGAGTCCTTTGGGCTCCAACCCCATGGTTATTAGAGTTATGTTCAAAAAGCATCAGAAGAGATTGAAGAAATTGCCTGGGGTAGTTACCCAGCAATTCCTAGCCCTGATATGAATGAAAGGGGCAGAATCTGCGCAGCAGGAAAAACAGCTGGTAGAGCAGTATCTGGATACATGCCAGGGCTAAGATCTATTGGAACTGCCAAGAAGGAAAAGACTTTCACTGTTGCATCTTGTTAAAATGCTGCTTGGAAGACAGATGCTGGACTTGGAGCTCATGGAATCCTACTGCTTGTTTTCCCGAAGAGTCTGATACAGCATAATTAGTTTGAATCCAGGATGAAGCTGTTGGCCCTATCCACTTCAACACCTTTGTGAAGAAAATTTGCTTGGAGCCCCTGACACATCTGTACATCACTTACCCTGGTAGTAACAGGAGGTGGGACAGCTGATCATGGTAAGACACAGGTTTGTTAGGAGGGAAAAGGTGGATAAGGAGCATGAATATTTCAGCCCCTAAGACTAGGAGGCAGATAGGAAGTAATTCCCCTTTTTCCAAAGGCCATAAAAAAACATCTTGATGTAGCTCAGAAAAAGCATCACTGAAGTTTGAAAAAGCTTCAATCAAAGTACCAAGTCAGGCAGTCTGCTGCCAGGAACAGTGGGCTTGGTTCATGCCCTGTGAGCACCATTGAAGCCAAGTCAGATGTGCATGCATCCACAGCAGACACAAGTATTTTAAGCACAGCTGCTGAAAGGAGAAATGGGCACTTTCCTGTATTTTGCCTTCAGTGTGTGAAGCCTTAGGCTTGCAAACTTAATGGGAAATTGATAACCTTGCTTTCAGCACAACTGTATGAAGACCACTGCCACAAGCAGAGATTTGAGTTGATCTGTTCCTACCTACTGTACTCAAACTCAAAATTAAAGCTGTGTTGCTGAGGGTAAGCTGTTGAAGGAAATAACCCTAGAGAAAGACTGATAGGAATGAACAGCTGGGAGTAGGTTTGGGACAGAAATGACTTAAATTGCATCTGCCACAGATGGACTTGTTCAGCTCACTGTGCCCCTTCCCCAAAATGTATTCATGTTTAAGTCAAAGAGGACTATTCATATGAACGAGAACTAGCACAACTGTTTGCACAACCTGCTAGTCAGGATATTCGCAGCCTCTTGGGACTGGACAGATGCAAGGATATCAGGTACAACTTACACCCTGCAATGAAGTCTTCTGCTGATCACATTCTTTATGGGATTTAGCATTCTTTGCTGTAGGAACAAGAAATGTCTCTTTGATCTGGACAGGAGAGACATGTCAGCTCTGAAGAGGAAAAATTTCTAAAGTATTAGCAGACATTTCTGAAAAACATCCCCCACTGTTCTCAATTTTTTTTAAACTATTCTTAAAAAAACCCAACCCAGAATGGAACACTTCAAACTGGATGGTCTTCTATCTATTGCCATCTGTTCCCCAGGCTAAGAAAACGCTTGTTCCTGCCACCGCTACAGCAAGGTAAGCACTACAGCAGCCAAAAAAAGAAAACAACCGATTACATAGCAAGTAATTGTTAGGTCTAGAGCATATCCAGCTGTTAAAGCTCTGACACATTAGCAAAACCACAGGGAGAAAAGTTACTGCAGCAGCAAGCCTCATGTTTTAGCTTTTTCTACCCCTCACTCCTACCTCCAAACTTCTGCTCCATACTTTTTTGTTAGTGTGGCATACCTCCAGGACTGGTATAAAGATATTGACTCAAACTGAGTTTAGTAAAATTAAATTAATAAATATTGAAAGTAAACCAGTCAAAGATAGCAAGGATAGTTTAAAGAAGCTGCTGGTCAACTAAGCAAATCTGTGAGGGTTAAAGATCCAAATTAAAGCCCCATACAACTTGTACTACTTACGTTACTCCTTACATACTGATGGAGATCTGCATCCCTCAGAGACCAGGGATCTCAGTGGCTGTAGCTGCCAAAAATGCTGCCTGGGGTACTCACCTCAGAACCAGATTCTGCTGTGCTCTCTCCAGCAACTTGTCTTCACAAGTTAATGGGGAAGGTAGTGTAGCAGTACAACTCAAAAGGAAGTGCAAACTCAAAATGCTTTGAAAAAATGTGTCATTTTATTTGTACACATCCAAAGTTGTATGTAGAAACTTAGAGTACAGTCCCGTAAATTTACTCATTGCTAGAAGAACTGCCAGGGACACAAGAAAGTATTTATTGATTGATCATCAAGTTAGAGGGGAATAAACAAACAAAAAAGAACCCTGGAAAAATTTGAAAAGTTATGGAACTTTCTTTTTTTGTTGTTTTTAATCCCCGAGTACAAATTTTATAAATACAAAACAAATTCACAAATTACTTTGAATACTAAATAAATATCTACTTAATAAACTCAGACTGAATACCTCCAGCCAGCACTGGTACAGTACTTGAAAAGATATGCAGTTGTACTCATTCATGCGTAGTGTTGAGAAGATATGCTCAAACAAATTTTAAAAACACACAGTTTCTTCAACTGTGCTACAGCAGAAGATTTTCTCTGAGTTGATAAAGCCCTCAATACCACAGTTCCTACAAAATCTAGAGAATGAAACAAGGCTATTTTGTGCAGGAAAAAAAAAAGTACTTCTGGAAGATATTTGGACACATGAATGTATTAAAAATGTACAAAACCTCTGTAAACCAGTACTGTATCCAGTACATCTATCAAAATTATTAGACACTGAATAAAACTGTAGCAAAGGTAATCTTTCCTACGTTCTCCTGAGTGCTTAATATTACAATGAGAATATAGTGCAGGCCACACTTCAAGGTGGTTAAACAGTTGTTATTGCTTTAAACAGACATGACGACTGCGTAATTTAACAATTCATTTTAATGAACATAATAAATTCCCTCAAAAAATCCTTTGGAAGGCAGAGGTTAGATTCGCGACTTCTTCGCCGCAGGAGCGGTGTGGTCCACATTACCAGATGTGACTGGAAGTCCAAGCTTTTGAGCCTGAATGTGGAAGAAAGCTTGAAGTCTAGTTCCAGCTTTTGCTTCACTTGTGTTACGAGGGTTGTATTCAAAGCAGTTTGAAAACATCAGCTCAATGTCTTCAATGAATTCAGCTAGTGAATAAGAGCAAATAAATTAATTTAGCATGTCTCAAGTCATCACTGCTCAAGAGAGCAGTATGACACCACTGAATTAATACAGTGATCCTACACGTAGTTGCAACACAAAAACGTCTCTACATGCGTGTCAACTTTCTATCACTGTATTGGTACAGTGCCATGTAAAAATCCTTAAATATCTCTGATGGTCAGTACAGGAACCTTTCCTAATTATTTCATCAGTGTTTCTAACTGACATCAAAGGCTTGAGAAGTTGCCAGTAGTTTCACAGCTGCTTTTTTCTTATCTATCTTTAAATCATGTATTTTGGTAATAAAAGAACTATGTTCAACAGATCTTATTTTTAAAAATACCATTAACTGCTCTGTTTAAAAACACAAAACTAAATACACCACAAGGCCCCAAACCAAACAGAATTTCAGATTTCTAAGTATCTGACATGCTCTATTTTAGGACAAGATTTTAAAGTGAGAGAACATGGTTCAATACCCTTTTAAATAAATACTACTTACATGCTAACTTATATTCACATTTATTCACTTTTTCACGGATTATATTTAAGGCAATAGGTTTTTTGATGATATCATAGTAGTCTGGTACCTACAAAACAAGCAAAAAGATTCACAGACAAAGAAACTTAAGAAGTTAATCAAGTCATGTATTAGAAGCAAGCATGTTTTGTTATTAAATAAACAGAGGAGTCCTAGGCAAGCACCTTCATTTCCTGAATTGAGTACTAGTTTTCAATATTGTTTTGCCTTTATTTATATCATTAAAGTAGCAGACCACAACAAACATTAGCCAGCAATTCAATGAATAAATCTAATCCTAAATACCCTGTGAACAACTGTAAGAAAATTGCATGACCAGAGAGGCATTATGGTGTTCCAGCTATTCCCATCTGTCAAGCACAAAAATTATTTCCAAGATTTAAAAATTTTTCATTTTCCTGTAACATATCGCAGTATCAAAACCTCTTTAATTATGAGTAATAATGAATTTAACTCCACTACTATTTATTGTTTTGAAGAAATGGAATTGTGAGATTCCATTTACATGTGTTGAAGAGAAGGTAGCAAACCCTTCTCCAGAAAGCAGGACACTGTGTGCAGGTATCAGAGATAAATGCCACTAAGAACAATGTTTTTGTGATAAATAGTGAGAGGAAGAAAAAGACTGCTTAACCTTTAAGTACACTGGTCATTTGGATCACAAATTTTGAATTTCTGTAAGCATCAAGCTTAAAGCAACCGTGTCACTCAAAGCAGGGAAGGGGATTAAAGGAAAAAGGGATCTGATCCAAACGTGACTTTTTCTCCACCAAAGAAAGACACGTGTATGTACCATCATGTATGTTTTAAAACCAAGTTTTGGTCGTGGCCTTAACTTCACTATATATCAAGTGCAACCTGCAAATCAACCTAGAGAAAGAATTTGTAGAGAAACAGAATTAAATTGACACATTTTTCATTTCTTTCCTGTTAGGAATGCTGTTTATGTAGGTATTAAAAAGGAAGGCAATTTTCTCTTTCTGGCTTGCTAAGCACTGACCATTCAATGTATTCTTTACACTGTCTTAAGAGCAGCAAGAAATTTGCACCAAAATTTCTGTCATGATGAATAAAATTTGGGTCACTTAGGTATGAATGTTTCCTTCCAAGCTACACACACTATCCCTTAGTGATTGATTCAGGGAAACCGTAAAGCACCAAACTCTAGCAGTTTCTTTTCAGGATCAAAATTGCGCTGAATTCTCCATCTTTTCTTGCACTCACCACATTCCTGCCCTTTCCAGCATCATTTCAGTACTCTAGCAGGCAGACACTAATCTCCATATCATTCAAAATTTCTCTCCTCCTCCCCCAGGGTTACATCTTTCATTCACATTTGTACATCATTCTCTTTGTCTTGATAGATCAATCTTTCCAACTATTTATGGACTCAATGATCCTTGTGGGTCCCTTCCAACTCAGCATATTCTGTGATTCTGAATTCAGAGTTTCAAGTCTTCATATAACAACTATTAGTGTTAATTTTAATAGAGCACTTAAGCACCAACCTGTAGGTCCTGCCAGAATGTCTGTGCAGAGCTGCCCCAGAGGGCTTGTAGAGGACAGGCACTTTGGAGGGTCAGATAGTCCCAGCAGTGCCTCACAACTAACAAGCCAGTACAGCCTGCAGAAAAGCAGCTCTGGGGACTTTTATTTTAGTAAAAACCTCTAGAGCAGCACTTACTTTGGGTACCTACTGTACCATTCAGTATTTTAAAATTTAGAAAAGGGGGAAATAGAGAACGAAGCTACGAAATCACCTTTTTACTGTGTTATAGTTAACACCAGAGGGAAATTGTTTCTGTCTAGTTATTTTATTGCAGGTCTGTTCTCAGAATATCTTACATAAATTGAAGATTAATTCAACTAATTAATTAAAACAATAAGCTTACTTTTAGCAGTGTTGTGCTTTACTTTTTTGGTTGTTTTTTTTTAAACCAAAGCATTTCACATTTTTAAATGCCTGATGGAAAGCATATGTAAAATTTTGCCAATGGCATGTCAATCTAATCACAAGTTATTTCTGGCACCAAATATCTGAGCTGGAATGTGAGAGTTCTCCTGAATCCCACTGCTATCCCCCCATTTGGGCAATGCTATAACCCCCCAGGTTTTACTGGCAGCAAACAGGAACTCTCAGCCATTATTATTCTCTCTACAGTTCTTGTAGTTACCTGGATTTTGGAAACCAGTTTCATGAAAGGCCAGCTGTCATCATGTCGTACCAGTTCCACTATGAGTTGCTCAAAAGCTGAGAGTGCATGAACTCCCCCTTGACGTCCTGAACTTCTCCTGTTCAATATCTGAGGAGATGATTCTGGAAAAAAAACACAAACACCCCACTAGATAAAAATAAAAGCCTGACAAGTAAAATGAAAAAAAAAAAAAAGAAAAAAAGTGAAACACTATTATTCTTGGGTACTAAAACTAGCTAAAAGAGCCCAAGGCATGCAGTTTGGCTTCAAGTATTAACTATACTACAGCCTTTTTATTTACTTCTAAAATATCTCTATTGCCACACAGAATGCTAAGTACCAGGACTTGGGGTGCCTCCTACATTGTATTAATTTTGGAAATTATTTTATTCATTTTCATCTTAAAACAATTTGTTAAACAATTGAAAAGCCCTATTACAGAAAACTAGAATAAACCACCTACACAATTTTTACTTTCACAAAACCTCTATTCAGAGTGGTTTTATCTGCTTTGAAGAGTAGTCAGCAGGGTGGTTAGAGAATAAGCTCAGAAATTCCCAATGATGAAGGACAGAAATGGTGCAGAATACAAGGCTGCCACACTGGAGTGCAAGTCTTTTACGCTCTTCAGCCTTACACTGGATCCTCTTTGTTTTTAAAAGGTTATTGTATCTTTCCAAGTATTTTCCTGCCATCCAAGTATTAGCTTAACAAGCGAGGACACTGTTAGCCCTATACCAGAGAAACATTTTTCTTCTAGTAGCAGTTTCGTGTTGTGTGTGTATATTCCCAATTTCACTACCTTGCATGTATCTGTGTTCTTCACTGTTTAACTCTTTAAAAAACAAAAACAGAACACCTGTAAGTAAAAACTTGATTTGTGCAGGTTGAGGCATAAATATCACTGTCACATTTTCTATCCATTTATTAGCAGTTTCTCCATATTGTGTCCAAATACAAAATTTCAATTATGGACATTATAAATCTCCGTGGCGAATTAAGTATTCATTCTTTAGATGACAGAAAATTTTTTTAAGGTTCACTTCTGTCACTACAAAAGAAAGAAACTGTCTTGTTGGAAGGTAAAAACTTCCTTCAATCACCACTTCCAGTCACCTTGCTCTACCACACAAATATTTTAGCCAGGAAGAGAAGGTGGGGTTTGCTGTGATAAACATATTTCTCTAACCTGTGGATTGTCGTTTCCTGCCTCTTCTCTTGGGTTCAGTAACAGGAACAGAAAGTTTTGAAGCAGAAACTGGATACTTCCCGAGACGTTCACTGGGGTCTGCTGTATCAACGATTCTAAATCCAAGAGAGTTGGAAGTGCTATTTTCCAGTGTGTTACCAGCACTCTTTCTTCCCCTTCGTCTCCTTCGAGGACTGAGTAACTCCACGAAAACATCTGCTTGTAATGAACTTTGGCTCTGACGAGTGGTCCGGCTATTAAGTCTTAAAGTAGGCTTTGCCACTGCTGAAGAGGCTGCTTTTATGTTTCTTAAGCCCCTTCTAGTAACTTTTGATGACGATTCAGTTTGCTGACTCCGAGAAGCATATCTTGCCTGACGCTGGCTGTTCTGACTTGAGAACGGGTTGTTGAGTTTGGCTGCTCTCATTTTTAACGGAAATTTGACCTGGGATCTTCCTTGCTTTGATAGACTACAAAAAAGGAACAGTTATGTTTATTTATCCCAAAATTCCATTCTTCTCTTTTCCATCAATTTTCTAATCCAGCATTTAAAAAACCCAAACATTCAAGGTTGGACTGGTAAGCAGTTGGCTTTCAACCTGATACAGTCAGTCCTTCAATTACCATTATCTTAAATGCTGCCCTGAGGTCTCTTAAGTATTACACATGCTTTAAAGAAATGCTCAGAATTCTGGTTCCCCTTGCAGCTTATGCAATAAGAGTAAATTAACTGGAGCACCAGCTATCAATTTCTTTAAATCCCTTATTTCTCACAGCAACTCTAACTACTAGGATTTCTGAACATTATTATCAGCCACATAAATAAAATACAGTTGTAAAACACTAAGCATAAGTCATGCTCTACTTAGGGTTTATAAGTAATACTCACGACTCTCCTTTCTTTGCAGGAGAGAAAAAAATGCCTGAGATAAATTTTTTTCTCAAGGAGATGCACATTCTCTCCAACTATTGAATCTCAACTGTCAGAGCCAAAAATAGCCTTGCATCAGTCAATTCAAAAGACTGTACCAAAACCAAGAAAAACACGCTGAGATCAGACAAATTTCCTTCAACTTTTGTGATGCTGGCACATGTATCAAATCAAATTCTTACTGACATTATCACTGGATTATATAGTTTATTTTGTGTGGTTTTTTGGTTGGTTTGTTTTGAAGAAAGTTTCCTTGGCTTGGGGTTGTTGGCTTTTTTGAGGAGGTGTTTGTTTTTGTTGAGTTTGGTTTGTTTATTGGGCTTTTTTAAACAGTTACTGCATTAGTCCTCAAGCCCTCCCCCAATGTCATATGGGCTCCAACAGATGGCCTTGTCTTCCCTAATGTTATAATACTTACTGTATGCATCTAGTCCTCCAAAATTCAAAACTGGACAAAAACAACCTCAGGTTTCCTCCAGAAAAATCTTTACTGTCTGAAACACTCTCTGCTTTATATACAAACAGTAACTATATAGAACTGCAACTGTGATGGCCATATCTCATCCATACATCCAAAGTTGGAATTTTTATCCTGAAAAGCGAGCCTAAGTTCAGTGGCCTCAACTTCTGTTAATATTAAATCTTTCATTAAGAGCCAAATTCATAACAAGATGCCATTTTTAAGAAAATAAACATATTTTTTAGATTGGACTTTAAAGATACATGCTTATACGAACAATTACTCCACCTAATAATCAAGGTATTTCAGTTTAACAGATGTCCATTTACCTTATCTCTTCTTCCTCTTGAGATTCATCCTCCTCATCTTGCTCTTCTTCATAATGTTCCTCCTCACTTTGTCCCATCTCATCGTAGTTTGCCTCTTCTTCCCCTTCTAGTTGTTCAGCAGTCTCTTCATCACTTTCCACGGAAGGCCTCTGTCTGGAGGAGAGGCGTCTGGAGCGCTGTTTTGGTCGGCACTCTGGACAAAACCAATCTCCTTCAGGAATGACCTAGAAACAGAAGGGGGAAAAAAAGTAATATGCAATTAAGTTATAAGAACGACTCAATTTCTGTGTGACGAGGAAGCCCTTCTTTTTCCTCAGGTACCTTCAACTTGGGCCTGATGCAGTAAGTGTGGTAGCCTCGGTCGCAGCCATCGCACAGCACCATGCTTTCTGCATCGCCCTTCTTCCGACACACTTTGCAGCGCGCGTTGAGGATGGACTTGGACCAGATCACACTTCGATCCAATGTAGACAGATGAAGGAAGACTTGGGACAAGCTGGTAGAAGAAAGAAGTGACTCTCTCCAGCGATCCAGAACTGTTTTATAGGACCGTCCACCATCACTGGCATCTTCCATTAAAGAAAGGGATTTAAAAAGAAAAAAAGAAAAACCAAAAAAACAGAATTATCAAACTTCTTTTTCAAAGATCCAGGTTATTCTAGACTACAAGGTAAGACTCTGCTTATCAAAACAGCAGTAGTAAACTGGGATAATATTAAAACCTCTACTATTACAACCTTAAACATCTTCTTAGTTTCCAAGCTGCTGAAGCCTTTAAGATTTTGCTCTTCAATACCTATTCAACTTAGAACTTGCACATACACAGGTCATAAATAACACATTAAAGTCTTACTTAAATGTCAAAGTGGAAACCTAAAAAATTGATTCATATATGTAAGCAAAGCTTACTTAAGATTACAAAAACAAACAAAAAAAAAAATCACACATCCAATTTATCTTCTCTTGTATGTACATTTTGAAATCACAAAATACTTATATTTAAAGGAAGTACCTGAAAATTCATTGGCAAAAATCAGCTTAAAGGACACTTCTCACCCATACTTGCTCCGGTAAAGTCTAGCAGAGAACCTTTCAGCCTTCAGCCCATGCCTCACTGCCTTCATTCCTGCCCTGAACTCTGCCTTCACAAGAACTGCACATCTGTGTTGTTAACCAGGTTGGGTCACCGGTCTGGTTGAAATTTAACTGTTTGCTTAATTCTTTATAAGCAATGTAGCACACAGGAATCTGTGGTACACATCAAGTGTCAAACCAAGTAAGACATGGGATCCTAATTAAGTTAGAAATATATGGGAGGGGACAGAAGAAATTAGAGTGCATTTTCAAACAGGTTTAGCTTGCAATCCAGGCCACAGAAGTGGCCACACAAAGACACACAGAATAGCAAGGGGGGCAAAACTGAATGAGAATGAGCAGCTGGGAACTACAGAAGCAAATGGGCTGTTTGAGGACCTGTGAGAAATGACAAGGTATAAATGACACCCTGCATTGCTGCTGCTGAACAGAAAGCAAATTTCTTTATTAATGCTGAAAACTATTTCTTACATTTCAAAGTAAGAAGGTTTGTGGACAGGAAGAGACAAAACAGTGTTTTTCATTATGGAAATGTCCACAGACTTCTCTTCTAAAAGTGAGAGTTCAGTTATTACTGTGTGATCTCTAGTTGATTAATGATGCACACCAGTATATAATGCCACCCTGCCTGCTGCACTAGTCACAGTGGGCACAGAGGAATAGCCTATGATGCACCTGTCTGCCAAATGATTTATTCTTAGAAAATATCTAATAACAAATAAAACGAAAAAGCAAAAATGAGACTAATTACCCTCCTGGCAAGGCCCTCCATCAACTGGCTGCCAGGATTTGTCTAATCTTGCATACATTTGCATTCGCAGCAAGCAGCACGAGACAAGTGATGGGAGAAGGCAGAGGATAAACAGGCAGCACAGCCTTATAAATAAAATACAGCCACTCCTGAACTGCAAATATGAACCTGTATTTCATAACATTTCCCATTACCTCATCCCTAGGTTTCCTGTATCAAGTTCAGTTTTTTGAGGACAGTGAACAAGGTCCTTGTCACAGCATTGCAGTATATCCCAATGTCTTTCTTTAAAATTTGGTAAGAAAATGAAACCTGCTTAAACAGATTTCTACTATACCTCTAGCAAAGACACGTTATCTTAAGCATATTATATATATATATATATATATATATAGTTTGGCAGGCATTTCTTTTACTGACAATGGCAGTTTGAGCATCATTGCTTTTACTTTGAAGGTTTTTTTGGCCTGGATTGGTTCACCAATACAGTTCACCACACAACACAACAAATGTATTGCAACTGCAGATTTGCAGTGGAAGTAGAGATGGAAGTTACTGATCATGACCTGCTGCAGCACATCCTGCCCTGAAAGAAACACACCAAACAACGCCCACTGTTTCAGATCCCAATTTGTAAAAAAAGAATAATACTTTCTTTCCATCCATCACCTTTCTCATTTATATTGTTAACGTGGAGGGAGAAACAGCCTCTTCCTTTGTGTCTTCACAGTCTTACACTGCACAGTGGGACACCCTCTGCCAGCTAAGTCCTCCAAGCCTTGCTACAATGCAAATGAAGTTGTTTGACAGTTCCATGCACTCATCTATCAATAACTAATTGAGTTCAGGGACGGGTTTTCCATTTTATTATTTCTAGAAAGGACATGCAGATGCATAATGCTGCAAAGTTTAAAAAAAATGGGGACATTAAAAGGAAGGGGAGAAAAAAAAATGGGATTATGTGAACATAGAGATTTTTGCCCCAAAGTGATAAAAAGAAAATAAAATTATTTATATGTAGTTGCAGAAAACTTTTTCCCTTAAATATTTGGGCTATATTTGTTTCAGTAGCCATTTTTAAACCTTTGGCCTCAACATCATAATTCCTTCAATGTAAGGAACGGGCTACAAAATTGATTAAGTAAAAAACAACAAAAAAGAAAACCTGATAAAATATTCAATGCTTTCTAATTCTTAGCAATACAAGTAACATTTAAAATTTACCATCTCTCTGACTAGTCTTGACTTTCACTCTCTTCCTCCTTTTATACCCCCAGTGGTTTCTTTCATCATCTTCTGCATTACCTAACATTAAATTCATAGAGTTATTTCAAATACCTTTTTCAAGCATGGCAGATTACTTTGTAATTCATTTTTATATTCCATATTCATGTAGTCTAGAACAGTGGTTCTGAATATGTGCACGCAGAAAAGTGAAGGGTAAGACAGTAATGTGCACAGGTTTTACTGTGACTCCCACTACAAACAGAAGGCTTGAACTGAAAGCTCTGAAGCCTACCCTGCCTTACCTTTTTGTCCATCTCCAGCACAAATGGCTGCAGGAGCAGATACTGACCACAGGTTTCTTTCTTAGCAACCAAGTTATCTGGTCTGTGCTACCACAGACCTTCTCAATTCTCAAATAATGTAGCCAGTTTATGGGCACAGTTCTCATGGACCAAGACAACTAGCTCATCTGCCTATGTGAAACAACACACTTTGGATATTTCTGTGCAGCAAATTAACCTCCCAGGAAGGAACAGTCATAGTAAACCTCATCTGCTCCAATTACAAGGTACCTTCTTTGACTGCCTTCTCTGAAGAATAAACAAAAATTCCTGATCTAAAAAAGCCACTTCTACCTTTGCTGCCTCTGCTCATGAAACTCCACAGGGAAGTAATGAAAGTATGAGAACCAAGTATGTGTATATATTAATCCCATCTCAGTTCAAAGGAAAAAATTCTGGGAGTAGAGAAAACAAAGATAATCAAAATCTACAAAGAAAGGAATGGAAAAAAGACACGCAAGAAGCAGTAAAAAATTTGTTGTGTTTTTTTTCCTGCAAGAAGCAGGTGGCACAAGGTAAAAAGGAGGTAAATGATTCCCTATATCAGTCACAAACGTGCTCCCATGAATTAGAATCCAACCTTTTGTACGAAAATCTGAAGGATGCTTAATGACTGACATTCTGCACTAGTGCAGAATGCAGGTGGGTTTTGTGGCTGCCTCACTAAACTCCAGGGCAAACAAATCACTTTATCATTTTATACCTCAACTTTCACATCTCTGTAAGAGGAATGATGAGACCTACTTCTGCACTGCAAAGCATTTTGAAATGTAAGAAAAAGTAAACTTGCATCAAAAAACAGGCAAAATCCACAAAATAACTGATTGTATTTCTTCCTTCTCAAACAATTTTTATCTGAGAAGCAGCATTTCAGAGTTTCCTTAAACAGCTGTTTCACACAAAAAACGGCTTTTTTACATCTCAACTCAGAAAGTTTTGCAGGAAAACAATGTACAAGAACGTCACCCCTCCTTTTCTTGATTATCCCCAAACAATACCCTAGACTGCACCTAAGGAAGAAAAATCAAATTTTCATACCTAGTGTTTAACGAAAACATTTCTAAAAGTCAGTTCATAATTAAGAAATGCGTACAATTCAAAATATGTTACATTTAATCACGAGACAACAGAAGATTAGCAGCCATCTAGCAGCTCCATGAGGCTGAGGGGGCCATTTCTGGGGTTTCCAGATCTCCTTTTGCAATGCTATCATCTGTGTCAGTCTTTTCTTGCCTTTCCACTCGAACATTTGGTATGCATCTCAACTCTAAACTTATCAGAATCACCAGCAAGGCTCTTGGCAGCCTGATAGAGCCTCAAACAAAAACTGAGCAGAGAAGAGCAGCTGGTCCTTTTATTGCTATGCTGGGTCCCTTTGTCTGCTCTGCACCCTGGAGGCCACCGAGATAAACCTGCCAGTGACTGCAGGGAATTTCACAGTGCTTGCTTTAGGACTAGCACTCATAAATGAAAACTAAAATTGTTAAGTATGGCTCCATTCCCTAATAGGAAGAGAGCAGAGTAAAGGAGGGGCAGAGAGGGCAAAGAAACTTCTCAGTGAAAGCAACAACTGGAATAATGACAAAGACAAAGCACATTCAGTTTGGTTTAAAGCAGAAAAGCAGGGGCACTCCTTTTACCACAAATGTTCCCCTGTACTGCTACCAAAACAGAACTCCTAGCACTTGCTTGACTTCCACTGGTTTTATTTCAACGGTAACTTAAATCAGCCTAAAAAGTTGAGGTTATCAGATTTAACATTAGAAACAGATATGCAAAGCATTTTGTCTAGAGGGTGGTTCCCTTACATAATTAAAACAACCATTTGAAAAGAAACTCTTGTTAGGAAAGAAAAGAGAGAAATAATGTACAGACGCAATGATCTATGTAAGAACAGTCAAACAAACTCAAAAATTCCAGAAACCAAAACCTAGTGGTTACAAACTTAGACCTAATTTCTATTATCAGTATAGTGTTGAGCACTTTCTAAAGGGAGCCATGAAAAAGCACATCACAGCTCTGAGCACAAGGCAGTCCCAAACACGAAGCAGCGTCCCCTTTTCATTAAAAGGCTTAGTAGCACCACAAACACCTCCTTGTCAGGCTGAGTAGAGAACTTTTCTTTGCCTGTTACTCATATGCAATCTTGCCTTCATTCAGACTCGACTCCTGCTAAAAGCAGCTCATTATGCAACTGAAAACATGAGACATTTGGCACGAAAGGTAAAGCAAGGAAGAGGCAACCTGACACTGTCACTTAATGGTTAGGGCAGTGAGCCAGAGCAGAGGACACCTGGGATCCTTCCTGTTCCTCAGTGACGCAGGTTATTCTATACATTACAGTAAGAGCAGCAGCATTTTTCAGAGCAGAAGAGATGCATGGACACACTATGGTAAACAAACATCAGAGATTTAAGATGTGCAAATCAAGTACAATTGCTGTCCCTATGAAGTTTCTTTATCACACCATATAAAGCATCTAAAAAAGAACAAAGTTCAAAACAAAAAAGAAACCCCACCATCATGCAAAGGTCAGGCAAAACATGAACCATCGTTAGATTAGGGCAGAGTTAGAACCAATTGGGAAAAAAAAAAAGACTGCTAAAAAACATTCTCTCCAATACTTCAGGACATTTTTCTTCTTTTAGCCCTTTGCCTCTAATTCAGGGTGCAAGATCAATGGCCATTACCTGCTAACAACCATGTTTTTCCCCTTTAGGGAATGGTAAACTTTTAACTGTCAACAAGATGCTGTTGGCAAGTTTGGAAGCCAGTTTAGAAATGAAAACATATAATACACAACCTGTATATGAAAAGTAAGCAGGACAAATGCTGGATGTACTGTCAATTAACTGTTGCACAAGTTCAAATTGAGTCATATAGTAGGAAATAAGCTGTACCACTGCCTTGGAAACTGCAGGCATATTTAAGTTGATTGAACACTCAGCCAAGTAAAGCTTTTAAACAGCTGTGATTTAAACTACTCCCCTGCTCTCCCCTTTCATCTCAATCATTCGTTGCACTTCCCTCTCCTAGAGGTCATCACACCGATAATGAAAGCCTGTGGAACAGAACCCAGCCCACGCATCAGTCTCTGGCACAAATCTAGCTCAAACTCATCTTCAGTGGCAACTGATATCCTGACTGCAGACTGCATGCAAGACCAGCCAAGACACAGAAACAGCTTCAGGTCAACTGTGCTACAGGGCACTAACATCTAGTGTCAACACTCCAAAACCTGGATTTTCATCTTAAACTACTACAGCGTCATCTGCCAGAGCACAAGGATTTTGTACGCAGAGATTATCAGAGGACAGTATTGTCTAATAAGGTGTGTGTGGCAGTTGTTGCTCTGGAGGATCCTGGTATATATGCTGTGCCAGTAAACCACACTGCACTCTCAAAGGTGAGAAGTAAAGTAGTCTGGGAAGAACATCCAGACAGGATGGCCTTGTGAAGGATAACCCATCTTAACACACTTCTCCAAGACAAAACTCCAGATTTGAATTGCAAAAGGATTCTAAGGAATCCAGACCTGAGGGATCACTGGAAAACAAAGTGACTTAATGCACTTTGGATCTTCTCTCTCATCCCTAGAGCATCATCAGAGGCAGTCAAAGAAGGAATGTGTGTCAAAATCAAGCTATGATCCTGCTTTGGTTTAAATTTTTCTTGCAACCTTTTATGTCCAAATTTTACAGCACAAACACAAAATCTAAGAATCTGAAAGTCTGCAATATAAGTATTTCCTACATTTAACTGTAAATATTCTGAGCAAGGTGATCCAGATAAACTAGGCTTATATTACTTCCACAAAAACAATATAAAAAGAAGCATACATTTTTACAACCTAAAAACACTCAGAAAAAACTCACTGTAGAGCTACATGAAATATTGTCCTCAGCAGTAATTCTGAATTAGAGTATTCCCCCAGAAAGATTACTCATTTCAGCCTGAGGGTACAATTTGTCTCCCAATGCATCAGTATAATCGTAGGGCCACACAAACAATGTCACTGAAATGATCCATGTTAAATAAGCATATATTTAAGAGTAAAATTTACTGTTAATTAATACATATAATTCAGGACATGCAGAATAGAAAAGAAAATATTATTATTTCCTCATAATCTATTGCCTTGTAAACTAACAATCTAACTTGGTTTTAATTTTACAGTGTTACAGAGCAATAAATTATTTATTGTTCTTTTACCGTCTAAAGTATCCAGTCTTACAAAAGAATCAAGTGGGTTTGGGGTGGGGGTCTTTCTGCAGTGTTGGGGCGGGCGGTATCTGTTTGTTACAAAAGCTTCTACAACATCAGAGACCCACATTTTGAATTCTGAGAGCTTACCAAGAGGTGCTTTGAGAAACCTGCGCTCAATTCCTTGCTCTATCTGAAGCAGTGCTGATGCCAAGCAGTGGACCACATTATTGACTGGCTGAGGAGTACTTGTGCTTGTTGATGCAACACTTGGAGCTTCAGTTTTTAACCCAGTGAGTCTAGAATAGAAACATATTAAATTATCTTTGAATACTTTGAATTTAACATCAGAGATATTTCTATGTGTCTGTATCCACAGAAGATTCTTACTTTATTTACATGCATGGACTATGGACATAAACAGATGCTGCACAGGTGTGATTAGTTATCCCAGTTCTTGTATTTGCTTAATTAGCTTAGTTAATCTAAATAAATCACCTTTAGATAACAGGAATTTAAGTGTCAAGAAATGTGGGTGACAGATTTCAACACAATTATTAAGATTTCCAAAGGATTTGATGTAACATCCATCAGCTAGTTTGAGAGATTTCTGTGAATAGTCTTCACTGAAAATACTTCCTAGTGGCGAGGTCTAGCCTTTTAGAGTACTGCCGTCTGCACAAGTTCAACTACAGAGATTCTTACAATTCATAAGGTTTTTGAAAAGAAAATTAACAAAATAAAAACAGAAAGTAATTTCAGAATGTAAATCAAAAATTGTTAACTTATATGTTCTCATCCTTCTAAAACACTACCTCTTCATGTAAGAGTGGGAAAAAGAAAAACAAACAAACAAAACACCAAAAATGTAGTTTTCCAATAAAATGGGACCAAAAGACTGACTAATCATTTCAAATTGCAGTTAATCTTTCTGAACCACAAACATTAAGCACAGTGTAGGAGAGCAACTTGCACTAATGAAAATAAAATTCCATTTATACTTGGGGTTTATTAAAACTAACTAATTAAGATTGTATGGATTCTGCTTTATTCTGGTGAGTAAGAAATGCTTTTGGTTGTCTCTGTTCTTTTTTTGTACTTAAAAGCTGTTCATTATATTTTGCAGCCACACAAATTTTGAAAGCCTGAAAGCAAACAGAAAGAAAGCTGCACAGTTATTTACATTTCACTAGTCAAACTTGAAGGTCTTAATGAGATGTCACTTGCTCTGAGGTGGATAAAAAGCCCAGCTTCAAAAGCAATCTGTCACATGATTTCAGTATCCCATAGTCTGTTTTAATATGCAAGACTTTATTAGAGTAGACTTTATTCAGAAACTCTTGATGGAGTCAGTTATCAAACAGAAAAAAAAATGGAGCAACAACCTTCTGCAGTTGAATTGAGAGTTGGCAATGGAGCAAGCGCCCAACATAAGTGGAGACAGATAAATTTTAGCTTCTTAATTAAAATAGTGGAATATTTCTATGTTGTGGTTTTTAGGAACCAAACATCTGTAAATTGTGTCATTAGGATGACCCTATCCATTTTGCATGCAACTAGACAACTCTGATTTGAAGGGCAGTCTTACATGAAAATACTAATTCAAAAAACAGAAAAAACCAAAGAATTTTAAATTCCTAATATCCAACACAACATTCAAGAGTCCGCTCAGAAACACAACTTTAATATAAGTCCAATGGCAGAAAATCTCACAGAATACATAATCATGTTGACACAATGATTATCTCCAAAAAATCTTTTTTCCCTGAAGTATTTCAATATTCATATCCTATCAAGACATAAGTTCATATTTTTTCTGATAAGTATGTAACTTCTGATAATTCAAATTTAGAAATCTTCAACATTTCTGTAGTTTCTGAAGTTTGATTTACAACAAACAAACTCTGATATCAGAGTCCCACATCTATCTCAAATCTTTGTTTAAAAACCAAACGAAACCACAGAACACTTCTACAGCTGTAACTCTGAATGCCTGGAGGTTTCCTGTCCTTTGATAATTAATGTTCACTTTGAGCAGTGTAGTATCTCAATACTGAATGTTGTAAAAAATGGTGTCTTAAATTTTATATGGTAATAGAACAGTGCCATTTAGAGATCATAAACGAATGCAAAAATCTCTCTCACGTCTTACAACTATAATCTTAAAAAACAAAGAATTTGGGGGTAAAAACAACTTGAAGATCCAAAACATGAAAAACCCCAAAACACCACAATCATAGCACTGATATAGAACTCAGAGAGAAGAGCCATTATTTAAACTTACCTGTCTTTCATAATAAATTTATCTTGATCATCAGTTTCCATTTCCTCAGAGTCTTCATTCACAGTTTTAATAATGCCATTTTCTTTGTTTTCATCATTCAGAAACTCATACCGCCCATGTTCTAAGGCTGCTCTCCAAGCCTGTCTGTCTGTAACCTGAAGCAAACATACAAATTTGAGGTTTTTAAAGAATCAAAGGCCACAAACATTTAGTGCCAATTACTGTCTACATTTAATTTAATTATGCCTTTAGTAAAACCATAGCATGCAAGAGTTCTCATTTAAGTTACAGACTTGACGGCACCACTGTGTTCCTAGACATTCTACAACTCACAAATACCTTAATAGCCCCCAACGTTCCCTGGTAGATCCTGTCTTCAATGTCCAAAAGAAAATCTCTAAGTCTCAGTTCAAGCTGCTTCTCTGCAGATGGATGAGATCCATCATGGGCATTCTGCATCCTTCCCCGTCCTGAAGGAGGTCTGATGTCACTTTGAGGTTTGTCTGCAAGAACAGCAAGTAATTTTGTGTTAGTGGACCTTATTCTTTAAAGCAGATACTGGTGGAGGGAACAAAAGTAAAACAGGGCAGAACAAACTGAACATGGCTTCAAAATTCCCTTCCTGTAGCAACAGTTGCCAACAACACCATCTCTTTGCATCTGATCCAACCAAGCACTGCATTCTTCTATGGGATGACCTATAGATTGTCATCCACTCATTCCAACACATAGAATAAGAAATCCTTGTTAATTTAAAGTAGTTCTTTTGTCTTCAAATGCTTTCTGAAGTAGCAGATAAGCAAGAACAATTCTGCTGTAAGTGCAAGGAGCTGGAGGGGGGTGTGTGGAAGAGCATAAAGTCACATTTCTACTATTTCTTACTTTACAAGAGAACCTTTCAGTTTTCTTTCCTGCATGGATCGTTATCACAGAAACATTTAAAACAAGCATGTGCAACTGAAAATCACAAAAACTATCAGAAAAAATAAAATCCCTTTTAAAAACTCACTTCAAAACAAACAGATAAGATGATATGGGCACAGACCAGCCTGACCCGCTCTAATTAAAGGCAGGGGAAAAAGGAACAAGACAGCACAATAATTTATGAAAACAAGGGAAGAGTTGATGATGGGATGTCAAGTAAAAACCTCTTCATAAGAGAACTCAAAAGATACTGCAAAATCTCAAAAGCCACAGGAAAGAGATGAAAATTTGCCCAAATTCTGAAGAAGTGCTTGCAAATTTGCATAGGTGGCAAACATTTCTGTTCACAGGATCTACCCTAAAACATTTGAGTGTAGTCATGAAAAGGTACATGCAAGAACATAGAAGTATGTAATGAAAAAAAATACCATAAGGTTGTTGTTAAGAAAGCCCAGGATGAATTTCTAAAGGTGCTCTTGATTGCTGAAACAATTCCCTGTGACTCAAAACATTCTCAAAATGTAGGCTAGCAACTCTGATGCCTGGATGGGGGAAATGTCCTTCTTGGTTTAAAAGCAAAGAAACACAATGCTATTAATGCAACAGAACTGAAAAAAGAAGCAACTACTTTGCAAATAATGGATGAGGAAAAGTTAATGGATACTGGAATTAGGTCAAGTAATAGCACATATCAATTTTATTTCCATGCAGTCTTGAGTGAGAACTGGAAAAGGTAGAAGGGCAGTCTACAGTGCAAGAGAATTACGAAGTAGTTCTCACTTGTCCGGCAAGTCATTTTGAGTGAAGAAAATAGGGCAGCAGCTGGAGTCCACAGCAGAAAAGCTCCCAACAAAAGCGCAGCTACTTGTGGCCCCTTAGCCCTGGTTATCACACAGTGGTGGCAGCACCAGCATTGGACCACCGCATTTGAGTTTTCTTGTTGTCTGTTAAAGTGAAGTTCAAAGCTTCCTTTTTTTTTAATATAAAAAAATGTTATTCTACAGTTCTAAAACTGAAAGAGAAGAAAAATCTATGACTGTGAAAATCAAGTTGCTTCAGGGTAGAAAGCAATACACAAAATACAGATAAAGGTGCAGCAGTTTGGAAAATACACACAAGCTCAGACATATCAGAAGACAGTAAGATCTTCTCACTGAAAACCTATAGAGACATAAAGCCTCCAAATAAAGCTTAATTACTACACAGAAATTCTGTCCTGTGCTAGTTTCCACCAGAAGAAATGGTAGATCAGTTGTAAAATAGCAGTATCTGATGTGCTCACATTATGTCCTAGCATATACACTCCAGGAAAACAGAATTTGTCTCTGCTGTAAATAATTCTCCCCTGCACAAATACAGATAACCTGAAATGCTCACAGTAATTTGTCATAATTGAAAACAAAAATTTATTAAATATTACCCTAGAGTTTAATTTTGGTAACATCCTCTACCCACCAACATGCCCCAAGCCAGCCAGCTGCAAGCTTGTATATACAGAATTTTAGCAGTGATTGGAGCTAACGCCTTGCCAATAAATGGCAAAATACTGAGCTAGGAGAAAAGGGAAAAAAACCCTAAATCCTAGGTCTAGTAGGGTTGTCAGTACATTCCTACATTTAGAAACCCATAAAAACATCTGCTATGCTGTTGTTTCTTCCTGTACTGAGGGTCTGCCAAAAGAAGACAAGGGGGGAAAACCAGAAAATAGTAATATTAGAGAGTCCCACTGCATTGATGTTAATCCATGTAACAACCAACATAGCTACACTATTTTTTAGTGCATATTAGTCTTTCCTCCCCAGTTAATCTTTTTCTAAAGCTTAAATTACTTCCTAAAAATGTCTGTTTAAAAGCCAATCCCGGTTTATTAAGCAGTAAGATAAAATTATTGCTTTTTTTTTTTTTTTTTTTTTTTTTTAAAACCAAAAAAAAACCCCTAGAAAGGTAGGAAGGAAAAAACCAAACATGTTTTCCATTGAGTGAAACAAATCTAAACAATAATTCTTATTTCTTAGAAATTACAATTAAATTAGAATTACAGGTTTCTGGAATATTGTATAGAAGTTGTATCTGCGGAGGCAAATTAACACCAAGAACTTGTCGTTTACCTGGAATACAGAATTTTTCCACAGGAAAACTGCTTAGTTGTTCATATATTCTAGTTTTCTCTTGTAAAAGAGTTTCTTTTAAGGCACTCTCCCTATGTCCTCGGGAATTGAGAGCCTCTAGGAGTTGGTCCAGTTGTTCCCGAGAATTGTAAAAGCACCAACGGTTTGGTTTATATACTGGCCTTGGCACCTCTACGACAACACTGCTGTGTGAATCTTGGTCAACATTGGAGGTAGATTCAGAGGATTCCAAAGACTCTCCAGTTTTACTGAATACCTGAGGTTCATTTGTGCAAGATTGTCCACTATTCTGAAAGGAAGAGGTTCGAGGCAACAACATGTCTTCTGTAAGACCAGAATAGTCCTCCTCTATAAACAACCCAGGAACAGAAGGGAAAACCCAGTAGCGTCGGTACAGACGGTCACGACCTAACGGGGTGATGTTTGTGCAGGCTGTTGCATTCTGAATCTTTTCCAACAGGTCCTTCTCTTTCTTTTGTTGTTCCTGTTTTAAAGCCTCTGCATCTTCAGCAGTAAGAGGTTCACTCTTTTCACAAGTGGTCTCTTCTTGTCTTGTAAATTCTTTATATCCATTTTGCCCTCTCCTTCCTAAAGTTAAAGGTAGAAGTATGGTAGCAATTCACTTACAATATTTTTTTAAACCAAAAGCTCAAATAAAGGGCTTGTTTTAGTTCTCCCTTTCCAATTATCTAAACTTACACTGTAAAAGACCACCAAGTTCAGTCAAGAGACAACAGTAGTTTTATTAAAGACAAACTCAAGTGATTAACTTCCCTTCCCTTGATGAAGGGGTAGTAATTTTGAATAAGTTTTCACTTTGCAGAAACTAGACCAAGTCACATTTACTGACATTTATTTTCAATGCCATAAAAAAAGAACCAAAATTTTAAGAACTCAAAAGCACATTATAGAAGCATCTTATAAAGTAAAATTCTAGCAATTTCATTATGGAATACAAACTATGATTCAGACTTAATTTATCATACTCAAAATGATCAACTTGATCTCCCCAAAGGTCTCAAGCAAGAAGAATCCCTGCATAAGAGTTTCTATGGCAAACTCAGGAACCTTACTTTATCACTTTTCTTTTTTAATGTATATACTACTGTTTTCTCTCCTCAACTTGTACCAACTGAAAATATTTTAGTTTACCAAAGTACGAGGTCCTGGTAGTCATCTAGAAAAGCATGGCTCACAATGCATGATGCATGCAAGTTGAAAGATGATGTCAACACTCAATTTCTACTGGTTTCCAGTGTGACCTTCAGTTGCCCAATTGTAGGCATGAAATAATAACACTTGTTTGTCATCCAGTCACAATGTTTCAAATGTGGGAATTTGAGAAACCTGAAATTCTGTTTAGGATCTCATTGTTTTGCCATCATAAAGCTTGTAGTAAACATGCAAATGTGTATTACTGAATGACTCAATTTCCCTACCAGGTACTGTTAGGAACTGTACAAGTTTGCAATTTAAGTCCACGATGATACAGGACTTTCACTGGCACAGACACTAGCACAAAGCCTTCCCAGCAGAAAGGCACAGATGAGCTAGCAGCCCAAAGCCATCAACAATTCATCCTCCTGTGGTGAGGAGGATGTTTAGTTATGAATAGCAGGCTGTGCCATTTACTGCACTGCGGCTCCTACTAGCACACTGCTGAGGAAATTAAATCTGGGCATAAGTCTGGTGGTACTCTCGCACAGAAGGCATGCTGCTTCATTACCAAAGGCAAACAAAACCCAAATGCTCTTTCTTTTTTAAATACTTGTTATTTTTGTAGCTTATTAAAAAAAACAGAACCAAAACTACACCATGCCCTATTAGATCAGATTCCTACAACTCTCTCTGAGGGCTCTACTCGTAACTGTAATAGTTTGTCAGGCACAGCCTGAGAGTTTTTTGACAAAAGAGGAATCCAGACGGCTGACTGCGAGAACTGCATCAGGCAGGCTCAATGCACTACTTAGTAGCCCATTATGATCATGTTTGGGTGTGGGTTTTTTCTTTTCCTTCAAAAAATTACAGGAAAGATTGGTACTTCTACTGTAAAACACAATAACTTCCCAGGTGAATTCACGCATGTATACAGATACACAAATACATTATAACATTACCTCTTCGTCGTTTTTTGTTTGGTCCCAGCTCTTCCTCATCCTCTGTCACTGTGTCCATATCTTGCTCTTTATGTTCAATTTCTTTGCTCTCTGTACTAGTATCAAGGTCTTCACGTTCCTCCTCCCTGTTTATTTATAAACAAAAGGTGACTAACTAACCAATCACACATTATAAGCTGGATGATAAAAAAAAGCAATAAAATATGGCATTGTTGACACAAACAGTATTTTTCTCTCAGAAGTACTTAAGCTAATAAAATATCAACAATGCTTTTAAAAAATAACATCACAGAATATATTAAAAGCCAGAAGAAACCCAATGAACTGTAAATGGGAAGTTCAATATTAAAGACTAAAACATGCTCTCTGGTATCCACACTTTCATTTTAGGAGTATTATTATAATCAAAGCCTTTTTTGGAGACATCCTAGTGTAGTCCTATTGACATGAATTTTCTTCATGTCTAAAACAACTCTTCTCCTCAAAACATGTATCACTTCATAAAACGCTTATTTCACATTTTTGCCTCATCTAACAAATATAATTAAACTCCTACAGAACCACAGACAGTTATTACAGGGCAATATTTATTTTTATTGTTTTTTTCTCAATTATAACCTCCAAAACATAGCACAAATCTATCTTTGGCCCATGCTCACCTTTCACAAGCAGATTTATTTAACTACGTACCTTCCTCAAGCAGGCAGATATAGTATTATATATACACTTTGGAGTTTTCCTGGAGTCATATACAGTTTCAAGTGCCTGAATCTTAGCACCTAAAACCATGCAGTTTTACTAACAGAACAAAATAAACTTTGTTTTTATGGAAGTCACCTGGCATAACACAGCATTTTTTTGTAAAAATGCTATGAAATTTGACTAATAAACTGTTATGCAAGATCAGTATTTTCTAGCTCTGATCAGACCAATTCCTCAAATTAGAAAATTAACTACAGTGGTCTGTACGAAGATATTTATAGAGATAAAATCAATGCAAGTCAAAGCAATGCAAAAAACAAATTAGATTTTGCAAGTTTCTCGTCAGAATTTCAGTATAATTAAAATCACTTTCATAAACCAATTCTAGAACACTATGAAGAAAAATAAAATCAACATTAAGGACTATATACTTAAAATATACCTTCACATACAATCAAGTCAATGAAAACCACATATGTTAGGTCTGGCCATTTAACTGAAAAATACTATATCATACATATATATCACAGTAATACTATGTATCATACCCGACAGATACTTCTACAGCAGGAATTCTTTGCTCCTCTTCCTTCAGCTTTTCTTGTTTCTCTTTCATTTTTAACTCTTGTTCTTTTAACCTTTCTTCTCTCTTCTTACGTATCCTAAAAGTAAGAATGTAGAAAATCAGTTGCAATTAATTGACTATCTGACCTGTCCACATCATCTTTTTTGCTCTTATACTAAACCATCATCCAAAAACAGAAGTAGAGTGGAAAAGCACAACATTTAGCACGATGAAGTTTCACTCCTGTCTATGGTCTCAATAAACCAGCATAAAACAGAAGTGTTAACATTGTTTCTCATACGCCTTCTGCAACCAAAGAATTAATCTCATTTGCACCAACAAAATTTAGTTCTCCATATCCTGGTTTTACCTTGCTGCTGCTGCCTCTCGTTCTTTGCGATGCTGTTCTGCCTTTAATTCCCGGAACTCCTGTTTGGCTTGTCGTAGCACATCAACAGAGTCTTCAATGAAATCTCGAGTGGAGACTAGGGTCAGAAGTTTCCCACAGAGAGCATGAAGGATCTTCATCTTTTCTCCTAATAAAATTCAGACCAATGTTTTTATTTCACTATATAATTGACAATAAGCCTTACTCTTACACGCTCCAGACTGGGTTTGTTCGCACTCACGAACAAGTGAACAGTCAAACATTTGTAAAGCACCAGCTGCACATGTAAACAGACAGACATTTCCTGAAATGTTGCTGCTTTGCTCAGAGATGTGAGCCTTTATTTTCAAAGAAGCAGTAAAATGCAATATTTTCTTCAGAACAGAGATAAAGGCATTGTAAACCATAATTTTTTCTCCATTTCTAAATAACGAACAAAAAACCCAAATGAGAACAGCAATAAAAGCAGGGCCTGAATCAAACACACTGATGCTTCTCCCCTTCTGCAAGTAAGATTAACATTTTTAAAACAGGATTAAAGACCACTACTTAGAAGTAACGAGACAGCCTAGATCTGCAATCTGTAATGTGGTGGAACCTACTTGTGGGGGCTGAAGCATAGAGTTTGGTCTAAGTGACCTCTAGAGGTCCTGTCCAACCTAAATTATTCTACAGTAAAATTTTGACCATTACTGGTCTGAAGCCAGTTACAAAACAGATCATTTAATGAGCAGTCTAAAAATCTCTAACATGTATTGTCTTTTATTACCTGGCAACAAATCATATACTGAGGTACTTGACAATTTCTTCAAGAGACCAGGATTACTTAATCTCAGCTCCATGCAAGCATCATCAGTAGCATCAAACCCTCCTCGTTTCTGGTAACGGTATTTTGCATTGGCTGATGTTACATCAGCGCCTGACGCTAGAATGTGAAGTCTGAGAATCTCAGAAAGAGTGCAGCTATCAAGATCCAGGTTTTTCAAATTGCAGCCTACAGTTGAGAGGAATGAACAGTTATTTTACACAGACATTTAAACATATATAAATATTAAAAAGTGCTTTAAAATACAGAGCAAAATAAGAACAGTAACAAAACAAGAAGTGAAACCCACACATACCCTGATGTAACTGGGGCCATGCAGCTGCCAAAGTTGCAACTGCAGACAGTGCAGATTTTGTGGGGTCTGCATCTTCATCCAAAGCCTCTGTTAAATCTTTAAGGAAATAAACACTTTATTCTAGTGCAAATTAAAAGTTGTACTGTGGAGGGGAGGAAAGGAAGCCGTGTTTTAAAAGTTGCAGACAAAGCAAAAAGAGGGCCAATATTTACAAAAGCATCAATGTATTCCAAATTCAATTCAACATCCAAATAAAAATTTGATATATCTTTAAACACAACTAAAAAAATCCAACTAAAAGCTAAGGACATGCACCACATGCTACATACAGGAAGAACAGCATAAGCTGTTAAAGCAACTACAACACACAAAACATGCACAATGTCTACATAAAAGGCAGCAAAAACAAATCCATAAACACACTTGAAAGCACAAATGAATAACAATGCAAAAAACACCTCTATTTCCTTTCCTCAAATAAGCTGTTAATTCCTAACATAAATTTATTTTTAGGAAATATAATCCAAACCGAACATGTATTTTGATACTGACTCTTCACCTATACTTTGTATCTGTAACTTAGATACAGCTTGTTCTGCACAAATACAATTCTTAAGTCATTACAAATACACTGTATTTCACCAAAACAAGCAGCTGCACTTAAATGAGCATCACACATAAGCAAACTGACCAAGAGAGCAGGGAAATGCAAGGGAGGAACAGCATACTCCAGTTTCTTAAACAAGTTCCTTAGCACTTACAGGTATTTCTCCAGAGGGCTGGCAGAATTTTTTCAGCATTGTATGCTGTTTCAACCATTTCACTTTATTCAAATCCAACTCATTAAGCACTTCAAGTCACCAAGTCAATATAGAGCCACAAATCTAAACTAAGACTACATACAATGGAAATCCACCAGTCGTGTATGATGACTGATGTTGTTCGACAGCTGTCACTCAGTTGTTGCAAAATTAACCTCTGCACCTTCCCTCTCACTGTATCTATATAACAGAGTTTGAGAAAAGTGCCAAAACCCCACACTCATGGTGTCCTCTGCTGCAGAAAAACTGCCTGTACAGAATTTAACTGAGCAAATATGCTGACTACTACTATTTTGGTTCGCCAGAATTACACAGCCAAGAACATTTAATTCTTTTATGGGAAAGAAGATGTCTAAACAAGAGAGTGACAAGAAATGAAAGTTCCAAGGCATAAGAGATGAAGTGCCTTACCCACAGCTCAGCTAAACTAGAAACAAAACAGTAGATTTTTGCAATTGTGAGCCCCATGAAGTCAAATTAAAATATGAAAATTAGATTACATTTTTTCTGATCAGTCCTATGAATAATAATCTAATCAACTATTCCATTACCTGATAATGGAATCCTTGCTTTATTGCTGAAGAAATGCTCTCAGTTGTTTAAAAAAATACTGTTTCAGGGGAGGAACTAAAGAACCTACCTGTACCTCATACATCTGTCTTGCAGGAGCATCACAGAATTTGGTATAACACACAATCATGTAAAGTTGTAACAAAGCCTGCACTTCCTTCTGGTGTGGTCAGTGTTTACCAAATACCTCTGAAAATGGGGGCAATATCAGCCTTAGAGCAAAGACCAAAGGCAGAGTCACTATGAGGCCCTTTACTGAAAAAACAGGCATGGTTGTATCTGGGAGCTGTGGATGCATACTTCCAAGTCTTGAAGGACAATGAATATTGAATTCTCCATTATAGTTGTGCTGGGGAGTTTTAATTTTTCAGCTAGTTAGGCTCACATTTATTTTTTTTTGTAATAGATAAAGAACTTTGAGAAGATTTAGGAGAATTACTTGTTTCCTGACCCTCAGGAGAAACATCTAACAGTGCTGAAGGAAGTGGAGGAAAGTGAAGATGCTTCCTGCACCTCCAAAACACAAGCAGTGCTATTAAAAGCTTATTATGCTTTGCTGGATACAATTGTAGTAACAGTGAGCTTCCTCTTTCTCTATTCCCATCAGACCCCGTGCTCCATGCCCAGTTTAAAGCTTTAATTTCAGATTAAAGAGAAAAAACAAGCCCATTTACATACAATATCCATGCATAATAAGACAATGTTAAACAAAGGAACACCATAAATCATGCAACTTAAAAGTTAATTCCAGTACCATTTCAGCTTTTCAGCAGTAAAATTAAGGATCTGACCTTTGGTCTCAGCATCAGCTATTTGATCTTTGGCCACTTCCTCCTCCTCTTCGGCCATTGCCTGAAAGATGGCAGTCAGGAAGAAAAACAGCAATTCACATAGTGGGCCTTCAGTGTCATTTCCTACAAGAGCTTCCTCTAAAACCTCTGTGAATAAAGTTTAAGAAGCGTCACTTTTGCCGTAAAGTTGGAAAATGATTATGTACTGAAGAATGAAAACATTTTTCTTTCCTTTAGCTATGATAATCAAGTTACTTTTCCGTAATTTACTGCATAGATTCCTAAGGTGATGGTGTCAAAGAGTGCTGACAAGAAAGCCTTATTTCAATATATAACTGCAAGAATAATGTAGGTATTTTAATAAGCAGAATAACAACTTTTACATTGAAATTAATTTTGATTCTACAAACACTGAAGAGTTGACTGTGAAGAGAAAACTGGATTGATATGCACATGTAAGCAATGATATATTAAAGGCACACAGAAAATTTTGTAGCAGTGGTACTTGGGTGCACTTAAGATGTTTGGTTGTTTGGTAGAAAAAGGGACACCACAAAACTGAAGATCCTTGCCACATAAATGACAACTTGCCTAAAGTTACTCCTTCGGGAAATTCATCTTGAAGATCAAAAAGTTCCCCAAAAGCATGTAAAAACTCCAAAACCATCAGAGCATCACCAAAGAGCTCAGGAGGAAGTCTTGTCTTCACTGGCATTGGAATGGGAAGTTCCTGCAATCCAAATGGGACAACTTACTACTTTATTTGGTTTCTACAGAGTACACAAAGTGATTAAAACCAAACAGTCTGCTATTCTAAGGGGGTTTCCCTTTGGGTTTCTTTACATTCTACTGAAAAGAGTTCCACAAGGTACATGATCAGTTATCACAGTAACATCTGTGGTAGCACTAACTTTACAAACCAAAGAGCATGTAACTCGAATGTAAAACTTGTGAGAAAAAAGTTTGTCCATGTTCATGAAGTTTGTAGCTTTAATAAAGGAAGTCAAATTCCCTAAAAGTTAAGAACATTGGCTGTCAAGATTTTTTTTCTTTAAACCTGTATTATTTCACAAGAGTTTTGAACTCCAGTTTGCTGTCTAGACAAGCAAAAATAAACATACTTTTAAAAGTTACTCATGATTGCTTGTGAGGACAAGCAAACAAAAGTGAAACATGCTCACATAAAACACACCTTTCTAATACCAGGATATGCAAGATCATGTCTGATGACCATGTGTTCTGGTATTGGGTTTTTTGCATTGGTAAGGCACTTATGGTAGCTGACACATTTTAAAGGGAGCTTATGTAACTATGTAACAACACCATTTAACAGAGACACCACCTCCAAAACCCACATTTGCTCCATGTGTAGACTGAGTACAGCCTGCAAAGCTTTTCTGGAGGTTGGAAATGTAGATACAGATGCTTCTATTAGCACTGCCACTGGGAAAAATATGAAATATATATATGAAAATACATGACTGCAGGTGACAGCCTCTAGGATTCCATTCAGATCTAGATTTGCCTCTGCATTAGGGAATTTAGCCTGAGGTCCTCAGAAAGTACAAGCCTGAGTGATTCCAGATTCAGTCATACCTTAAGATCATCACACTCCATATCTTCTCTAGGCTTACTCCACTGTTTCAGGTATTCCACATACTTTCTTTTTTCCTCACGTAGCTTCTCTCTTTCCTGAAAAAGTGTCACAACTGTGTATAAAATATTGTTAGATGGCTCCTTTGCAGTTTCTAAAACTGTACCACTTACTATCCAATTACACCAAAAAGTAAATCATCGTTTAATTAAAACAAAGTAATCTATTAATTTTCATTTTGTATGATACTGGTAAGAATGTTTAAATGTGGTAATATTTCGTTGAAATGTTATTACCTTTGTTTTGGTTTTTGTTTTGTTTTTAATGGAAGTGGCTGAGGAAAAAAAAGATCTAAAAATTAGAGTATTTATGAAAGTTGCCTCAAGAAAGACCATCAGAAAATATAGTGTATATGGCTGTAGAAAATTATAGTGGAATATATAATTTCTTCATATTCAAAGTGACAAAAAGCTATTCAGCAATTTCTATCCACAGATAATCCACAAGGAAATCCACAATGGTTTGATATGCTGTGAATCTGAAGCCATACAGCATCTTCAACACTCAAACAGAAGACAACCATCAAATCAAATCATTTTATGCATTCTTGGCAAAAAAAAGCCCCAACCCACCACATTGAAATTGAACTTACTTCTGAAGTAAAGTGAACTTTTTGTGACCTAAAATTATAGAGAACATCATCCAGAAATACAAACCCATAATCAAGTCTTGTAACTGCCTATTCTTCTAAGGTGCACTTCTATGAACTGAAAACAGTTCATGGAAAATAACTTGAAAGACATTACTAAGAAACAAGAAAACTAGAAAGCCATTATAGTGTTCCTATATGAAACACATATATGCATTACTTTTTCCTTTTCTATTTTGAGCCTCTCTTTCTCTTCTTTCTTTTTCATCCTTTCTTCTTCCACAATTTTCTTTAATTCTTCTCTCTTTTTTTCCTTATCTTCTTTCTCCTTTTTCCTAGCTTCGATAGCATTTGCCTTCTCTTGTTTCAATTTAGCTTTTTCAAAAGCTAAAAAAGGGAAAAAAAAGTTATTTTTTCTTTTGTAAAATGGTAGTTTTAACTGCTAAATACTGATCTTTTAATAATTACTCTATGAAAATGATGTTGTTATGAAGATTAAATTGTTTCTATGCGAAACAAAAATTCAAACACTTGAAAGTTGTTTAGAGAATCAGTTTTAAGCCTAAGTATTAGACATGTTTTACAGGGCTGTCACCACTGTAATAAAGTTAAATTCATCTGGTTTTATGAGTATATGGAAGTTTATTACTCATTTATTGGTTTCTATCAAGTGACACAAAGATGAGAACTGATTCCAACCACATATAATTACAGCAAGATATTTAGTAATAACTGCTTAGTAAAAGCATGTCACAACCAGGCTTGCCATACAACTGTGAAATATCTGTGAGAGTAAAAACCTTTAAGTGATCTTTCACACAGTATTTCAGTGTGTTTTGTTCAAGTTCTAGTTCAGTTACACAATTTAAGCTGAACTTTAACGGATAATGAACGTTATTGCCTGAGGAGATACAGATTTCTACTTTGTAGTCGTCTGCAGAAGAACAGCAGGATACAAATTTCCCCTTTCTACAGACAGACAATGCTTGTCAACCCACACACAGGCTAACAAATTAACATTTTAATTGAACAAACAGGAAAGGTAGAATCACAAGTGAATGAAATGAAAAATAATCCGCTCTTATCAAGTGAATTATACCAAAAAATAAGATTTTGATTACGTTTTCCTATAAAATTCATAAAATGGGCTAGTTTGCTTTTACAGACAGCTACTACACATATTAGCTGTGTCTCTCACACAGTGAACAAATGCAGTATAGCTGATCCCCCTCAGAATCTTCTACATACTGAGAAGGTTAACTTTTCAAGGTACTTGGTATTTTCCTATCTTTTCACATTTTGAAAATGTGCCTTAACTAGCCTTCTAGAAAAGCTGCAGTTTCTTTTCACACGAGAGAAAGCAGTTTTGATGTTGACCAGCTATGACCTTGTCCTATACTATCATTTCCAGCACGTAAACAAATAGATGCTAGCTGTGCAAAAAAGTGGCTACACAAGTTCAGTGGGTAACACAAAACTCCAGTGTCCCATCTCCTATGAAGAAAAGCCCTAAAGCAGCATCAGACAACTCTGCAGCTATTTAAGCAGACACTGGATTGGGTAATTTCTAGATGTCCTTGCCATCATAAAACATTCTATGTTCATGGAAACAAGAAGCTGAAACCAGAAGTTCACTAAAACATTTCCATAGATGAAAGCCTTTCTTCAGGAATGACATCAGTGCTTACAATCTAGAAGAAAATCTCCTTGTATGAGCTTTGTCTCTTCAAGACGACATGCCACTTACCTAATTAAACCCATACAAAAGGCATGTAGGTCCCCTTACTGCACTTGAAATCAAGTTTAAATGGATCAGGAACAGGTCAACACAAAGTTCGAAGTATTCAACCAGTCCAAACTAAAAATCTCTTAAGTTATATGTAATCTTTTAATCAGAAAAATTCAGAATGTATTATAGCTCTTTTAAATTTTGAAGTAGTTTTTCCATTTACACATTTTCCTCATAAACTGATTTATGTTACGTGTTCATGTTTTGGTATACCTTCAGCTGGTAAAATTTATACATGACTTCATCATGCAAACTTCTAGAAAACATTATTTAGCTGTTTATTTATCTGGGATAGAAATCACAGTTGGACCACAAGCTTCCTACATTTCCCCAATTAATGAAAACAAAAAAAAGGGAAAAAAAAAATGAGGAAACAACCATACTAATCATTGAAAGGAGCACTTTGCAATAGTGCTGTGGCAGTACAGTCTTACTACATTTTCCATTTGAAATGTACACCCCTAAAAATACTGTAATTATGGCCTGCTCTCAAACTTGCACAAACTGGTTCTACGGGTCACAGGATTAAACCTCAACTTACCCATGGCCTGCATATCTTCTTTTTGCTTCTGGAACCGGGTTCTTTCCCTAGATACTTTACTTTTGTTTCCTGAGGTGTTTCGTTTAGCAGTAATATTGTCCTCCTGATTGGGAATTTGGAGAGGAAGAGCAAAAAAAACATTGTAACTGCGGTGACATGACCAGCAAAAGATATTCCCAATTTTTCAACTGTTCTGTAGAACAGAAAGTAGATTAGAGCACTAAGATTCTCTGTGTTTAAATACAGGCAAGTGACATATCTGTATCTGAGGGCAAGTGACATAATTGTCAAATGAAAGATTTTGAGCAAATTATTTATTAATCCCAGAAAGGACAAGTACTCTATGCATCTTCACAACACATTGAAAAGCTTGTTTCTTGATGGGATCACAGAAATAATGATAACATTAAGAAGAAAACGTATCAAATATGGTCCTTTTACCATCCTCACTATAAAGCAATTACAGCAAATTTGTAATATATCCCAATTCATCCCCACAATGTCAACCCTGCATTTCAACTTTTTCAGAAAAATCAGAGAAATGGAAGAACTCAAAACAATATGCTGATGTGTCTTCGTCTGGGACTAAAAATGTTACTACTTACAAGACTAGTAGATGCCCTCTTTGGAGGCCGCCCTCGCCGTCTACTCGCAGGACTGAAGATAAATGTGGGTGGGTCATCAGGAAAGAAGTAAGAGAAATTTTGTTCTGCGAGATTATATTTTTCAACCGATGCTCCCTTAGTAAGAAAGATGAAAACAGATATTCATTATAAAATGCTTAGCTTTAAATGTGAGCTAATTAATGAATCATTAACTGATGGAGAAGACAATAAAAGTAACCAGATTCCTAACTGGTTAACTTAGAATAAGAAATAAAGCTCTGAAATAGCCTATGTGTAGAGTTAATCTATCAAGTGGATAATAATGCAGCACACATAGAACATAGAATTTGGCTTCATTTGGTAGGATGTAATTTTTTTGGATGCCTTTCAGCAGCACAGCTAGACAGTTTTCCTAGCGAGGTGCTGAAAGGCATCAAGAATGACTTTTGACATATGAAGCCAGAAAATGAACTTATCAAACCATTACATAATTCTCTATGATACTTATTTCTGGACAAAGATTGTTCCAAATTGTCCAAGTTTCATTTCAAGTCTATTTTCTCAACCTGATGACTTCAGGAAGTCTGCTCAAATCAGGCAATACAGAGGAGAATACAAAGGAGACATTCCAAATAGGACATGTTCACACAACTGAAATGCAAAGAAATCAACAAGGGGACAAGACAATGCTCCACAGAAAGCCCAAAGACAAGATGACAAATGCACATATATACAGACTATAACAATTTTCCTGAGTGTCCAGAATAGATCACTAGTCCTTGACATGTTGCAGTGAGCTGGGTCAATATGATCACTAACAAGACGAAGGGATGGTTTATCCCTTTCAGCTCCATTTTCTCCTATTTCCATTTCTTTGAAAGAGACAGACTCTAAAGTTACAAACTTATTTACAAATTCATTGCTTTTGTTATTTTCCACAACTTTCAGAGGCAAGACTTTCACTGATGCTCTCATCTCTCCACACTCTCCTGTACAGAGCGAGCAGTTACATGGCTGTATGAGATAGTACCAGACAAATAAAGAACCATGCTACTTTCTCAAGCAAGAAGATAACAAGGGCTTCAAGGTCAAGGCTGCAATACACAGTGAAAGAGGCCAGGATCTCCTGTGGCACAGCAAGCAATGCAAGGGGAATCGCTTGGTAAGTGTGGGGAAAGATGCTCAGTTCCTTGAGCACAAGGAAAAAAATTCTCAGCCATCCTGCACCGACCAAGATGTGAACTTGTACTAAGTGTCACCATATATCATCTCATAAGATGACAAAAATATGCATATTCAACAGGTAAGGCCTCATCCAAAGCCCATTCCAGTCACCTGAGCTCTTCTGTACTTTCGTCTCACTGAAGATCTAGAAACTGAATTCAATCTACCATAAAACGTTTTCCAGCTAAAAGCATTGCAACAGAATAGTATTGCCTTACTGTACCAAAAGAGAAACAGCTCATTTTTATTTGACTTAGAAATAGCAGCTGCATACCTTGAAGAATGAAAACAATTCATATGTTAGATTAAGCAAGAGTATATAATGCTTTAATAAATGATTTTTTTCTAGGAAAACATTCTCTTTTTTATTTTGCAGACTTTTTTTTTTGGGTAACTAAAAAAGAAATTAGAGAACTCTGCTTCATGTACAGAAAAATTACCATCTTGTTTACAAGCAGAAGTTATCAAAAACCTGTTTTTATGCAAGAAGTTGAAGCATTCATCTCTTACTCTGGAAAACTAACTCAGTATATTATACTTACAAAAAGCTAAATTTGATGTAGTTTAAAAAAGAAGTTCTGAGAAGCTAGTAGAGAAGAGCAGGAAAATACTAAACAGGGTATATATTCTATTCCACAAGTTATTACTTCTTATTTACCTTAGTTTTAATTACTCCATCATGTGGTTCACAGTGTTGTTTCAGAAAAAGTTTAAGTCTATCTCGAGAAAAGAGATGTTTCCTCCGGCTACAGTAGGAAAGAAAGGTAGAATTATCAACTAGTATCTTTAATTATTGTTTAAGTACAGTTGGATATATGTGCAAGAATACATGTAACAGACCTTATCACTGAGCTTTTTCCTATTTTCCTAAAATGTAAGTACCACCTTTACTGTTGTACCTAACAGTCGTTCTTTGCAATCCCAATTGGACTAAAAATTTCCTTATGAATAAAACAAAACCCAAGCAATACTTTAACAGTTGACTTATGTATCTGCAATTTTTATTTTGAAGATACTGATATTCTGCTTTTATAAACACATACAAACTCTACAGCCTATTCATCCATGGTAGATCCTCCAAATATTTCTCAAAATTCCCTAATAAACCTAAAGTCTGATTGTTTCAGAAGAGAGTGAAAGCAAGCAAGAAACAAGGACAGTGGGAAAGCAGCATCACATCCCTCAAAGGGGAGGCAAGCCAACAAGGAGGGAGGTGAATTAGCACACTGCTTGGTCAGGCTGTGGCACTCCTTGCTGGAGGACAGTGTGCACTCCAATGATTCCTGGCATTCCAGGGAACCCACACTACATGGGAAGGAAAAAACTAACTACACAGGAGCATAGTTAATGAAAAAACAAATTGTGATGCATGCAGGAACTAAATTACTTGAAATCATTTAAGCTTTTTTTACAGCATTCAGTTTATAAAGTCTACCCTAAACATACATTTCAACTAAATTCAAGACAAAATTGTTATTTAAGAGGCAAAAACTCAACACCTTTCTATTTTATATCGGTCTGATTGCCAATGTCTGCTCCAATATTTCAAACCAGCCATGCTCCTGCAGAGTGCTCTCAATGCCAATAGTTCATTAATATTATAGAACAGGATTCTCAAACTTTTTTCCACCTACTCCATCAAACACAACAGTAGCCACAGGCATCAGAACTCACAGCATGTCTCACCTGTGTGCCAGTGAAAGCAGAGACTTGCAAGGAGTTGATACCTGTGTTAATGCCGGTAACCCTTGGAAGTGCTGTTACAGAAAGCCTGCAGTATTTCATTCCAGTGCTTTTAACTAATAGCTCTAATGTTGTCTCAAAATGACAGATCAAAACCATCTTACACAACTCACAGTTATAAAGTACAACTTTAAGATATGAATTTTTACCTTAGTTGAGATGCTTTAACAATAACAGGTTCATATAAGTGTTTTTTAATAGGTTGGACTTTGTATTTGAACAAAGAAGGATCAATTATGGCTTTCTTCTCCCTAAAAAAAAAGTTTAAAAAAAGCAAAAAGTTTACATTCACCCAACATCAGCCTCTTACTGTACACATTTAATACACTTATATGCCTACACAACAGATCTCTTGAAAATACCAAGCTACACTTAATACAGGCTGTAACTTCCACTGGTACCAAAGTACCAACTTTAATGTTTTTTACACCTCTTTCTAGGAGAATAACACCCAGGTCTGGTGTGCTACCAAAACAAGATTCACTCCTTTAAAAGACAAAGAGAGCGGGTTTGCCATAGACAATATACCTTAGAAAGACTTCATGAACAGAGTTAAATTAATGAGACTTTCTTCAAATAATGTTACATTTTGCTATTAAACAACAGAACCAACTTCTCCTGGGGTGGCAATTTGTAATCAACAGTTGTAGTGCTTTATCAGGAAGAATTTAATCATCATCTTATTTCATTAGTAAGGCAAGCGAAAGAAGTAGTCATGTGGATGAACTAGAAGATTTGAAACTAGGCATTTCATCATTGTCAGTCCTTCTGGCATCTACAAAACGCTTTAAAGTGGAGTTTGTGACAAAAACCAGTATACCACTTGCTAATCTTCAGCCCTATGAACAACATACACAAGATGCAGAGAACAGTACTTTGCAAGATTGTTGACTACAAAATTTGCTCCAATTCTTATTTTCCCCACTAACTCTGTGAAACACAAGTACAAAGAAATGTAACATTACAATGCCTAATAATAAATACATTAATTCATATAAATTAAATGTAAAAGAAACCAGAACTTATTCACCATTAGTATCATTTCAGATGGGAAGAATTTGCAAATTTCTCAAGAAAAATAGTTTATAATGTCTAAATTATCAACATAGTTAAGAATAAATGAGGGGACTGACAAAAAAGATTTATACTTGGAAACAGCAACACATCTGCTAGACCTACAGGTAAGTGCTATGACATGCAGTCTTGCATGATGCTATCCATGCTGAAATCTCCACTTGCTCAGACCAACTCCAGTTTAAGAAATGTAACAGAAAAACCCCAGCCAGTCATATTAGCAAAACAGAGATAAACTGTATAAACAGTAATACAGCATTTCCAAGACACTACATTTTTTCTGCTTAGATTCTGAGTTTCCAATTATTATCCCAAGAAGTAAATATATTCCTGAAATCCTCTTCCATAAATCCAAATTTAAAGTCAAAATTTTGCTTAGTGTAAAGGAGGAAGAAAAAGGTCATTCAGCATACATAGAAGGTTTTTAAAATTATATAGATTATCTAGCAGCTTTGACAAAAAAGTAGTATTTTTGGTTACATTTTACTTTATAAAGCATTACATAAACACATAAGAGTTAGCATGGGTTAGACCCATCTCACAGCAGAAAGCCCTCATGGCAAATCTTCACAGCACAGCTCTGACAGACAACCAGATCCAGAGGAAAAAATACAGAGTATTTCATAATTTAGTAGGAGAAACTTGGAACTAACTGACTCATATTATGCTAGTAAGAATCTCATCAGGCCTTTAGTTACTTTGGCACGGTGACCACATGACATGGACATAAATTTCTTCTTACAGTACTGCTATGCAATATTCTGACAGCATGGTACTACTGCAGCTTTACCAAGAAACTTCTGAGACCTTAGAATTATAGAATTGTTAAGGTTGGAAAAGACATCTAAGATTGAGTCTAACTATTAACCTGGCTCTACCACATTCCACACTGAACCACATCCCCAAGTGTCACATCCATATGCCCTCTGACCATTTCCAGGGGTGGCTGTTCCACCACTTCCCTGGGCAGTGTGTTCCAATGCTTGGCAACCCTTGGTGAAGAAATTTTTTCTAATATCCAGTCTAAACCTCCCCTGGCACAATTGGAGACCATTTCCTTTAGTCCTGCCTCTTGCTGACTGGAAGAGCAGACTGATCTCGACCTCGCTACAGCCTCCTTTCAGGTGACTGTAGAGAGCAGAAAGGTCCCCCCCTGAGCCTCCTTTTCTCCAGGCAGAACATCCCCAGCTCCCTCAGCCGTGTCCTTCTCAATTAACTTGTCCAGGACACAACTACCTATACTATCTGGCCTGAGTCTTGCCAGAACTACCTATACCTTACAGTGTCACAGAAGCAGAAAAATTGTACTGAAAAATACCAAGAGTTAGAGGATCAGGAATGCATCTAAAATGAATGCTGTCCTACTTTTCAAAAAAGAGGCAGTGGCTTTTCTTCTTGTCTCTAAGTTTGGGAATGGAAAAGCTCCCTTGAAGAATGCTAGCTAAATAACACAATCATTTATGGTCTCCTTATGCTCCAGTGCAAGCCTTGCACACAGGTAACCTGCCAGTATATGAATCTGAGTACCAAAGCTGACCTCAGCACACCTTTGAAGGTTGCCACTAACAAGCAACTCTCACTGAGCAGTAACAAATGACCATTTGGAATTGCAAATATCTTCTATAATCTGACTAAAATTTCAACCACAAAGCAGAGCAACCTGAAGACTCCTAACAACACACCAGTTACACTGCTCTAGGACAAGACAACAGCACTTTGCAACAAAATCCTGACTTTGGACTTTTGATAAAGATTTTAAGCTGCCTTCGATTCAGTACTTCGGTCTTTCCTTACAATATAAAGCAGACTAAGACCTACCATCCTTATTACAAGGGATGAAGGGATGAGAGAGGAAGAAAGGAAAGAATTAAGGATGAAGGAAGATCTGTTGTACTGAAGATATTGTATAGCTTTAATGACAAGCTATGCCTACAATTTTTGACAGATCCAGTTCATAATTTCTTCTCCAAATAAAGTCAGAAAACTAGGCTGAAGATGGTAAAAAGCCTGGATATTAAGATTCCATTACATAATTTCCAAAAACTTAGCTACCTTCTACATCCCAAAATTTGCAGAAATCATTCATGCTTCCCCAAAACTAATCTTCACTTCAAATTGAACGAACACCCAAATTTATTGCCATGAACCAGCCAGCAAACCAAAAATAGTTTTTTTCTAGTATTTCTGATGATGGTTGATGATTCACATTACTCAGAGCCCTGGAAGAATGAATCCCATGCATTAGGTTGAATTGTAGGCATTTGGTAGCCAGAGCCCTTCAACCTTCAGTCTCCTGCTGAGTGCTAAAGCAAATGTGGGAGTTCAACCTTACCCCATGAAGTCCAGCAGTTTAAGGTATGAACACTGTTATTCTGTGTGACCGCTATCCTGTAGTACCAGAGGGTCCCAGGGCACAGTATAAATGGTTTAAGAACACAAAAGATGCCACCTTTTGTTTCATAACCCAAGCCTTAGAAGGCAGCCTGATTTTCGGGGGGAGTGGAGGAGCAAGAACATCCTACTCTCCTTCTCCCTGTACCACCCCAACTTTTTCTGCAGAGCAGAATAAAAATGGTCAGCAGGAACACTTGTACAGACTGCATGGCTATTTCTGCCCCACACAGACAGGAGTAAGGTCACATAAAGGCTGGGATCTCTAATGACATCTATTTTCAGTTAAGATTCTCTAGCCTTACAGATTCTTTGAGAAAAATATTTGCAGATGGCCCATCAATCTGTGCTGTGCTCCCCTCCCCCTCTCTCACAAACACCCTGAGCATCTGCTGTACCATTGTTTAACAGCACTGCAGCTTTGCACAAAGGCTGGGTCTCAAAACCTGGAGATTTGTATGTAGGCAGAGGCAGAACTCTCGTTCTGCACATGTCAACGTGACATTAGTCCCAAGGTGATTAACATCCATACTCTCCACAGACAAGTCTCTCCATAAAAAGTGAAATATAGTACCTGAAATATTAGGGCTGCAAAATGACTTCATTCAGTTCAGTGGGGTTTCTTATTTTCATGAGTAATGGTATAAAGAATCTTAGATGCCAGTTCACAAAAAGTGACAACAATGCTTTACTTTCAGGTAGGTTTTACAGGTACAGCAAATACTACTTTCCAAGTTTGCATACATACAGAATAGATCTACAAAATAACTAATGTCTTACACATTTGTCATAAACAGACTCACTTAAAACTTCCAATAAGCATTTTAGAGCCAAAAGAGGTTTTCAATTTCAGCTTGCAGCATTAATGTCAGGTATATTACAGAACACTGTTTCAAAAGTTTGCATATTCTCACAAGATTTCCCTTTCTCTCCCTTCTCTGCACTGTCAAAATAACTCATCAGCAGGGAAGAATCACAGACTGACTGGGACCACAAGACTTAAGTCTTACTACCAGCTCTGCACGCACAGAAGTGACAGCACTATAACAGGATCAATCCTACAGTCAGCTCTGGGCACACTTGCATAATTCCAAGAACAACCTCCTTTCAGATGCCATATGCCTTTTGGAACACCAAAAATGCATTTATTTTCTCAAATATGTAGGATGTCTTCATGAAAAAGTTGGACACTGCCTTCAAGAGACAGCAGAGAAATTTAAAAATTATTTATCCCTCGTTATTGTCTTAGCCAAGTAAGGAGCCTGGTTACACAAGGCATGCCAGAACATGACTTCATCATGCAGCCACCAATGAGAATAATTTTTCTATCAATGTGACACTTTAAAGTCAGTAACAGTTCATGTAAAGCCTGTTATTGCTAGATACTACATCAGGGCTCACCCTTTTCTTTCAGCATTCGTGCTTGTGAGGCACAGAAATCTTCTCGTTATATTGCTAGAATAAGATGCATATACAAGTTCAATTACTGGTCAGTAAGGGGATACTCTAAACTAAATACTACAACTATAGCCAAGATCTCCTGTTCAATGCTATGAAGCTACTCCAGCCTATAGAAAGTTCCTCAAGAAAAGACATACACTGTTTCACTGCATCTAAAGTCATAATCAAATCCATTAAATACAATAGTATATATTTATATAGACACATGAACAGTGAAGGAAGTTTGTACATTTTTGTTTTTTGGACAGAAACACATAAAGCTTCTGGGAAGATTTTTTCAGAGCATTCCAGTAAAGTGTGTCTTTCTATTGTAAGGCAATCTCAACTCTGAGCCCCGTGACAGAAGTGAAGTAATACCCACCTGTACGAATACAGAACATGACTGCATTTTCCAAGACAGAGCAGCACAGATTCTGCAGCACAGAGAACTACCAACAGACATACACAGCCCCTCCACCATCTCTGAGCAAAACCACTGTCATTGCAAAGAGATTAACTATGATTATTCTGTAGGTACTCCGTTTCCCACAACCCAGAGTTTTCTGGTGGATTAGCATAACTAGCACCTGTGAATGTTCAGCGTGTCACCTTCAGCTGTCTGAACACTCACGATCCATACACATCAGTAATTTGTTTCATTCAGACTCTGCTGCTACATGTGCTTTCGTCTCCTTTCCACCCAGTCCAAATGATTTACACTGTAAAAGTATCATGTACCCATTTTGTGCAGAGCTATTGTGTGTTTCTGAGTCGTCACTGTCGCTGATAACAATTGTGTCTCCATCAGCACTGCTGCTGTGGCCATTTGCCAGTCCATTGTGGTGGGCTGGAGGTATGACTTCCAAAATCTTACACTGCAACCTGAAACAAAACAGAGATATTTATTAATGCCAAAGACTTGCACTAGTGCAAGGAGTCCAAAGCGGTAGCAGATGTTATTTTAAAAATATATATACAACTGAACATTGTATTGTATACTAAATAAGTAAATAACTATGAGCCTTGCTCTGAAATACTAGGTAAAATATTAATTTCACGAATACCATGTAATAAAGGAACAAATTCATCTGCTTACACAGCTATCAGCTTCACTAGTCAGGGAAACAAACCAAGTTACTTGTGGTCATAATTATTTTTTCAGTTCCCACTTAAGTAAACTAAAACGTTAACTTAATGTGGTACTTTAAACTAGACAAAACTTCCACATTTATTTTGCTAGCAGTCTAAGAAAAGCAAAAGATTTTCAGATCCTAGTGTATTTTTACTTGTAAGAGATCATCTACTGCTGTTGATGACCTAAATAAACAAGGCTGAAATGATCATTATGCATCTAATCTTAATAATGGCCCATTTATCTGCTGACACATATTAGGGCTCCATCTGGCATGCACACAATTGACAAAACAAGTCTATTCCTTTGCCATCCTGAATGCTAGTTATAAAAGGCAGAATTAACTACATATCAAAAAGTATAATTAATCAACATTTCATGCTGGGTAACTGTATTATAGCTGGTTTAAACACTAACTTTCACTCCTCTAAAGAATTCTATGAGTCATATTTTTTAAGCTTAACATCCAAAAGCCATGTCTGAGTCATGAAAATTAACTATTGTAGTCAATGGACATTGTCACATACTACCACTAAAAGCTCAAAGCAGGGGGAAAAAGAGCACATAATAGTTCTCTTCTCTGGGCACAACTCTCACTTGAAATGAATAAAATGGAGAATACAGGAAGTACTGGGCTTGAATTAGTGTGACATCACCCAAGTTAAAAACAAACAACCCACACAAATCCATGATAGACAAATTCTAAGTGTTAATACCGAATGGAACACTGGTGGAAAGAAAGACTGGTGTCAAAATATTTTGTGAAAATGTCTTTCTGCAAGCAGACAGGACTATCCAAAACCTGCACACACTGAGCAGGGACAGAGGGAGGAGAGGGAGAAGAAGGTGGTAGAGGAAGAAAAGTTGAAAACAATAAAATAACATTAAAATATCCTATGTAGTATTCACCTGTGAATTTATCGGTAATGGAATTGGAGCCTGCTGCTCTCTCCAACAGGAAGAGAGCTCCAGGATGCTCCAGTAGTTTATATTAGTTTTAAAAATATGAAAATCATTTCCAAAAACCCCAAACCAACAAAAGTGTCAACATCCTTGTATACTCCTAAAGACAACAATATGACCAATGCTGAAGTTATCCACAGGGACACCAGAGCTGCTTGCACACACAAACAGCCCATTTGGGCCCACTGCCATTCCAATGCAGCCTGCCTCGCTTCCTAAGCTGCCTGGTCTGGGGCTGCAAAACACCTTTTCACAGCTAGTGGAGCCCAGACTAATTAACTGTGAAAATCCAAATAGATTCTGTGTAAAGGAACCAAGAGCACCCGAGTACATTGGAAGTAAAATGTGGCTGTTCACAAAGTAAATTCAAGTTTAACAAGGCTTATTGAGGTCTAGCCCAGTCCCAGACTTCGTCTGAGTCCAGTGACAAAAGTCTATCATTAGTAACCTGGTTATCCACTACTTGGAACATCACAGCCTCCCCTTCATCCTAAATAATATGGAGCTGACTGCATAGCAGAAATGTGTATTATTAGGCTGGGTTTTTTTAAATCCAACGAAGATCACCTACTAAAATAAAGACTTCCTAGTAGAACTATTTGTGTTTCAGATTATAAAATACATTTCCTAGGGAGTCCAATTCAAATTAAGACCTACTTTTAATTTCTAATGGGAAAGAAGCTCAGGACACGGCTCCCACCCCGCTCCAGCAGAGGGAGCGCACACGACACTCTGGACACGCAACCTCGGCCGCCCAAGGACAAAGGGGCTCCAGCACACACCCCGGCCCATCCTCCCGGACAAAAAGACTTCAGTGTTTCAGTCACTGAGTCGTTTTCCAATACTTAAATTACCCGATTATCCATCGAGCAGCCCTGTAATTTACAGGGTATCACATCTCCTCCTCTAAGGATGGAAATTACATAGTCTTGACTCAGTAAGGGGCAAAATTCTCAATACAGTTGGGTTTTTTTCCTCTTTATTTTTAAATAGGGAGAATGACTAACAGAATAAGCTATCCCATTAAAGGAAGTGATACTCTCTCTTCTAGGCCATTCAAATCATTGCCAGAAACCTTTGGGGAAGGAATCAAGTTAAAGACACACGTTACCTGGCTCAGTAAAAGCACAGTCTGCTGCAATTTAATGCTTACTGATAGACAGGAGATTAAAGAAAGTGATGCAACTGTTCCTTCAGGCATTACAGAAATGATCAACGAATAATGTTTTTAGCCTTGCTACAGTCCAGTCATAGCTAGTAGCACTCAATTCCCCAGATTAGGAGAGGTTAAGGAAACTTCTACTGCAGATGGTCTGCTTTTCCCTATAACCTAATCATTCCCCAAGTTCTAATGACAACTTTTATTTTGCATCATAAAACACATACAACAACATAACTAGAAGCTGAAGCAAGACATTTAAATGATGCATACTACTTGAATTACTTTCTAAAAAAAGATACTTTAAGGTCTTTACAGAGCTTATGTCAAAGTCAAGCCATGCTCACTCACTATTTACCATAAAATAAGAATTGGAGGCAACTCCATCTAAAAAGACAGCAGCATTAAAGTGCATAAACACGTGCCCTAAATACCTGCCTCAGTCAGGAAATGCTTTCTTCAAATTACAGTAAAGATTCTGAAAAAGCTTATAGCCACACTGAATGAATTCCAAAGGCATTTGGAAAAAAAGATGAGATTTAGAGCCATCAGGAATTTTCACACAATAGATCCAGCAACTCCAGCTTAGATATTGACACCTACACTCAAAACAGTTTTGCTTACCTCTTTCTGCACTACAGGCTGTTAACTACAGGGCACAGGTCCTATGGTCTATCCCAAGGATGGACTTTATGCTTACAGTTCTATTGTTTGTCAAACTCAGAAACTAAGCTCTTTGAGGTCTCTTATGAGAATGGCTCCAGTAAGCCCTTGGCCTTATATTAAGTGTTTTGGTTTTATCTATTTTTTTTTTATTAAAGAAAGAAAAGAACAAGAGCCTAAATGTTTTCAACACATAGCCAGAAGTGGTATCACTAATGTAATTTTTTTTTAAATATCAGTGTACTTCCCTCTCAAATGAAAAAGAAGCCTGAGAACTTCCATCAGTTTCCATGAATTTTGCCTAGGGCTGGTCAGCTGCACAGATGAAAGAATGTAACTGACTCCAGCAATCCAAGGCCAAGAGACACTGACTAGAGACAGCAGCGGCCTAGCACAACTAGCAGAAAACTTTAAGGTCTGACTGAACCTTGTCACTGCTAGAACAGTAAGGAAGAGGCAGGTTGAAGGTGTACAGAAGCAAACCACACCTCACCTGCTGCTCCACAAGATGCAGAGATCACTTTGCAGTTCCTACCAAAGCGGGAAATCTTCCCTTGCCATTCCTTCTTCCAGCCACATACTTGACATAGTGCTTCCTTTTTGTAGCTCTGGCACTCAGTATCATTTATTGATTGCCATTAAATTGAATTTAACTATCTGACAAAAAAAACCTAAAGAACATATTCAAGAACCGAACAAAAGTCCCTAACCCAGTGTAAAGAACTGGCTAAGCTTGTTTCATATCAGCTACTTTAAGCAGCTCACTAAAGGATCTGATGAAACTAGAGTATGTGCAAGAGGCAAATACTGGCCACAGAAGGGGAGGAAGGAGAGATGTCCATCCACCTGAGAGGTGTGGGAAGAGAGGTTGCCATTGAAGACTGAGGCAGAAAAGTTTTTGAGCATCTCAGCCCTCTCCTCATCCATTGTTACCAGTTTTTCAGCACTGTTTATCAGGAGTTACACCTTCTTTGACCTTTCTTTTCTGGCTAACACACCCACAGAAGTCCTTCCTGTTATTCTTTGCATCCTTCGCCAAATTAAACTCCAGCTTCATCTTGGTCTCCCTCACCCCATCCCTACACAACCAAACTTCATCTCTATCCTCTTCCCAGGTTACCTGTCCTAGTGAGTTGAGAGAGAAGAAGAGTTACTTTTAAGAGATCTCTGTCCCACCCTATCCCACTAGGACATATGACTAGCTCTACGTGCATTCTGCTTAGCTTAGCTTACTAGGGCATATGTCTAACTTCTACAAGCATTCTGCTCAGCCTAGCTTTCTAATTTCTTAAAACTCTTAAAGTAATTCTTCTCTCCCAACTCACTAGCTTCAACTGTCTGTTCATTTGCTTCTCCCTTTAGTTTGACAAGCAGTTCCCTACTCAGCCATGCCAGTCTCTCGCCTTCCCTGTCCAACTTCTTGCTCCTGGGGATTGCTAGCTCTTGTCCTCTATGGAAGACTTCCTTCAAGATCTGTCAGCTCTGTTCCACTTCCCTGTCTCAGAGGGCAGTCTTCCCAGGGATCTCACTTGCTATCCCCATGAAGAGCTGAAAGTTTGCTTCCCTTAAGTTGAGGGACCTAACTTTACTCCTTACCTCACCCATATTCCTCAGGACTATGAACTCCACAAATGCATGATCATTGCAGCCCAGTGCCTCCAATCTTGATGTACTCAATTAGCTCTCTTACGTTGATTACTGTCAGATCCAGTATTGCAGCCCCTCTGTCCTAAAGTCACCTGGCTTTAGGAAGTTATTCTCCATTCACTCCAGCAGTCTCCTGGATTGCCTACAGCTCGCTATGCTACTTTTACAGCAGAAGTCAGGGTGGTTGAAGCCCCACAGCAGGACCAGAGCCTTTGAGCATGATGCCTCCTGTAGCTGGAGCAAGAAGGCTGCATCAAGAAGCTCCTCTTGATCAGGCAGCCTATAGAAGACGCCAACCAGTCGCTTCCCTTGGTTGCCTCGATCTCTGTTTCTTACCCACAGGTTTTCAACCTGCTCATGGCTGTTCTTCGAAAACAGCCCTTCACACTCAACCCACCTCTTGATGTAGAGGGCAACTCCTTTGCCTCTCCTTCCTCCCCTGTCCCTTTTGAACAGCCACTGGTAGCTGCACTCCAGTCATAGGAATTGTCCCATCAAGTTTCAGTAACGGCAACAAGGTCACAGCTTTCCAGCAGTACAGCAGCTTCCAACTTCTCCTGTTTGTTGTCCATGCCCCATGCTTTGGTGTAAAGGCACCTCAGTGAGGCTGTCAGCTGTGTCACCTTCCTAGAGGAACATCCTTTATTTCTTTCGACATAATTCTCTGGTGTTTCTTTGTTGGCTTCTAATACCTTGAAAGTCCCTAGCTCATCTGCCTAAGACTGTGTGTTACAGTGTGGCTTTCACATTGCAGAGACATAGATGCATTTCAGCAGGGCTATCCACTTCACGCCCAACACTGGCATGCAGCCCACAGGCTCATCTCTAGAGAGCCTGGTCTTATCCCCCTCCCCTTTAAACCTAGTTTAAAGCCTTCTCAATCATCCCCACCAACTCATAGGCTAGAATCTTTTTTCCCCTTTCAGACAGGTGAACCCCATCTGTCTCGACAAGGTCTGGTGATGTATAAATCGTCCCATGATGGAAAAAGTCAAAATTCCACCTACGACAACTGCCTTTAAGCCACAAGTTGATCGTGTGGGTTCTCCTGTTCCTTTCAGCACTATTCCCTGTCACCAGAAGGACTGAGGAAAACACCACCTGTGCTCCTTTCACTTCAATCAATCAATCCCAGTGCTCTGCATTCTTTTTTGATTGCCCTAGGACTTCTCTCAACCACCTCAACACTGCTGACCTGGGCAACCAGAAGCAGGTAATAATCTGAGAGCTGAATTAGTCTAGGGAGTCTCCTGATAATGTCTCTTACCCAGGCCCTAGGGAGGCAGCAGACTTCCCTGTGGGATAGGTCTGCTCACCATACAATCCCCTCAGTTCCCTTCGGAAGGGAGTCATCTACAGCAGTTACTTTCCTTTCTTGCTTAACACTCGAAATTGTGATCTGTGTGGTTGACTAACGCTGTGGGCAAGCCCCCACATATGCCATCATCTCCATTATCAGCCTGATCCTCAGGTTTCAGAGCATCATTCTGTAAGGGCACTTGGGGAGGCAAGGGAGCCTGGGAGGTGATTCTCCTATCTCCCCAAACAGCAATCTGTTTCCATTCACCCTTATCTTTTAGGTCCCCTTCTTCTGTCTAACGGTGAGAGGGTCAGGGTTCTCTTGACTCCCACTGAGCTTCCATACGCTGCATTTCTCTCAGGAATGGAAGGGTCTTACTCCACCAGTCTATTTCTCTCTCATACTCCTCAGCCTCAAAGACACATGCACAAACTATGATGAGCTGCAGGACAAGCAGGTATCACCATCTACCATTGCTGGAGCAGTAGAAGAACACCATTTAGAGAGGGGAAAGACAATCTGCACTCCCCTATGTAAGAGGCCAAAACCAGCTGTCACAGGATATCAAGTGAAAACCTCAATTCTGAAATTATTAGCACTTTTACTTCTCAGAAAGTTTTTCCCAAATGTCGAGTAGGCCTTCACATCCAAGCAAGGCTGGGATTAGAACCTGTGAGAGGAGACCATTCTCACACCTCATCAGTTGAGTGTTCTGCACACCAGCTTTTGATCTGGCCACAGCTAATTACTCTGATAGAAATGACAGTCTGCCACTCTGCCATGTCCAAATATCAAGACAAAAACCAAGATACCCTGAAGGCCCAGATGAGTTATAAACGTGCCTCTCTATGCTTTACAACAAGCAGACAAAAACCATCCCTTGGATGTAAACAGCTGTTTCAAATGGGGGGATGAGAGATCTTTACAGTAGTTTTAAAATAAAGAACACAATGATCAGCGCGTCAGAAGCAAAAAGAAAATTCACTTTTTAAGACAAACGAAAGCAATGTTTTTCAAATGCCAAACTTAAAAAAGTACACCTTCTCTAACAGTATGTTAAGTTACTTGAATACAGAAAACCCCAAAAGAGTAATACAAGAAGCTATAGTAATAAGTACCAAAAATCTATAGCCTCATTCTGTTTTGTCAGCTTTTAGTTAGTTTTTAAGAAGTAAATGCTTTAAACAAAGTAACTGTCCTAACAGTTCTCATATGCTTGTAAGTAATTAGAGAGATAAAAGCAACACAAGAGCTGAAGGAAAAAGTGACACCTTTTGCCAAGCTAACTGGTACAGTTTAATGCACATATAAAACGCAAGCACAACGAGGAGATGGCTGTTGCTTTTGAGTTTCAGTATCTTCATGTGTCTGCTAAATTATAGGTAAGATTGTATGCTTCAAAGAAACTAGTAAGAAGCATGGTTTTGCTTAGGACAAGAGAATTTTAGAGTAGCTGCATCAGCTGTCTCCTGTGGAATTAGGACAGTATTACACTGGCATATGAATCATTTTGACTGCCCAGCCTTCAGTTCATATCATTGTACAGATTAAAACCAAATAAATCATAAAAGAAACAAACCAAAACCTGTACCTTTATATTTATGGTTATAAAAGCAGAGAGCGTCCACAGACAAGAGCTAACAGAATGGCAGTGCCAATTGTCGTTAACAGCTGTTCAACAATGTATAGGAAAGGAGTTGCAGGTTCTTTCACACATATCATATCATAAACTTCCACCACTCAAATATATTTATTAGTCAACAAAACAAATGTATTTATATAATAAAGGACTTCAGGGCAGTGGAAAGTGAATTCCTTTAAGGTGATCTTTCCAGGCCAGGAGCTGAGTGATGCTTAAACACTTATACTGGAAGAACATAAACTGTACTTGCCCTGAGAATACTAAGCTGCTCTCCAGTACTGTCAGAGATGCTGTTTCACAGGCACCACACTAATTTTGCAATTGGAATTCAAATTCACCTTTCAGAATAAAGTAGGAAACTTTCTTTGTATGCAGGAAATTATACTTAAGCCTTACCACTAGAAAAAACGCACAACAATTAATAATTACAACTCAAATAATTTAAATTCACTGTAACTCATTAGAGTGTAAACATGGGAGACATTTCATCACTGACTACCTACTGGTCTTATATTAACTTATCCAAGTGCTCAGAAGACAGCTACACATATAAAAATATATATGAGAGTAATACCTTGTTGCCAGCTTGAACGAAAATGTTGGAGAATTAGCTATCACCTTATCTCTTACAGGGATTATCGTCTGCCATCCCAGCTCCCTATCAGCTACAGTCATGACCAGCAACACGCTTCCTGTGCCCCAGTTAAGACTTACAGAGATGAAAACAGTATGCAAATCTTTTAATTGGCCTAATGCAGTGGTTAATCCACTACGAACAGTCCTAAAGCACTGGGACACCAGCCAAACAATTGATGAGTTAAAAAAAGAAGTTTTACTTACAGACAAGGCTGCTCTGTGATTATTTGTGTTTCCTGCAGCCTGGCAATGGTCAACATGAGATGAGTCAAAGCAGAGGAAGGATGTTAACCTATACTAGATGTCTGATCAGATGCAGCAATCTCCCTAACAGGGAACTTCATCTACTACTTCTGGCAAGTAGGTTAATTTTTAAAAGTGTTCTGGTGTGGCTTGCTCACAGACACCAGGCAAGGATTCTTTTGCAGTAGTGTCATCTAGTGGTCAAATTCAATTAAAAAAGATATTCCTTTTTTATATCTGCCATGTTCTATATGATTTCTTCCTTCTTATACAGTGTCCTTTAAGCAACCTATTTTAGTCTGTAAGTGATTAAATTTTTAATAAAGTGCCATGCCATCTGATGGACAAAAATTGGTTGTGCTCCAGCCTCTGTGGGGAAGGGATGACATTGTCCTAAATTATTCTTAAGAGCAAGGGAAAGGGAACTGAAGAGCCAATAGAGTGGCCCAACCTGAAATCTCAGATCTCCTCACTGCTCAAGTCAGACCAGAAGTTTAATTAAGTATCACACTGCTCACTTGTGTATCCTAATAAAGATGGCCATTATTTTTTGTGATAGTAGCCAGATTCAGAACACTGATGATAAATCACAATCGGTTGTTTACACATGCTTTAAACCTAGTTTTTCCTCCAACAAATTAAAATAATTATAAAAACCAGAAAGCAAGCTGCTGACCTCAAGCAAAGAAGAACAGGTCCCACTGCTGAGCGATTTAGGCTGTTGAAGGCTGTGTTTGGTGTGTCTGAGGCATCAGCTGAGGTTATCATTTCAGGCAGGCCTTCCTGACTGCATAGTTCCAGCTTTCAGGTAACTGACTTCAGATGTCAAGATGTTGATAATTGATTTCACAAATTTTAAGTCCCAATAATAAACATAGTACTAAGACAGCAACTAATTGACAGTTTATTGCAAGAGATGCCATTCCTTGTGGAAAACCAAGAGACCAACAAGTACATGATGGGTCTTAACTTTTAGTTCTGAAACTCAAATATAGGAAGCCATTCTAATGGGATCAACATTTTTTCTCTGCTTCAATAAAGTGTGAGCTAAAATATTAGCTGATTATTTAACACATTAGTTACAAAATATTGCTCTAAGTTTCCACCCCAACAAAATCACAGAATTTCCACACCTTTTTCAATAAATTACTTTCCATCAACCACAATTTGACATTCTAAACAACAGTATTTGCAGTGTCAACTGGGTTCAATTCCTTAGCAACTCAAACTTAATTTGAGAATAAGTTTTCTCCCTGTATTCTATGATGTTTGCAATCAATGTTTCAAATAATACTTTTGTCTTTTTGTGAAGGCAGTACTAGAAAAACGTTGTTACACGACTCCTACGGTTCTTTAACTGGAAATCTGAGCCCCTTGCGTTTTAAAGCACAGCACAGCTGCCACTTTGGAGAAAAGTCAGACCTAGTTTGGCCAGAAAAGCTGGACACATACAAACCAAGAAAGCTGCCCATTTTTACTGAATACATCACCTAAAAGAGTTAAAGAGCAACCAAAATTATCTCCTTGTTGCTTCCAACAGATTACCAAATAGCACACATCACTTTCAGAGACTGTCTGAATAAGCCACATCATAGGACTGGGGGGCTTTCTCTGCAATTTATTTCTGGTTGATAAGGGCTGTTGAAGACACCACACATACCAAAACAACAGCAGGACAGATTATCTTCCAAACTCTCCCGAGTTCTTCCTACCAGAGCTCAGTAACAAGGCAGAAATAGTCAAATTCAAAACTAAGCAGCACAACAAAACATTAGAAACCAGAAGGGCTGGAAGACCAGACAAAGCAATGGGGCATCAGACACTGCAACAACCAGAACAATAAAACAACTTCCACCTGAACTCTGAATGAAGCATTAGTCCTCTTTCCAGATCACCTTTTATTACTTACAGTACTACAGACTACTTCATATGCTCCAGATAAACATTTTTATTAAGCTGGGTTCACTCCTATTTTCTTGGTTCAAATCTAGAAAGCTGCATCAAAGCCATCTAGCCTATAAGAATATTACATGTGCAAACTTAGGAGTTAAAAACCATCAGTATTTAAATTTCTTGAGCAGGCCCTGGTTGCACATGCACTACGATGTAGGCTTTGCATTGAGTGATGCACAGAGGTCAGAAAACAAACGACCTTGCCGCCATCACGTGTGCAAAAAGCTTCATACATGAACGCAGAGGAAGAGTTCACAACATCACAGAACAAGTAGGTTTTCATGATCTATCAAATTCTGTTGGTCTCATAGGATGCCATTACACTGTAGGTGGACTATTAAATTTTTGCTAGAAAAGACCACAAAAACATAGCTGCAGATGCCAAATGCTCTCCTGAAAAGCCATGTTATGTCCAAGGAACATGAGTTGGAACACTTAATCCCCAACACAGCACTTCAAAACACAGGTCAAAGTCAGCTGTTAATTGAGCCGACGAAAAACTGTGCCTCACCTCCTCCCACTTTGTATCCTTAAATTATGTATCTCTTAAGTGTAAAGATCCCTCTACACTACCACGCCGTTTGCAGTGTTTCCTGGATTTATTATTAGAGGTCTAAACTAGCTCTTTCCCATGCATTTGTGCAGAATATCAGTGGCATACAAGCAGTTAAAGTAAGTTTTTCATTCTTCATTTTACCAGGCACCAATTTATACTTACGCAGCTTAAAATATACAATCTCTACCAGGCTAATTTTTAGATTGAAATAAATTTTATTTGAAACTTTTATCTTTTGAATGGTATCCAGCCCATCCCAAAGGCTTAGGAAATTTAGCTTGTACACTATTAATATATTGATCAGTGGAAGTAAAGCATAAACACAGAATTGTTAGGTATGTAGCTCACAACTCTGGGCAACCAAAAAGTCTGAATTAAGGGCTGGTAAAAAAGAAAAAGCAGTATCTTAATGAGATAGAACCATATCATCACTTTACTTGAACATCTTGGAAAAGCTACAATGCATACATGTAAAGTTTTTAGCAAATAATTTTAAAAAGTAATAGAAAGATAGAAGAGCTACTCCTGAGTGGAAAAAGAACAATCTTTTTTTGCTATTAGTTTAGAAACTAACGGTGTTTTCAAAGACAGAAAACAAAGGCATTTCACTGAGCAAATGAAAGCCAACACCTGAACTACACTGATAGCTCATAATAGTCAGGCTTCTCATTTTTTAAAAAAAAACAAAACAACACCTTATCCTCTAAGCAAAATGACTGATACTAATAGTAACCTCAGCCAAGTCATTTGACAAGTATAAAGATGAGAAAGATAGAAAGAAACTTTGGATATAGGTTTTCCATACAGAAAGTAGCATAAGAACCACTGAAGTTGTTCTTATCCTGGCTTTGCAAACTGGGACTTCACTGCTGGAAAGGAATAGAGCAGGGAAGAGATGGAAAGCTTTTCTATTAAGCACTGACCTTGTGCACACAGCCATACAAATTTCCTTACAACTTGTCTCCTGCAGTGCATCAACAGATTTTTCTCCCTAGTGTAGTACAAAATTTGCCATAAATAGTATCTGGATCAGCACTGGATCTGGATGACTACAAAAACTCACACAGAATAGCTGTTCTCCAGTGATCAGTTTGAACCAGCCCACTCCTATCACCCAACAAACAACAGATTACATGCTCAACATCAGGCTACCCACAAAAGTCCCTTCTACTACAAAGTGTAAGCTGTCATCTTCCTCCTAAAAAAATTAAAACTCTACAAACAACAAAAAAATCCACCAGCAACAGCTAAACTCACAAAGGCTTTAGTGCTTCTTCTGCACGTTTAAATTTTTCTCATTTTAAACCTCAGTTAAGTGAAACTGTAAACTCAGTTAGACAAAACATGGACATTTTCTAGACATCTCCCAGAAGCTGCTTTAAAGAAAAACTCAAGCTTATTTATAAAACAGAACAGATGTACCAATGATATGAGAAAGAAAGCATCTGAAGCTCAAAATTCTTCCAAGTTTTCAGTCACTCTAAGATGCAATGCACACACCAGGGCAACAGTAAGCATAACACTATTTCTGAGTGGGAAAAAGCCCCATTACACTAAATGCCTGATAATCACCTATTATAAATATTTTAAAATTAATGCCCATCTTCTCTTGAGAATGCAATCACAATTTTTGCTATCACCTAAAAAGTAAAAGTCTAACTTGTATCATTTATTTTAAGCTTTCAAGAGTTTGGCCGTTCATTTGAAACAACTCATCAAAACTTTCACATGATTTTTTAATTCATAGCTTCCCTTAATTTCTCATTAAACTTCATTCTCCAAACAACCCACGTTTCTCACACCAAAGAACTGACATTCCTTTCCAAATCCACCACAGACCAAAAAACGTGCAGTGTCAAGACCTGTGAGCGCTGGCCTGTCTCCACAAGGGCCTCAAGGCTGAGGAAGGAGATACCAAGCACAGCAACACAATCCTGATCTTAATTACCCAGGGAAGAGCAGTAACTGTTAAGTATCACACTTCCTTTGGGTGTGTTGGCTGGAGTTTATTACCTTTGTTTTTGGTTTAAAACACACACAAATCCCACCCACACCAAACAAAAAAAATAAATCTTTAAATATACTTACCTTGCACCATTATTCCTAACTACTTCCACTGTTTCATCAACAAAATACCGATCCTTGACATAAGCAAAGATGTCATCACAGATCTCGTGCAGCCGAGTGCGATGGGTGAGGGTGGCCAAGTACAGAACTGGAACGACGAGTGCCTCTGGAAAACTCTGAAGGTTATGTCTGGCTTTCCTCTCTGATTCCAGTGCTTCCTGATACGTGAGTCCTGGTTTACCCGTGACAGCACAGCTCCACACAAGGCTGTTGCACAGAATGGTGCGTTCAAAAAAGTCACTAAAAGGAAAGAAAAGCGGGAGGGGAAAGAAAGGAAGGAAACAGTTGAGTTCTGACATTTTCAATTTGCTTACGGTCAATAGAGAAGCAAATTGCAAGACTCTTACAAGCCTGAAATGCAGTAGGATTTGTACAAGCTGCAGATAGTCAAGGGTTATTTGCTAGTTTTCAGCCATGGCATGGTAAATTGCAATTGTAAAACCAAAGTCTCCTCTCACTACAGACTGTAGCAACAGCACCAAAACTTAGAAATGCTGCAAACAAATATTCAGGGATAAGAAGTTTTATGTATAATAATAATCACACTGAGTTTAATAGGTGTTGTACTCATATCCCCCTATTTCCATAAATATTTGCAAGAGGAGCATCTGAAACTATAAAAACATGAAATAACTTTAAGATCACAGAAACATGTTGCAACTTGAATAAGCTTCAGATTTCGAGTGCCTCAGCTACCAAATGGAAAGATGGGAAAGGCAAAAAACTAATGTCAAGTAGTTCTCTAAATAGTTTTTATTCATTCAGTGTTTGCATAGCTCTTAGAAAAAGTACTGAACTACTTTTTTCCTACAGGTTCTTCTCTTCCCTTGTTCCATTAGTAAACATTGATTCTCCTCCTTCCTTTTATTTCCAATTAATGTTAAAATTACCTTGTTATTGATGGCCGGCTAGCTGTTCTATCAGAAACAAGAAAAAAGAGCTTTCCTTAGTCAGTGTCTGTCCTTTTTTGACAGGTGTCAAGAAACAGTGGTTTCTTAAAACTCTTTCTAGATGAAGTAGATGATGTGGCTGTTCACAAAACCATGTTAGGACACAGCACATACTATGGATCAGTGAGTGGATAGAGAAGCAATCTTTCAATAAGCCCCAGTTCAGACAATGCTTCTATTTGCCTTCACAAATCTTAACAGACTAGCACTGGTAAGTACACAATACACAACACAGAGGTTTGTTTTCCTTGTATCACTCCGACATTGCTGTTTCAAGGCAGACACATGGCCCTTCCAGAAAACTATAGGCTACATGAGATACCTATACCAAAGTTTCATTCCTGTAGAAACAACACCACAACCAAACCACAGTGTTCCCATTTTTAAAGGGATAGAACTGCTCAAATGATTTTCAGTAACAGCGTCAGAGCTGGACAGTTCACACTTGAGTTTTTCCTTGCAGTCTCCCTGATAACTCAGGCTGGCAAATGTTCATCAGTGACACTGATGCAGATGACAGTGTTCACTGCAGATGGACAGATGAACCATAACATTTTGTAAATGAAAATGGAAATTCCAGATTGGGGACAATGAAGGGTCTTGGCTCAGATAATCCTTTCTGTATGAACACAGGATTCCTCTGACTGAGATATGCTTTAGGAAGAACATCAGCTGTGAGAAGGGCAAAAGGAGAGAAGAGGTGTATTATCTACTTAATATATTTGACAGTACATGGATAATTTCAGCTTGCTTATTCTAAACAAGGAGAAGAACAAAGAAGAGAGAACAAGATAAACTGTTCTTCAGTATAAGAAGAACAGATGGCTGTCATTCTTTGTGCCTCTTTATTGTATATTATAGTTACTAAAACATTTTAAAGAACAGGTTAGACAAAAATCTGTTTTGTAGATTTGGTTTGGGGTTCTTTGTGATCTAATACATAAAACATGGTCTCTTCATGCCCTACATTTCAGTACTTCAGTATTAGACTGACAATAATTTTTATGGACAGATATTCAATGGATAATGTAATGGTTACTCAAATCTTCCTTCAGCTGCATGTATCTACATATATTTTTGTGCCTCACTTACCAAAGAGGTTCTTGATTATTATATTTAGCCAGGAAACAGAAAAATGCCCTGAAGAGTTACTAAAAAATGTACCAGAATATAAGTTTCAAAAATTATGAAAGTAAAGGTTAAAAAAAAGGCAGAGAGACCAGAGAGGGAGGGGAGACAAGAGCTGACACTGACAGTGTCCCTTTAAGAGCTGCTGCTGTTCTTTGTGAGGGGACACCAGGCAGTCATGCTATTTAAAGCAACAGCATTGAACTTACAAGAGAAAAAAAACAACAAAAAAAACCCAAACAAAACACCAAACAACAAAACTCTCTCCAAAAATTTTTAATCCATGACTATTACAAGTGCAAAATGCTAAGACTACTTTAACTGAAACACATTTGAAGAAAACGTGTTCCATTTGCATACAAGAGTAGTTTGTGTATCTAGTTTCATTCTCCCTCATTTCCTCTTTTGTTTTGTGTGGATATTTCCTCTGTGAATTTACAGGGAAGAAAAGAAGTGGTAAGAAAAGAAGTTATATTTGATTTTGAAAGCATTATTTGCCTTTAGCCACCATTACCTACAGCAGCACATCAAAATTAACTTGGCCTGAGAGAGAGACCAAAATCCCAACAGTATAGCAGTAGATGTTACTGGTAGCACTCTTTCTGTCCCTGTCTTTCTCCAGTGCACACCAGTTATCCCAAAATGACTGACAAAGAGCAGATACCAAACCACAAGAACAGTAGCAGCAGCAGTGACACCTCTTTACCTAGGGTGTAATAATGTCCTTGATCATAGTCTACATTCAACTTTAGTTCACAAAAGCATCTCCTGCTGCATCATGCCTGAAGTCTTACCTACACCTTTACCTGGGGTATCTCAGTCTGTGGGGCTTCCCTGCTGGTTCAAGACCTCTGTGACCTGACAACACAGAGCAAGAAGTTCACACAAAACACATCCACGAAGTTCAGTGGTTCTGGAACAGACACACCTGCCAGCAAGAAGCCAAACACGACTGCAAACACCCTGGGGATGTCAGCTCAACCACTCCTAGAGCAGGGACTAAAAGCTAAGCTGTCTTTGGAACAGTAAGTAATGCTGACTTCTCAGCTGGACATCTCTTTTCATTTACATTAGTTAGTTTTCCATGCAAGGTAAGGCAAACTGTAAAATTATCAGCAAATCATTGAGTAGTAGTTTAACACACTGCTGCTTAGTTGCTATTTTTTGATAGGAGGCAGTTCATTAGCAGAAGCCAGAAATAAATTACTTGACATGTCTGTGCTGACTACACTTGCAATGCATAAAAATTCCAGCCTAGGAATTACAGATGTCTTTTGCTTGAACTAAGCAAGTATTTCCACTGAGTTCAACATATACTGTGCTTTTAGTGTGGTTCAAGAACATTTGTTTCAAACTATTTATTTTCATTAATTTTCTTAGCAGATGTTAAAAACAAGTCATTCAGGGTATCATAGGAAGGCCATCACAGAAGACCAATTCTGCCATTCTGGATGTATAAGAAAAAGTATTTTCTTACACTCTTTATCTCCAGAACTAGTCAAGAACACATATTATAATCAATACACAAAATAAACAAGCAAAAAACCATGATAAATACATTTATTCCTTAATATTTACAGGTTAATTATGCATTAAGGAATATATTTCAAGTTATTAGTTTCTCTTCAAGAGAACAGAAAAATCCACCTAATTTAACTAAGGACTCTTAAAAAGCCTTTTAAACAGATCCCTGTTTGACTGTAACCAAGAACTTCACAAGCCAATCAAGAAGTTTCAGTAAGTTCTGAAGATGTAAAACTGCTCTTCCTCCCCCTCCCATGTCCCAGAATGAGGAACATTCCTACCACTGTATCTATACTACTACTCATCTTTTTCAAACCACCTTCACAACAAGACTCCCTACACTTCAGCTGCAGCTTTCCCCACACCTCTTGTATCAGCTTTCACAGACAAGGTGTCAAAGGCTGGTGGTAACATCCCGCTGGCCGAATGCATTTCTCATCCATCCCACACCTCTCGTGCAGCCTTGTCCTGCTGTGACTCCAGAGACTCACTGCTGACCTGGCCCCAGGTCTGTCCCTCTGACCAGGAACACGAGCAAGCACAAAGAACGTCAGTCCCCTCAGTTCCTGTTACCATAAATACAACTGAACACTGCCCCCTCACTGTCCCCCTGCTTTGAAAGGGTTACAAAATTACACAATTGTATTTCAGATTAAAAAAGGAAACACATTCTTAACGGGAAAGTCACTTTACAAAATACCACTCTTGCCAAATTCTTCTCACATTAGCATAATCATTTCTTATATAGAAAAGAATAATATTAACGTATGTCTTTGATTTGTGTCTACTAAAGCTGACACGGCAGGAATGAAGCTTTTCAACAGTAAGTTTGTGCTCTGTAAAAGAACCCCAAGCAACTCAACAAAAAAAAACAAACAAGGAAACAACTTGAGTCTTAACTGTCTGGTTACTACATGTATCTGCAGAGCCTACTTGAGCTAGTCAAGACTCTCTAATTTTTAAGTTCTCCCCTCAGAAAGCAGATTCGGAGAAGCCCGACGTAGACAACGGTTTTCTTTCACAAGCAGCTCACACGATTTTTAACAAGTGGGCCCTCCCTATCCCTATCAATCCAATTGCCCTTGCTTAGGCAAAGAAATAGGAAATGTTGTTTTCAGGAGACATCAGCTATCAGCTACCTACAACCAGCAGAGACCAGGAGCAGCATCTTCCAAACCCTCTGAAAGTCGACCCTGTGTTCTCCCGCAGATTAAACCCCAAACAACTAACACTAACCTGACCTCACTACCCACCTGTGCCGGAGCCCTTGGCTAAGTAAAAAGTACCACATTTTCCAATCCAAAACACCAATTTTACCCAACCTAACAAAAGAAGCCAAAAGAGAATTAAAAAAGAAAAAAACCCCAACAAACACACCACCAAAAATCCCCACCCCACATACACGTAAGTACAGCAGAGTTTTCCGTAGTTTCCCAAATGCCATATTCTAAGGCCTGACCTCTGAGCTAACCACCTACTGACGTTTATAGAGATTGCCTGGGTGAGTAGGTCTAAATTTAACTCTCAATTCATGAACTTTGGTTAAATAAGGAATTTGATCTTCCACACTTCTTAGTTTACAACACCATCACAGTATAAATAAGCCTGTCAGGTCAGAGTACTTAAAATATTCACCAAACACTTGGAGAGCAGCAAGACATTTCAAAAGGATACTTTTCATGCTGAAATTTTAGTAAAACTACATGTACCTGAAACTTATTTCAGTGCAGTGTCAACAAATACATGGGAGTCATCTAATTATGTGATAATAATAACTGTAACCAGACAAGCAGCTTTCAAAATATCGGAAGCTGGGAGAGGGGGACTTAATTCCTACAAAATCAGGAGCCTCGTTAGGTTCTTACAGAGCCTATAATGAAAAATACTCCTTACAAAACTCCCAACAACGTATTCAAGACCCCTCTTCTCCCCTAGAGCACACAGTCCAGGAAACACTAAGGGATTATGCTTCAGAACTACCTAATCCAGCTTCCTTAAAATTTTATTAAGTGAAGTGTATTTGAGTAAGAAAAACAAGTCTGAACATGAAAAAGATTTAGGTGTGCTTTAATTTCATACACGGCAAACGAAAAGCATTTCAGATTTAATCTCGTTAGTCTGCATATCTTTAATAAAAGAGCTTGGATGCAGGGGCCTTTTTGTAGGTGGGGGTGGCGCTGGATCAGACTAGGAGTGAAAACACTTTATTTATCGGCCTTTGAAAAATGTCTCGCTAATACTTTCTGTCCATTGTTCCTACAAGCGGGGAAGTGAGCGGCAGCAAGTTCGGGACTACCCGTGCCATCCGCCTTCAGCCGTTAACGGGAATTTCACCGTTTCCATTGGGCTTTTTATACACGAAAAAAAAAAAAAAAAAGAACACACAGAGGAAAAAAAGGGACGGGAAGAGCACTAAAAGCCTCCGTCGAAAGCGAGCAGGGACAGGTGTGCCCGCTGGGTTCCAGGGCGGGTGGAACCCCCGGCCGCGCCGCTCCCCCGGGCAG
>VXBA01005221.1:651363-697209 GCA_013399895.1 Serilophus lunatus | reverse complement strand
AGCCCTCAATCAGGAAGAGCTGCGGGGAGGAGCCTTCCCCTGCTCTCCCCTACATCTTTATTGGCCGCTCGGTGCCTTCCAGCGTGTGTCACACAGGAAGACAGCGAGCTACATTATTAATTAATGGCTGAAAGGGCGCATCCTCCATTTTTGAATTATCAGCCGGAGATCGCCGGTGCGGGGGGTGGGCGCAGCCCAGCTGCCTACGGAGGGAAAGGCGCTCTTTCCGCGCGGTGTTGCCGTGCCGGGCTGGGCTGCGGGCGGTACAACCTCGGCGATCGATCCCGGGCCGGCGAGGCGGCCGATCCCGCGGCGTGCAGCGCTGCCCGGCCGCGCCTCCCGCCCCNCGGGGCCGGGGTCGGGGCCGGGGCCGCCCCTCTCCCGGTTACAGCCCCCAAACCGTCGCGCTGTCAGCGCGTACGGGTGCGTTTTGCGTAAAGCCAGATTGTAGGTAATTAAAATGAGGCTGAGGGTTGTACGTTGGCCCTCTTAAGCATTGTTTCATTTTTTTCCAGTTCACCGAAAATGTCATTAAATTGTTTTACTAGTGTGTTAATTTTCCGCCACTTTTTTTTTTAACACTAATGCATTTATAGTGGCATTGGTAATTAAAACTGGAGTGTTAATTTGTGTTCTTAAGAGCGTTAGCCAGTTGGAAGACGTAAAACCACAGTCCACATCCATTGTAGTTCCTCATCACCAAATCCAGTGCTTATATGAAAAAAACTACAGAATAATTGTAGAAAGTTCATAAAACTACTGAGATGAATAATATCTGAAGGCTGGCATCTAAACAATTTAACTCAAAATGCCGTTCCTGCAAATAAAGGTCTCGCACTGTTTCCTGCACCTGTGCATCGTTGTTTTCTTTACAAGTGAAGGCGGCGATGGGCATTGTGCTGTAGCGTGTGTGAATAAAACCTAAAAGAATGTTTACATACAATCAATAAATTACTTGGTTTAAAAAGCGATCAAGTTTTAATCAAAAACAATAAGAAATGTTAATGTTCACTTCCTCTACTTAAGTTTACAAAGCCTGAACTACAAAACAGGTTAGCTCCTGAGTCCTTCCAGTTTGTTTTCATTTACCAGCTGGCTTCACTTCCAGGTTTTAATTTCTTTCTAGCAAAGGGCACAAACACTACTTGAATTTATGCACTTGTATCTAACTGGCAATTTTTAGTCCAGTTTGCATTTGACATTTAGTGTTACCAGCTTTTCTGATCACAGTGAGATTTCACAACACTTAGCTTTGCTTTGAGCTCTAGGTCTTCCACAGATGCGATTAAATTGGAACCTCAGGTCTTCTTAAAAATAATTGCATTCCTAAATTTCAGCTTTGGGAGAAGTGCTGGAATACACAAACCTAAAAGGCTTACAAATTAGAAGAGAAAGAAAAGCTTTGCGTTTCAAATTTTAGTAAGTCTCCTTATTTTTAAGCCAGTATCACGATGTTTGGGAACTTGGCTGCTTTTTTTGATGCTCATATTGTCAGCACAGCATTATTTTAGCAGTAGTTGGTATCCATGAAAAATGCATGAGTTGATAGAACTATGACATCAAAAGCAAATTCCCTTTCCCTCTTTGCTCTCTCTTGCCCTTTTTCTCTTTTCTTCTCACCTTTTCCTCCTCCTCTGGTTCTTCCCCCCTCATTATTCCCTCGGTGATTTTCCAGTGAACAGATAGATCCTCAGTGAGTAATAGGGTTGCACTGTGTTTTCATGTTCTTTTTCACAGAGGAGCAGTTCATTTAGTTTTCACCTTTGTTCTCTAAAATCCACGAATCCAGGCTCTGATTCTGCTCCCAATAAGGTGAGCAGGACCTGGAATAAGGTTTTATGACACCAGCTAATGTCTACTAAGTGGGCATTGAGAAATCCATGTAAATTAGTTCTGAGACATCAGAAAAAGCTTACTTTCCTTCCCTGAGAATATTTATTGTATTTTAACAATTTGAGATTTTTTAACACATCACTGAAAGTATAGTTTTGATTAAAGATGCAAGAATGGGATTATTGATGGCATTCAATGGGATTATTGATGTGGATTTTGTCACAAAGCAGCAAAAATGAAGCTGCTTTCTCTTTGAAAGATGACTTAAACACTAACACCCAAATACATGTAGTTCCCTAGCCAGGAAGGCTGCAGTTCTCATTCATAGAACTTTAAAAATAGTTGCATTTGGAACATAAAATCTTAAAAAACGCTTGGTCTCTATGCTTTACAAGGGTAGAACAATTTCCTGGGGACAATGTTGACTCAAGCTTGGGGCAGCCCCCCCTGCCACAAAAAGCTCGCCACAATTTGAAAATTTTGTCTTTCTTTTCACTGGCTCCCTCCAGTATCGGAGATTCCTTTCTTTATCCTATTTCTTCCTGTCTTTAAAACCGCCAGGAACTGCTTTACACAAATACGCTCCAAAATATCTATTCATATATTCCAAAATATCTGTTCAACTATATCCATCACCAAATAATTCCACTATTGTTATTCTGGAACAAATACAGCACATGCAATAAAGGACTAGAGCATGGTCACTTTAAATTCACACTTTAAATTATATTAGAACAACTAATGTTTATCCAAACGATACACTTTGAACAGTGCAAAGGCAAAAGTTTTACTCACTTTTACCTGCATTACAACTGGCCTAGTATTTTCTGTAAAATGTGTTTTGCCACTTGCTCTCTTGCTTTTTTGTTCTTTTAATTTTTTTTTCCAAAATTGCCGTTTTGTTCTCTCAGGGTTTGACTGAAGTTAGGGAAAAAAATAATTGGATTTCTTCATAAAGAACATGCTTGGACCTTGAATGGCATGCTAAGTTCTCAACACTAATTTTTGTAAAATAACATATGGTTGAAAAGATAAATGTGAAAATGTGTAAATGATAGATTGCTAGTGAGCTGTTCTGTCAAATGACATGATATTAATAATCTCTACCTTTTTCCCAGTTGACTGGAGCATATAAAAATGGAAAAGTATAACATATATGTGAGCATTGGCTGACATAATTGTAATGCTGGCTAGATTTTTGGGGAACAATATCATCCCTTTTCTTTCCAAACACTGTTTGGAAAATCCTTCCTTCCTTTCTCTAATGCAAACAAACCACAGATCACTTTTTTAAAACTTAGGGCACCCAGCAAAATATTTATCCAATTATGCATTTTATAACTTAGTGATATAGCTTTTTTTCACCTTTTGCCCTTTCTCTGTCACTTTGCTAAGTCAGCTTACTCTTTTGATCATATATCTTTATTTAGACTTTAAACTATGTGAGCAAAGACACTGTGCTGGTTTTATCAATCCACTCCAGCTGTGGGTAACTGTAACATTTGGTCTATTGTCTTTTACTGGCTGTAAAGCTCTATGTTCAGTGTTTAATAACATACTCACTTATAAATAACATACTTCAGTCAAAAAAAACACTGAAGAGATAAGTGGATAATTTTTCCCAAGCTTTTCATCTTTTATGCTAGTGCAGTTGTATTTCAACATGTTTTTAAAGCAGTTTTGTAATCACTAGAGTAGGACGTTCCTTGTTCTGCTGGATGCATTCATCACTTGTTGCTTTCACGAATCACAGGTAAAGGTAAAGACTTAATTCCTGTGGTCAGTGGATTTTTGCTATGGTCACATTTTTAGGTAGTTTCTTAAAAGTCTTAACCCAGGTATTCCATGGTTGTAAATGTGGGCATAATGGTCGGGTCTGTTGGTGCCACAGTGGGCAGTAAGTCATGGCTGGAGTCTGCTTTGCTGAGGTTAAAGAACGCCCAATACATGAGGGCCCATCTCTCAACAAAGACCTTGGCAGGCACAGAGATGTTTGTTGTATCCTCAGAGTTATTCTATAGAAAGGCATTCCATGTTCTTCATTTTTTTTTCACAGTTTAATAGGATTTAGACACTGCTTTTAATGGATATTGCATGTTTAATTTCTGTGCAACTCCCAAAATTAAGAGAGATGTTCCTTTGAAGTTTACTTTAATGATATCCTATTTTTTCCTCTCCGAAAATACTATGAAAGGTATTTAAGCTGATAACCTTATACTAGTGGGGAGGAACTCTGACCTTATCTACTTTGTGGTAATGACCATGTGTGATTGGCCTCTAACCTGGTTACAAAATGATAAAATGATGTTGTGAAACCACTATTCATTTCCTAATAGTGTCTCTGAAACCATCTTAAGCTTTGAGAGCATTGGTACTGCATTTTCTTTCTCACAGTTGTAGTGCACTGTGTATAGAGTATTGACGCTATTGTAATTTTTCTGACACTAAAATATGCTGAATTTCTGATTGCTAACCAATATTTAGAATGAATGGTGACTGATGAAGGATTCTGAATGAATTAATGAATTAATAAATGATGGGTGGATTTGCTATTTTTTGTTACATATTGCAATTGTCATTATTGGAGCCATGTACGGCATTTTACAATAGCTTTAAATATCCTGCATCAGCCTGCTTGAAATCTGGATCTGGATCATTAAGATGTTCTTTATGCAATCAAAGTTAAGATTGAGACCTTGCAAACTGCATAATACTAAGCCAACTAAGTTTGCATTTATTTTATTTGAATTACTTAGATTGAACACTTCTCTGTCCAGCTGATGAGTAGAACAAATAATTTCAAAGATTTTACTTTATGATTTTGTTATGTGACTTTACAGTCCCAACTTCCTTTTTTTTTTTTTTTTTTTGGTCAGTAATATTGAGATTAGACAAACCTGCTTGTGTATTGACGTGATCCCATGCAGTGCAGTTTCTGTTGAGGAGCATATGAAGAGAAGTTGGCCCAGTAGCTGATCTGGGTTATTTAGTCAAAGATCACAGTGATGAGTCAATCTGAAGCATACACATCTGCTCAGATACCGACCATGTTGGATTTTCATAGAGTTATTCATTCGACAAATGTGATGACTCACAACTGTGACTAGTATTCTGACTTACTTACCCATTTAAAATAAGATTCCTTTGGCCTTCATCTTATTTTCTTCTGTCCTTCTGCTTATCTCTCATGGAAGGCTTTAAGAAATAAGGCAAAGAAATTAACCATCCAGGCACCCTTCTGATGGTAGATGCCAAATAAGAGCAGAGTTGGAAGAAGACAGTAGCTGGCTCAACAGGGACTCTGTTGTCTCCCCACTTGACAACACATGGGTGAGTCATGGTGTATACAGGTGGAACAGCCCCACGACAATGTTTTTGCATGTCCTTAGACCCTGGCCAGCACTTCAGCCAAGGTAGACAAGGACTGGAGTTAAGTGGTGGCTTGCTCTGGGTACAAAGTCAGCTGCATTTTTGATTTCCTGTTTTTACAAGACACTGATTTCCCATAACTGTATTAACAAGGTGCTGGCAGAGTGATCCAAGCCTGGGGTGCTGCAACTGGAGGGGAGCCAACCATACTGCATCATGGCCAAAGAATATAATCCTTAGGGAAACACTATACTCAAGGCAAACCCTCCAAAATGAGAGCTCCTGAAGCACAAGCCCTCATGATCATTCTCCCTTCTCCCACAGATCCAGGGATAGGCATGTTGTATGAGCACTGCTGTCAACAATGCTCATTTTGGGGCCTTACATGCAAGAGAAAATGAGATACTGACAAAATTTGTGCATTTCTTAAAAGTCAGGCAGTTGTAAATATGTTTGGTTTATATGAAGCACACATGTAGAGCAGAACTAAAGGGAAAAAAAACTTAAAAGGTGGTAAATGCAGTCTTGCAGGACAGTTGTAAAGTTATCAGAATTGTTACCATACAGTTGCTAAGCTCTCATATCAGGGAAGAAAATTGAAACTTTTTTGTTACCAATACCAATCTAGTGCAACAACTGATAGAATGAAATTGTTCAGGTTTCAATAACTTGTGAGTTAAGAACAATTATTTCAGTTATAATTTCCAGTCATCCAAGAAGTTCCAAGACAAAAAGCAAAGGCAGATGTTTACAATCCTAAAACTACCTTCATACATGGAAATACAGACCTCAGTATGGGCATAAAGTTGCAAAAATGCTTATATCCACATAGTTCATTGTTCTGTATGAACACTTTCTAGTGATTCAGTGTATTGTTATGCATCTCCAAATGTATATATGTTTAAGATTGAATTGGTATAAATATCTCAGTCTAAAATGTTAGAAGTTTGCATCCTTGTTTTCATCAATACAGAATATCATAAAAAATTGCATGTAAACCCACATTTACAGAGACAGGAACACTTAAACCAGCATGCCAGTCAACATGTTGTCCCCCTGAAATCAGAAAGCTACTTTTAACTTCAAGCCTCCTCTAGGGTACAAAAAGGGTGACCTGCAGCTCTATTCCCTAGCTGTAGGTAGGGACAGCTGTAGCTGTTTCTATTGCTAGTCCCTATTGGATGAAATGGGTAAGACCCCTCCTCTAAAAAAAGCTTTCAGTTACACTCAGTACCATCTGAGATCCAGTGAAAAAATTGCAGCTGATAATAAGGAGAAAGAGTGAGAGGCATTTCCTTTATACGCTATTTTGGTAAGTGCCCCCACTAAAGTCAATACCAAGACGAAATGTTTAAAAGGCCTGATCAGGTTTAAAAATGGCCCTGCCTTCGCATCACTACCCTGAACTGCCTTGGTTTTTGTCTTCTTGTGTCTATGAGTGGGTGTGTTGTGCCTCTGTCACAAAACTCAAGTTGTGAGAGAATTTCCTGCTTCATATATAGGTTTTTACCCATGCAAGGCATACGCATGACCTCAATTCTGCATTTTTTGCTTATTGTGCAACTGAGAGTTTAGCAGCAAAAGGAGTTACAACCCCAGCGTTATCTAATACTTGTGCATATTGCATGCACACATGCTTGGGTAAAAATGTTTAACAGCTAACACAAGCTGAAATAAAACACTTCCCCTCACACCCCGGTAGTACTTCTTTCACACAGTCTTAAGGAGTCTCCTGGCTGAAGAACAATTTGTTGAAAAATCAGGAGTAAAGGGAAAGGTATGCCAGGAAACACAGCTTGGGTTTGTGCTGATATTTAGGTTCTCGATCGGTTCCACAACAGCCTGTGACTGCAGCCCATCTCTGAGGCCAACACATACGAATTCTTTTTAAGAAGGCCAGGATGCCGGGGTGGGAACACGCCGGATGCCAGCATGGGAGCGGGCAGGGATGGAGGAGTGGGAGCAGACAAGGATAGAGGGCTGGGAGCGGACAGGGATGGAGGGCTGGGAGCGGGCAGGGATGGAGGGTTGAGAGCGGGCAGGGATGGAGGGTTGGGAGCGGGCAGGGATGGAGGGCTGGGAGCGGGCAGGGATGGAGGGCTGGGAGCGGGCAGAGATGGAGGGTTGGGAGCAGACAAGGTTGGGGGTGGGCCCGGCCTGGCACCCCCGGCCGGGCTCCCCCTGGCGGCCACGGGCGCGGTCTCTCGTGGGCCCGGGCACCGCAGGGGGGAAGCCCCTCACAGCCGCCCGTGAGCCGTGGCCCCGTGGCGGGCGGAGCGTCTGCCCGCTCCCCTGCAGATAAGGCGGCTGGTTAAAACTTAACCCGGGCGGGCTGAGCAGACGTTTTAGGGACAGCCTTTGCAGCTCGCCTGACCCGTCTCCCAGGGAGCGCTCAGGGGCTGGCACCGGCCCGGTCCCGCTGCCCGGGGAGGCAGCTCGGTGCTGCGGCTGCTCTGGCAATCCATCACCTCGGGCTCGGGCCCGCGCCCGGCGGCTCGGGAGCCTGGGCAGCGCCGGGGCTGGCACGGCCCCGCACAGCAGCCACGCTCCAGCAGCCCGCCATCGAGCTGGTCACCGCCTGCTCGAGGGAAGCCCGCGGCCCTCCCCACCTTTTGGGCCTCCACCGAAATTGGAAATGTCCCTTGGCTCCAAGCCATGTAAAAGCTTTGAAGCGTGTGGGCTATGGGCACTGGGCTTGGCCACCCCTTTAGTCGACAGCGTCAGAAACAGCGCTGTGTTCAGCACTGTGAGCTGTGCTGTTCCTCCTCCACCAGTGGGATCGCGACCCGTGCTAGCACCCGTGCGTGGTGGATATAAAACCTCGCGGAAATTAAGAGGTCCTTCTACTGAGAGTTGTAAAATGTAATCAGTTCCAGTGGGGGTCAAACAACAAAATGCTCCTGGGAATAATTTGGACTTTGTTTCTTCAGTTAAACCAGAATGAATCTACTAGTGATTCATATTTCCATGGTGCATAGACCATGTGCATGTGACCATCCTTTGTTCTAAAATTAAGTCTGTACCTTCTGTCCCTCTATTTTGTAAACTATCAATTCATAAGAGTTTAGGGAAGGATAAAAGCTCTTGTAAATTCTTTTGGTTTCACAGTGTTAAGGAATGCAGGAGAGAACTTTCCTGAGTTGTTTTTTTTTTAACAGTCTACTCCTAAATCCTACTATGTATCGTGAGCTTTTCAAGCAGACCAGACCATGAACTAGTTTAACTAGAGTTACTTTGGCATCAGTTTAACTGCTGTGCTGTGAACTGTCGGGTGGACACATTGAGAAACAAGGTGTAAATGTTACGTTAGCTCGTTAACACAGGGTTTTAAATGTATTTAGTTAAGTGGGAGTAAAAAGGTGTCTGGAGAGCCAGCACAAGCTTTGTGCACGGACTAGTTTTTCCTTTTGTCTTGATTTTGCCTGTATAGGAACTCTGCTTAATTCTGTATCAGAAGACTGGTGTAAGCATATGCTTGTACCACCAAAGGGAGATTTGCATTGAAGTATCTGAAAGATGTCTCATAGTATGCATTTTTTCTATAGTAGTTGTAAAGGTAAAAATCCATATCCATCAGCTGATGTACACACTTTTCCCTTAAGTGTAACATATTAATTCCTTTGACAATCAATAACTGTGTATTTCAAGAGAAACTCATTTCCCCCTATATGAGTATGTTCCAAAGCCTTTGCAAAAGGTCTTTGAGAGGTCTTTTGAGAGAGAAAACTCATTAGTGCGTTTGAACTTCTAAAGCAATTAAATGTAGAGTGCACAATAAGATGAAACAGTATCCAGAAGGAGGGAATGTTACCCATGTAAATTCAAACATAATAAATTAATTTTTCATTTATTATGAAACCTGATTTTTTTCCTAACAGAAATAATATGAATAAGATCTGCATTTTTTCTGAATTAATATGGGCAGAGTCTTTAAAGATTCAGTAGTGCTCAGTATGTCAAAACACTTGAGCAATCTAAGATCAGAACCCAAAGGCTGACAAGCAAGGATGCAGCACTTGGCAGAGTGATTAAGGTAAAATGAAAAGTGCTTATATGAGTTCTATTGTAGTTGCTATTTAAATAATCCTATCTGAACTTAAACGTTGTACTAAAAAAAAATTAATCAAGTCTTGCAGGTTACTTGTGCTTATGCAACTTGAAAAGAAAATCTATCAGTTGAGCCAGGTCCTTGGCTCTTCTCCAGTAGTTCCAAACAGGTCCAGAGCCAGCTTAACTGCCCCAGCCATAACTATTTTCACTTTTGCAGAAACAGTTCATAGACCTGCTGAGACAACGTACACTTCCCTGCTTCTGAACTCTGACTCCCAGAACACAGGCAAAGAATCAAAAGGCATGGGAAGTATGGACCTGCTCTGCAGTGTCTTTCTGCTTCCAGTATGCTCCCCCTGGGCTAGGAGCAGCTGATTAATTCCTTAAACAACAAAACAAACTTCAAGATAATTAAACAAAATGTTAACCATACCTTTCGAGTTCCCACACACACACAATTCTTTTTTTTTTTTTAATTCTTCATTTTTCGAGATTGAAGAGAATAAGCATTGAAAAACTACTGAATGTCAGCTGATAGGGTTTGGGCATGTTTGCTTTTCCTTGGTCTTTAGTGAATCATCCAAGGTATCATTTTAGAGTTCCTGATGCTTGTTTTATACAAACAGGCTCTCAAGCTTCTGTCTAATGAGGAAGTAATGACATTTTGTGGAATAACAACAAAGAGTCAACATTTTACAATGTTAAAAACTGTTAATAATCAACATCGGTTGATGACAGTGATCTACTCAATTTATACAACTGTCTGCCCTGCTACCTCTTCTTTCAGGCTAACTGGAGGGTGCTCTGACATATGTGTCTTTGTAGAGTGTTAACTCTGGAAACACAGAGGTAGCAACTATCCAAAGCAATGGGTTGAACCTGAATGCCTGAGCAAGAAGCAGTTTAGGCAGTACATGCAATTTTCCCAGGTTGCTGTGAATGAATTAAGAGCAAAGGCATTGCCTCCAGGAGCAAAAATCACCAACCTCAAACCCAAAACAGAACAAAAAGACCAACACTCTGTCTAGCAGTTGCCAAGAGCAAGGGGACGGAAATTTTGGTTTTGTGTTCCTGTTGCCTAGAGTAATGTAAAACCTTTGCCCTTTTACAACTAGCAACAAATCCTAGGGGTGACTGGGTATTACACTTTGTGAGAAGGAAGAAGAGAGAGAAAGAGACCTCTGGGGCACTGAATCGGCCTGAGGGCCAAACACAGGGTTTGGGAGCAAGAAATTGCTTACTATCTGTTTATTCAAAGGACGGGATAAAGTTGATAGTGCCCCTTTGTCCTGATGACAGACATAGTAATTCAAACTTTCCAATAGTAACTTCTAAAGCTAGGAAAAAAATGTTATTTTTCCCTTTTATGACAATCAAGTGTTTAGTGGGAGCATCGCTCAATGTGCATCTAAGAGATAGGTGATGCCAGTTATGAGCAAAAGAGAACTTCACACTCTCAAACTAAACCTGTTTGGTTGCCAGTATAGTAAGTAGCCTGAACTGCACAGGGGTAGGTTTATAGTCATTTAAAGAGTAGTAGGTAACACATAAAAATTGTTATCTAGAAACACCATAAACTTACACAGCTTGCTTAGCAAAATGAAATGATGGCTAATGCTTTCCAAACACAAGCTAGTCTGCTCTGGGTTTGACTGAGAAGGGATCAGAACAAGGACATCTGAGAAAGATGCTGATTTCAGCCTGTTTAAAGTTGCTTCACTGGTGTAAGAGATCACATCCTGTTGTCTGTTTCTGCAGGTGCATGAAACACTGGTTCAAAGAAGGATTTTCATCTGTACCGTACTTTAGAAGGTAGGTAGTGACAGCAATGAACACATGACAGCCAAAACATTGGAAGGCAACACAGGCTGAAAACAGGTTTGAAACACAGGTTTTAAAGGACTCTTTTCATCATTTCAATACACACCTTCTCCTCATTTGCTCCGTCTCCTTATCACTTTGCATGAACTATGTTTCACAAAAAAGGTAAGAAAAAGATTATGCACCAAATGCTCCCTGTTCTGGCACTCTGAAAAGAAAGTAGTATATAGATGTTATCTGTACAAGGTGAACTTCACGTTGCCTTTCACCACTCCATTTTAAAAATAATAGATTTATAATATTTCTGTTAATGTTGCCCTTTTCAGCTTGTTGTTTGTTTGTTTTGGGAGGGAGGGGGTTGTCTGAAATTATTACAGTTTCCTAGAATTTATAGTTCCAGAATAATTTAGATAATTGGGAAAAATAAATTGTGTTACTTTAAGTGCATCCTTATCAGTGAGAAACACAGCTCAGTGTTGAACTGTCATATCCAGCTTTACAGCAGTAGCATACATCAAAAGTTAGCCTGCTCTGGTGTTATAGAAATTTTTCAGGGGAGAAACAAGTCACAGTTCCTTGGGATATTTATAGTATTTAAGAATGCTTTAAAGTAACTTGTAGTGGCAGATGCCATTGGGTACTCTGTCATAAGTGGTTTTCTTATTCATAACAAGAAATACATATTATGGTATGTTTCAAGCCAGGGCCACATTAAACTTTGTAGAAAAAATAAAGACCATTTCTGTATTACTGTGTGAATTCCATTTGGATCTTGTTAATGCCATATTGTGTTTTGATTTTTGTTTTGAATACAGCTCTTAAGTGGAGTGTTCAGCCGTGAATTTGATGGTATGGACTTCATGATGGATTTCGTTGGATTACATTTAAAGCTCCAACACAAGTATCAATGGCACAGGCTGAATGGTGTTACCATGGGGTCGAAAATGGACTTGTTACAAAAGGACTAAACTTTGAATGGTGTATGCAGGAGGCCTGCATAGTAAGAGTCTGTCTCTTCCAAGAGCTGGCTCCTTTCTCCCTTCCACAGGCTGGCTCCTCCTACCTCTACTACACAGCCCCTTCCCAGGAGCCGTTCTCTTCCCCCAGGGTAGGTAGTGGTGGATTGCTACCCCTGGAAACATAGGGATGGCTACAGAACATCCTGGTTTGGATTAGAGGAGCAAGAGGGACTGAGAGGACCACTGGGAACTCAGAAAAGCTCGGATACCAGTTCTGGAACCCAAACAAGCTCTGGTCACTGCTCCAGAAAGATCCCAGACATGGAGCTAACAGTTGTCAATGTGCTGAAAAGAGTTAAAATTACTGATCTGTGATAGGATCAATTTACACCACCACAAATCTTCCTAGAACAGGACGAGGCCACATTCTAACAGAAGTTGCCAAATTTGATCAGATTTGATGTTTCATTCAGGCTTCTCCAGACTAGAAAGCCACACTCCTTTGGAAATGACCCAGGTTTCTCACACTACATGTGTGAGGCTCTTAGCACTACTACAAGAGTTTTTCACTCTCTTTCAAACAACACATTTCTGTCCTGTATTCACCAGCCCCACTTGCTGTCTCTGGTCTTACCTTTGCTTCCATCTTTGATCCCTTCTAACTGCTGCTCTTTGTCATCCGGTCATAAATATTCCTTTTAACACATATGCTCAGCTTCCAGCTTGCTTTTCTTCTAGGATGACTGTGGTTATTAATTACTCCAAGTTACACTGTAATTGGCAAGTAACGAGTGATTTCACAGCTGTTTAAAAACTTCCAAGAAAGTAAATTTGGAACTTCAGGGGCATGTAGATAAAACTATTCATAATCATTGTTAAATAGGTTAAAAAATAGGTCAGTGTGCTTTCATTTCTACTCTTTTCTCAGCCATGTAACATCATGTGTGAATATTTTCCTTTGGTAAGTTACACAGCTTCCTTAACCAGCACTTCTCCCCTGTTTAATAAAAATCTAAGAATCTGGACTGGGAGCTTCCCAAGTGTTCTCATCTGAGGCCTCTAGTCCAAACTCCATCTTAAGTCCTTCTAGTATGATCCTCAATGTCAAGACATAGCTCTGCTGATTTCTGAGTGGTCTTTTTCCTTGCTTTTTTCATTTTAACGCATTTCTGTAGAACTAAGCAGGTAAGACTGTGTGGTGTGCCTCAATATGCCATTTGAGTCACTCTGGCTTTGTTGAAGGACTGAATTGACACCTGTCTTGGTTTACAGCTCTACTTGTAGCTGCTGAGTCCTGCCTACCACAATTGTTCCACAGCCTCATAACTCAACAACCTGTCCTTTTTTCTGTCAACACAACTTTTCTCTAAAGAGTGCTGTTGACCAAACAATACCTTCAGAGGGGATGAAACTGCTTTTGCATGTGTAGCTTTTTAAAAAAGTCAGTCATCTTCTGAGGTGATGAGAATTTGGGGAATTCTGTGTTATAAATACACAGATGTTTATAGTACATATATGTCTTGCTTGTAGACAAAGCCAGCACTCAGGAGACGTCAGCATATAGAGAGAAATATAAACAGGAGATGTTTATTTCTGTCCTAGTGAATTATGTACCAGACAGAGACTGGGGATTCTGAGGGTTGGTTTTGAACAGTTGGGTGTTTGATTCTTACACCATTTCTAAATGCTGTAGGTTAAGCAGGGGCTGGAAGAAGAGTAAGGCAGATTCTGGTGGCAAAAGAAATCTTTATATTGCTGCTAGCCTACAGTTTCAGTTATTGCCTTTAATTATTCTTGAATTGTATCATATTAGGCATGGCTTATTCAGCTGTTTCTCAAGGGCAGTGTGTGTTTTGTTTCAGCAAAGCATAAATGTTACCGAAGAGTGACTCCTAGCAAGTAACAATTCAGTACAGAAATGTAGATTTCATTTAGAGGTAACTATTTTGAAGATGCGTCATCACTGAGAGAACAGACTTGGTTGGTATAAGCTAGTTATTAATGGCTTTCTGATGTTAGGCATATTACAAGTCTGAATGTGATTAAGTTAGCAGGAATTCTACCACTTTGGTGACAATGATGTTGAGTTCCGAACCGAAAAATAGGAACATCTTAACAAGAAAGTAGCTATTATGAATAATTGAAATAAAAAAAATAGAAAATTTCAGGGTAAATGTAAAGAGCAGACCTCACCATGAGTAATCAAAAAGAACTACAGTTGTTGAGATCTAATTATAACACAAAGACTGAGAAACCTAAAAATCTCTCATGTTGCAGTTTACCATTATCAGTCTTCTGAGCACCTTGTTTCTATGTGATGGCATGGTTAACAACTGAGTATGAAGGCAGCTCAATTTCCTTTTAGAATTGCTTCAGCTGCTATCAGCCCTAGCAGAATTTCTAAACCTAGTTTTCAGCCTATTAGTACAGGAATAATTTGTTTCTCAACTGTTACTTTGAAACATATTGATTTTTCAGCCTACACGTTTTTACTCGTTTGTGATCTTATCTTACTCAAATTTCAGAACCACACAATTCACTGCTAAGATAAAGAATGCAAAATTATTCACACAGTTTGGCTTCAGACAAACAAATACAACTTGACATACACAAAGGGAGTTGTATCCAAGTGTTATTTGCCTGTGTTCTTAATATTTCAATACTTTGTAGAAAAAGCAAGTTGGGTAACAAGATGTTTCAACTTCACTTCCAGTACACTTTCAGGTTTCTCTAGTCTCCAAAGCCAAGAATGCAGTCTGAAGACGCCACAAAGCTTCAGCATGCTTAAGGCAAGGCACTGCCATGCTTTTTTTCAATTTGGTGCCATACTTTGGAATAATATAAAAGTTTTGCTGTTGGTAAAAATAAAAGCAGTCTAAGATGTTACCTAAATCTTCCACACTTACCCCATATATGATTTATGCTTAAAGGAAAGGACGGGTTGGAGCTCGTTAGATTTGCTTTTTCTGTGGAAAAAAGCTCTGAATTTGAAGCATTTTACTGGAAGAACTGTGCTTTGGAGCTTGCAACAAGCAGAGCTGAAGGCAGTCTCCCCAGAACAGGGCACTACACCAGCCAGAGCTCCAGTATCCAACCTGGCAAATGGTCTGTGCACAGAGCATCCAAATCATCCATCCTGACACCGGCTGACACAACTTATGCAAAGAACAATTGTGGCTTTTTCAGGAAAAGCTCAAGCCTTGCAAGTGTTGATGTTGGCATGAGACTGTTGCTGTAGCTATCATGTAGGAAACAGGGCCAGCTTTGTAGAGAGCAACCTCTTGACTGCTCTGGGTTATTAAACTGGCAGCTTGAAAGCCAACCTTCTGCAGCTCCAGAAACCTCCCGAGAGTTCGTAAGCCTGAACTGTGGCCCTGGAAGGACTAAGGAAAATCTTTCTTGATTCATTGTCTTAATTTTGTAACAACTTGTTTCTCCCATCAGTACCGCAGAGGACAGGACTGGACTTTTGGAACAACTTTTGTTTGTCTCCAGCAGGAATTGACAGTCTTGCCCATGTAATGCAAGGCTGGCCTACTCTATGTGTGACGGAATTGTCTGTCAAGATCTACCACCTCCTTTCTTTACAGACAGGGCCACTTTTTCAATCTCAACTGAATGGAAAGTGTTCGCCAATTTGTGTTTTATTTTAATTTCCTCTGCACAGATTTGGAGAGTGCCTGGCTATAAATACTTGCTTATAGTGTACTTGGGAAACTACTGTGTTCTCCAGAGGTTAGATCCTGTTTTCAAGTCATATCTTGCCATGGAAACGGAGAAGTAATAAAAGATCTGAATTTCATTTTTCTACAGCAACATTGCAGTTATTCATTCATTCAACCAGGTGGAAAAGCCTCATTACAAAATAAAGGCTGCAACCAAAAATGATGGTTTCAGTGAAAGCAGGATCCCAAAGGTAAAGGGCTTACAGTTTAATAGAGATAAGCAATCTTTTCCAAATCAAAATCAGTAGTATAATGGTACCTAACAAATATGATACACAGATTTTCAAGTCTTATTATAAGAAGTTTTCCAGTCAATTCAGAATGAGTTTTACTCTGGCCTATGAACCAAAACCAATGCATATTAAAACATAAACCAGAATGTGTGATTGAATTCTGATTCAGTCTTTGCAACCAAATTCCAGACATCACAGAATGATTTTCAAGATGTTACTCAAAACAATGGATTATGTATTTTAAAATGAGCTTAATCTTGACCAAATTTTGCACAAAAACATTTGGAAATGCATGCTAAAGCAAATTTTTGTTACATCTTAATCTTTTAAAGTATTCAAAAAATCTATTGCCAGCTAAAAGCTGTGATCCTGCAAATATCACCATTAACTTTAACAAAACTGCCAGCATGCTATTAGGGGCTGCTAAATACCAAGAATTTATAAATGCAGAATTTCTTAAAAGTCTTCACTGAACCATTACAAAACTATGTCAGCATTAACAATTAAATCATTCCAAATTTTCAGGATGCTATTGAAATTGTCATGAATTTCTGAATATACAGATCAATCACAGTAACCAGCCAAAAAAAAATAATTTAGAAAAGACCAGATCTTTCTTTGACAATATACCACACTGAAATGCCTAGAACCCCTAAAGTGGATGGGAAAGATTTGCTGTGAATAGCTCTCTCTGCTCTTGATCAGAAAAAGAGACAAAGAGTATTCCCAAAAAAAATGACCATGTGTTTCACAGCCTCTAGTGAAGACTGAAGAAAGACTTTAGAAATCTGAGTTTATCCAGACAAAGCACATAGTTTCTATCAGCTTTAATAAACCTTGTAATAAGTCTCACTGTATTATTTTTAAAGATTATTTAAGAAACTTGATCTATAAAACTGGTTTACAATACTGTCATTCCTGGGTAGGAATTACTAATTTCTTGGTGCTGTTAATATATATTTGTTAATTGGAAAGTGGAGATCAGAGAGAATGTCAGTAGAGACATAATTTTCTTATCTTCTGCTTTATTTAGCCCTTCTTCCTCTTTTGGGCGAAACAGCAGTGGTAGCATTTCATTTTTATCCTCATTACTCCATGAAATTATTATTTTGTGCCTGATCATCTTTCAGTCCAGTTTGTACCTTGTTCATGACACAAGGGTGGTAGGAACATTCTGCCAGAAGACAGAGGAAAAAAAGATGCTGAAGGACTATGCAGTTTAAAATGTTTGAAAGTCAAAGGAAGGCCACATATTTGACTTCACAAAAGAAAATGCTGGTTTCCGTTGCAATGTTGGTTACACAATCACATAAGGTTTTATTTTTGAAAGCAAGTAAAAAAATTATAGTGCATCAGCTCCTCAACTGGTGTAAATCAAGATGGTTTTATTGACTTTGATGGAGCTATGTCGATTTATACCAGATGAGGATTTGGCCTACTGTATGGAGATATTTTTATTTCTTTTCTCACTCTATCAGTTAAGGAAAGGGTCATAATCAGCAAGCTGGAAGCAATTATGTTTGTGTGAGGAGGGGGTAGTTTCATAATAGCTACCTTGATATTATTTCCTGTAAAATGCATCAGGAGAATAAAGCCTGGAGCCCGCTGACCAGTTTGTTTTGTAAAGAAATATTTGTTCAAATCTGTTTATAATAATTTGTCAAATTATGGGCAGACTCAGCTCAAGCACTTGCCTTCCACTGACACCAGAGGCAGAAGTTTTGGTGCTGATCAGGGCACCAAGGGGCAGCTGATAAGGAAAGAACCAGGCAAAATTTGGCTTTCGTTTGCATCCACATAAATCTGGAGTAATTCTACCAAAATCAGTGGAAATATTCTCTATTTACAAGTGTGCCTAAAAGCAAAATTTGGCAGAGTCTTCCACTGAGAATTTATAAGCTGTTTCTGGCAACAAATAAGGGTGGGGGAGGGGAAGATTATTCATTGCAGATGCTTTGTAAGATTAACAGAGGCTTTCCTGTGACAATAAAGTCTACTAACATAGTCACTTTTGGGAAATGCTTTCAAAAATGTGATTTGAGGGAGTTTTCAGTCATCCTTTAATTCTTATATCATTTCATGGTAGTAAAAAATGCTAACTGAGACCTCAAGTGAAATCATTTAAATTGTTTCCCTTATCCTGGTGAGGCAGATGAGTCCCAACACACAATACCAAGTGGGATAAAGATAGGATTTCTAAAAAACTATCTTGGATAAATGTATTTCATAAGGTGCAGTTTAATTGTTGTTAAGCAGCCACACATTGATAAGGGAGCTGAAGACATACTAATCACAACTAAAATAAATTGAAAGATTATCAGCTTATTTTTAAGTTACAATTCAGATTATTCTAAAGTACCAACATTTGCACTATTAACACTAAATTATTCCAACCAGCTTTTGCACTATAGCTTACTCATCTGTTATTTTTGCTTTCAGGGACGATTTAAACATTTTTGTAATATTTTAAATTATGACTGTAATTAAAATTACTTCATACCCTGTTAGAGTGTATAAAGTTATATTAGGCTAACAGTGCTTTTATCACTATAGCTTATACCCATACAACCACCTCTTTCTTACTTGACCTACACTTAAATTAATCCCAAAATCTGCATGTAGGTGAACCCTTAAGCATTAGCCACCTGGAAAATATACAGCTCAGAAATTATTCTGGAAAGATGCATGAATTCAGTTCTTGCCCCAGCTAGGGAGATCCACATGGTGCAGCTCAGCCCTTCTTCCCTGTGCCAGCCCTCTGCAGCCCTCCCTGCTGTATCTCCCTGCGAAAGGTCAGGTAGCCTATTAATCATGCTCTTGACTTTGATTTGAAGTATGTATATGTCCACCATTTCCTGGATCCTTTTGAAGCAAGGAACAATGAGCAAATTTCCAAGGAGAGAGTGGGTTTCTTATTTGGGGATACTTTTTTTAATAGCTCGAATACCATCTCCTTAAAACAAAAATAAGATAAGGCACCATTTCTGCTAGGGCAGGTGACAGCGTTCCGACAATGATTTTAAATTCACTTTCCTGTAGTGAATATGTAACTTTAGGCATAAAGTGCTAGTTCTTTTATTCTGGAAGTTGCATCTTTCACCAGTTTTCCTACTCAGCTTTTCAGCTACTCGTGGAAATTTGTGAGTTATTTTTTTCCCAATAAGTTTCAAATGTATATGCTGTTCTGCACTGAGAAAAACAACTGCAGTGTCATTATTGTCTTATCTAGTGAGAACATAGAATAGAAAAATAAAAGCAGTAAACAGCAACTACATCTTGACAGGCTGAATTTCTACATTTATGTGTGTATATAAAGATGTGTTACATATATGAAATTACTTTTATAAATATAGGCAAACTTTTCTTATAATTCAATATATTGCACAAAACATATCTGCTTACAGACAGTATTCCTAGAATCAATACCACAAAATCAATTCAGACTAAGAATAATTTTAAAAGGATGAGAAAACTTTAATTATTTTTCTGCTTAGGTTTCAGATCTTTACAGGAAAAAAAAAAAAAGATGAAAAGACCTTTTTCAAATCTAGTGTGAGCTGTAAAGATGATGTTCCAGCTAATTTTGGTGTGGACAGAGGTTATGACTGAAGTCAGGAATACACAGAAGATTAAATTCTAAAGCATGACCCTGTTTTCACAGAAACATATTAAGGAAAGAAAATAGAATGACATACCTAAACCAAAACATTTCTAAGTAAGGCACATTTTTCCATGAGGTGTAGACAGTTTAAGATGCGCTGTGACTGTATTCGAGATTGTTGCATTTTAGTAGTGCTCAGCTTTCAGGGTAAGAGTGGTCTAAAGCCTGAAAGACGAATTTCAGTAGTAACCTGAACAGTAGCCCAAAAAAAAGGTTAACATCACAGCAACTACCAGTTTACGTGTGTCGGCTAATCTTTAACTTGAGAAAACACAGGAAGCGGTCATCATTAAATCAAGTGAAGTTTGAATGTATGAATGAATTTGAGTTTGGTGTTAAACTACACAGAGGGTCAGGTACTACACCAATATACTACCGGACTTAGTGCTTAGCGCAGCAGAACTTCAAGCTGTAAGCACAAGTTCCCATGGGCAATGTCTGTGGGATGCAGTGCATCACTGTTTGGTCTTGGTCAGGGACCACAATAATTCTGTCACCAGACAGAGCTGAAGGCTGCTGAGAGATCTCCGTAAGGCACCTCTTGGGGTCCTGCAGGAACCACTGCTAAGCAGTTGCTGCTTTGTTCACTTGTTACCCAGACACAGGACAGAAGTGACCCAAGTACCAGCTGAACCCCCTAGTCAGGCAGGGCTAAGGTAAGAACTGACAAAGTACCAGAAGTTCCATTCCAAGTGCTCTAGCCTGATCTAAGAAGAAGTATTAATCACATCTTTATTGTCTAAAATAAAGATAGCTCAGCCATTCTGAGGTACATATTTAAAGTTCTGGAGTCCTCCTAAGGTCTTTTTTGAGTTGTTTTTTTGATTGTTTGTTTGGTTTTACTTGAATCTTTTTTATTTTTTCTTTTACTACACATGCAGCTAACTTGTTTTCCAGTTGAAAATAAATCTTTGGAAGCAAGAGGCAGCCACCACTTTTCAGTCATCACGTTCCCATAGGTATTATGAAGAGCAGAACAAATAGAGCAGGAAGAGCTCTCTGAAGGTTGTCTATTCAAACACAGATCGAAACAGCAAAGATCAATTGCTGGAATATTTTCACTCACATTATCTGTTTCAAATGCGCAGCATGGATCTGACTTCACTACAAGGTTTTGCAAAAAGAATTAGTGTGGGACTTAGGGCTCCCCAGGGAAGAAATGCAAACAGGAGTGGAAGTAACAGAATGACTTCTGAAATGCTGTTGCCCAGCTTGGCTTCCAATTGAGTATGTTTAGGAGAACTGTTAATTAAAAAAAAAAAAGAAAAGGCTTGATTACTCTGGTTAGTCCTGAAATTTAAGAAGCTAATGTCAAGGCCCACAGACCCTGAGACCAACTACTGTCTAATTACCAGGCTGAAATTTTTTAATTACTACAGATAAGAGTATTGGGGGGAAAACTGTCATGATTCAGAATTCAGAAACCACATCCTTCCTATTTTCTGGTCATCCCACTCAGTCTTTGAGAGGGAGTGTTGAGAGGGTAGTAAGTGGAGGCAGATAACCACATCCCTAATGTGCTGTCATCCTCAGACAGCAGAATTTCCAATGTGCCTTCTGGTTAACAAAGAGAAGTAATGAAAATACAGAGGATGTAAGTAACCTCACTCGTTAAAAGGTGCGTCCATAATAATTACTTGTAGTTGACCTTTGCCAACAGGCAAAATTTCCATTAGCTTTTCAACAAATTTCTCCATGTCTCCACCTAGAAAACTCAAGATGAATCAGATAAAGGCATGAAAATATGTAGAATTTCAGATGTCTTAAACCCCACATAGATCCACTTACTGAAGAGCAAAGGGTCTACAGACCTCTAATGGATCTCACCTTCTTGAGACATTATAGTCACAAAATGTTACAGAACCTTTTGCCAGGTAGCAGAGCAGGATTCAAGCCTCCTCATTTACAGCTTGGTATCTGTGTGCAAGCCCACCATTATTATTGGCTTAAGACAAAACACTGGTCTGTGAACAGGAAGGGGTGAGGTGTGGTATCCATCTTGTTCTGCTCTGCAGTGAAGAGCAGTAAGTTCATAATGTTAATGCATTAAACTGCCTAGCTAGATTTGGCAGAGGTGCTTGTGTTGTGTTTTTCATTCGTTTTAAGCGGACTCTACTAAATAGCATCAAAGTAAGGCCACCTGATTTGTACTGGAACCCTCCATCTTGGGATTGAATGCATTTTAAAGGCCCTGACAGATGGGCTCTGCCAGACTGAACAGCAGCAATCTTTAACACTTTACCTCCCCCATGTCTGCTGAAACCCTCTTCCAGTGCCGTCTGTCCCAGCAGCAGGGGAAACAAGAGCAGATGCTGATAAGGGTAATTTCTCTACCGAGTCTGGCCTGTGGACTGTGTGAGCGGAGGCAGCAAGTCCCTGTTTTGGTCGCTGCAGAGGTAATGACCCCTGGCAGTGAAGTGGGAGAGGTGGGAGGTAGACAATGTGTAGCCATCACTGCTAGACCTGACAGGGTTCCACCATGGTGTCTCACACTTAGCTAATTTGCCAAACCTCCTGTAGCTGCCTTGTGCTGGCAGCTTCTTCACACGCATAATAATTTGACCACAGTGAAAGTTTTTGCTTAAAGCAAAGCATAAGAGTGCTGGTGCAGTGCAGAAGGAGAAGAGAATGGGTTTAAAAGTCATTTCACAGCTTTGATCTGAAACTTTTTGGGTTCCAGTTAAACCCATTTTTCCCTGCCAGCAGCAATCCCCACAGAGACGCAAACATGGGCCCTGTCTCCTTCCTCTTGCAACACTCACCCCCCCTTGCGTCTGGGCATACCTGCCAAGTTTTGTGCATCTCTGTGTCTGGCACCTATGCAAATTAAGCAATCTGTATCTAATGTATATGTGGTCATAAATACAGCTTCTGAAAAAACCACTGTCTGTTGGGGCGGTTGAAAGTGTAAGGCTAAGCTTATGCTTTGCAGGAAGAGTTCCTTCAAAGACATGGGGCTGAGCGCAGGGGAGATGGGAAAGAGCCTTCTGCTGCTGCTAGCCAGCCTGGAAAGTTTTTTCTGTGGAAAACACAGGTAACAGGTGCACTTAATGATCCTTATGGGTCCCTTCCAATTTGAGATCTTCTGTGATCAATGAGCATAGCAGTGGAAGACCAGAAATCAATAGAGGGCATTCCCCATGGAAGGAGGAGTGCTAGTTGCCTTGCTGCATACTCATTAGGTGTTGCCAGTCCAGTCCTCTGTTGGCACAGTCTTCCTCCTGCCAACTGGTTCCTTGGTCCCTCTTCCTCCTAATCCACTTCTTCCTCTTAAATTTCCACACAGAGGAGGAAAGGAAGGCTGCCCACCATCTGTGCATCACCCTAGCTCCAAGAGACAGATAAAACAGCCCACAGCAGCCTCTTTGCCAGGAGCAGTTTTCCTCCAATTCTTTCAGAACAAGCCTTGCTGCTCTCAATTTCTCCTGCTTTTCCTTCTCACCTTGTCCCTTTCCCACCTCACAGGAAGGCTGACTGGGAACCAGCATCCAGGTGAACCAGTTTGGGCAGAAAGGTCCCAGTCTATTGTACTCCATCTTCTCTTACCAAGGTGGGAGGTAATAGGACAGCCCATGTACATTTCTGAAAACATGGCAGGGAAAGTAAAGGAGGAAACACGATTGGGAGAGGTGGGATTGTTCTGCAAGGCAGTGGAGAGAAAACAGTCTAGGTTCTGCAAGAAGTGAAGTAGGGACCTATGGGGAGAAGTCCTGACTGAATTAGCAAACCCAGTGGCTGCAGCAACAGACACATGGGCTTGTCAAAGCTGCGAGTGATGGAAAGGGCTCAGCTATGGTGCAGTGCTAAACAGGGCTTATCAGGTGGTCACTGGGGCTGTAGGCTTTACCTCCTTTTGGGGGCACTGAGAGACTGCTTTCCCCACCAGACAATCACCAGGCTGCTCTGGAGATGCTGAGAAGTTTTCGCCTTGTTTCTGCTGTGCCATGATCTCAGCAGTAAGGTGAGCCCACACCCATGGGCTGGAAATATTAGCTTTTGAGCCTAGATATCTTTGTTAGTTCATTTAGGCTGTGAGCATGGACATCATCCATACATCCACAATGTTTGTCTGCTCTTCTCTCTGCCAGGGTCCTTCATCACTTTTAAGGCCTGCATGGGGAGGGGGGTAATTAGTTTCTGACCAGCTCTATTCCCTCTATGCCCTTGCAGCCACTGCAGGAAGGACAAGGGAATAATCCCAAGTCTGGATACCATAACACTGTAGTTACAAGACAGTAAAAAGACATAAATCCTTATTACTGAAAGGACATTGGCTCTGCATTGAATGGTCTGCTTCTGAGTCTCAGTAAAATACCTCTTTCTAGCTGCTGAATAAAAACTCCTCCTTATTATCTCTGAAAGCTAAGACATATGCACAGTTATGATGAAATGTGGGTTCTGCAACTAACTTCTGTTAATTTAGAGCACGACTATCAACTCAAACCAATGAGTGTTGAGAACATCCTTCTGTTACTAGAGAGTTTTCAGGGTGGCATCAACTGTTCTGAATACAAAGACTGGGTGAAACAGTTGACCAGGGGAAAAAAAACCCACTGAACAAAACCAAACACAAAAGTGAGAGACAAAACCAAGAAAAATGAAAGCAGTGTTGGATTTTATATGTTTAAGGATCAGTTCAAAAGGAATTGGGAGATATCACAGAAACCATCTTGTTATCTATGTAAGTAAAACTAGACCTAATTCTCAGGCTGTGCTCAGTCAAGCTGTTCCTGTTAGCAAAACCCTTTCAGAAACTGAACAAAAATCCAAGTCATTTCAAGGTTCCTCTTACCTGAAGGAAAATCTGAGGAGGGTGGGAAGGTAAAGAATAGTAGCCTTAAGAGTTACTTTCAGCCTTCTAGACATTAGCTGGTAGTACAAACCCTAGGATGACTACTAACCCACTCATATTTTGCTATTCTGTAAATTATTTATTTTAATTAGAGCAAGTAAAATAATACAGATATGGCAGAACTTCAAAGGTAGTTTAAATCCATGTTTATACTTTATCTCAGTCTATAACTTTGGCTGTAGCTCAGGATCGCAGCATCTACGCATTTAAAGATCCATACTCAGAAGTCTTGGTGCCTAGCTGAAGGTGAAGAGCCAGATACTAAGGTGATGAGAACCAGAGGAAATTCAGTGAAGCCTTGCATGCATGGAGTTACACCAGCAGGCAGCTGGTGTAACAAAAAACACAATTCCTATTTCAGGACCATCTAATGGGTCACAATGGCTCTTGTAATGGGAAGATGCTTAAATTGTGTTCACTTCATACTGCACAGAGACACTTCAACTCACTCTGTTACTTGATGGGAAAGGATGAGTGGCCTGTAGCAACCTCATTTGCCAGACTTCTGGCACCTAAGCTAGCCGGTCTCCTGTTCCTGCACATGCCTCTGAGGCACTGGTTCTAGGACAGCAGTATCATATGCCTCACTACGGAGACACACCAGCATCTGAGATGAGGCATGGAGTAGAACACAGGCTAAAAACCTAGGCATAAGATGAGGCTTTGCTCCTAAGCTGTCACTTATAAGGAAGAAGTAAGCAAAAGCCTGGGAGTTAGAAACAACTCTGTACAGAAACAGAACATAGCAGAGCTGGCAGCAGCCAGGGAAAGGCCAAGAGGCAGGATCACACCAGTGGTTAAGGCAGAGCTGAAAAAGTAAGAGCCAGGACCATGCTGCAGCAGCACAAAGTGGCTCAAAAGCTGGATCTGGGAGAAGATGCTCTACACAAGGCCTGAAAGAACAATAAAAGCTACTACAGCTGAAAGTTGGCTCCCCAGCTATATCCCACAACTGTATGTGCACAAGTAACGTGGCAGAGGTAGCTCTAAAAGTTGGTCTTAATACCACCACAGCTAAATGTCAGCAGTAGCCTGAAGAGGAAACTTCACTCTGAGACATGCATAGCTGTGAAATCCAGAGACAAAACTGATGTCTGCTTCTATTAGTACCAAAAGAGCAGTTTGACCTAAATAGTAATTCCTGTTTGGCATTGTAAGAGAAACAGGAATAAAGTCAAAAATATGAGTCCTTAAAAAATAAAAAAAGCCCAACATGTACTGTACTCCACAATCAACTCCTACCTGAAAGGCGGGCAAAAGCTGTACGTATTTTGGAGTCCTCGCTTCCACAGCAAATCTTACTGCTGCTTCAGACTTTTTGGCTGACATCTTGATGACACTGAAGTAGAGAGTCAGTCTACAATGCACAGATTTTAACTAGATAGTGGAGGCCCTCACTAATTCCAGTAAGTGCATTAGAAACACAGACCCGTGGTATTGCAACACCACATGTTATACTCACACATGTAGTAGTTTTGATTATAAAATCCTTGAATGCTTACTGTGACCCCCTCATTGCCTGGCTCTAGTTTGGATCTTTTTGCCAATGACCTTCTGGGTTATTGCCCTGGCAAGAATGAAGTGCTGATAATGACCTACCAGTCACTGATCCAGTCTTTCTAACAAGCACAAGTGGGAAAGGATCAGTGGGAATGTCTGAGATGCTCCTGCATAGACTTCTGAGAGAGACATCCCTAGTCACATACACAGGATAGTAGTTCAAGATCAGTTGAAATTCCTGGTTCAAGTAATTGTTTTTCCTAATTGCCACAGCTCCTAACTGAAATGTACTTACTGTTCAAAATGCTTTCAAAATTACCAAGAAAATGTACCTGTTTACTTACATCCTCAGCTTGCACACCTCACATAGGACTGAAAGAAAACATGTAGGGATCTGTTGTTATCTCTAGTACAGAATACTACTCCTCAGCATCCAACCCTGGTTAGTTGGCAAGCTCTTCCACATCATGCTTAGTTTCATTTTAAGACATTAAGCCTCGTGTTTTGTTAGCTTTCTGTTTAGCTTACTACAAAAACTGCTAATTTTTCTTTAGCTAGTTTCTTTGTTCAAGCAGTTGGAAGCAGGCAGCTCCACCCAAATTTTTCATTGCATCAGCTCCCTTACAATGTTTATCTGTGTGTCAGCTTGGTGCTTGTATTCTAGTGTCTTAAATTGTTTTGCCAGGAAGCTGCCAGTGATGTTCCATTCCCCTCCCTCCTCCCCAGTAAATTGTGTACTATTTATCTTCTTAATGTCATTTTTAAAATAGAGACTGTATGTATTTTCATGCTTCAAATTTTAAGTCCCTGAAAATACTGCCACAAAAGTGCACTCACCAATCCTACAGTAGACCATGTGCGTGCAACTACCTCATTTACACAATAACCACACAAAATTCAATGCACCATCTGGAAGACAGGAAATAGCATTTCCTTTCTTCTACCTTTGTCCATGTACATTGCAGACTCCTGAGGATAAGGACAGTCTCATTCCATGGGTGGATATATATACATACATACCCAATACATACAATCACACAATACAGCAGACAATCGGGGCCTGACCTCTGTTGACGCTGCTAGCAACTCTGCTAAATTACTCTGCTTCAAATTTTGGCATGAAATCTTTTGCTGACTTTCCCCATCCTTGCTACTTCCAGCCCAGGCTGCCAGTTTGGCTGGCTGCCTTCCATGCTTGGGCAAACCTGGGGAAGCATAGCCGAGCAGAGTCGCAGAGCCATCCCTCTCCCCCACTTGCCCCAAGGGCATTTGGTGGGGCTTGGGGCAGGTGATGGAAAAGTAAGCCCTCACAGCCATTTTCACACAGACAGGCAGATCAGAAAAACCCAGGACTCTGCTGCACCCTGTGATGAAGAATGAAAAGTGCTTTCCTCTTCCTTCTGTCCCACCAAGTCGAAGGAGTCTCCTGAGAAGCACGAATGCAAAAAATCCCCAAGACAGGGCCTAAAGTAGTACCGTAACTCCAAGAGGGGCTGGGACATCACACAGGTTACGCAGCAGAAAAAAAAGGGTGGATGCAAATGCTTAGCAGAAAAGACAGCTAATAGTGAACTTCTGAATTTGGGCTTCTCTTTGTTGGAATTGTGGGGAATGACCTCAGCATGCATTCATATAGGGGACTCCTACATTACAAGCTACAAAGGACTCTGGAGGTGATCAGTTCTAAGCCCTCAAGCACACTGCTACCTTGTTTTTGTTGGAAAATACTCACACCCAGGGTCGCACAAACATGACATTTTTTTTGAAAGATGCACTGAGTTTCAGGAACTTAAAAACATATTTAAGCATGATGTCCCATCTCTCTTTCTTCATCAAAACACTGTGCCACATTAACCTGCTGTCAAATAATGAATGAGTGGAAGTGTAGATACTTCCAGAGAGAGCATTTAACAGGCATTTGTGGGCCAAGCACCACTACCTTCACCTCCCACTTATTCCCACAAATACAACCCCCTCTACTGCAGAGGGCTTGTGACAGCCCAAGGGTATATGAGAGGCCATTTGTTAAAATGCTGGGAAAAAGTAGTGGCATTGTGCACGCCAGCTCCCTCCGTAGCGAAGGGGGAGGAGCCAGAGCCGGGGTCTGTGAGGTCTGAGGTAAGATGGAACGGGTTCTCCTCGTTTCACTGCAGACCCTACCAAGTATTCCTGGAGAGTACAAAGCAGCCGCTTAAAAATGTTCCCGTCATTATTCCTGTCTGCCTCGAGCCCTAGGAGTTGGTTAGCTGAAGTTACCAGTCACATTCATTACCGTCTTCTCGTAAGAGAGAACATGCAGGCTGCAGCCGCTGCAGAGCTCCTGCATGCCTCCTGCTGCACCACGGGCCAGTCCTGGCACCGGCAGCACGGAGAGAGACTACGGCTGAAAAGAGACAAGAGAAACCTAGAAAAAAACAGGGCATAGATGGTAAGGAATGAAGGAGCTGGATTTTTTTTCAAGCTTGCCCCACTGTCAAGTTTTCCCAAGTACGGGTCACTAGCACTTTCCAGTACTGCTTACGGTGCAAAGAGACATAGGGAAAATGACTCACCTTTGAGAGCCAGGCTGCCCTCATCAGGCATTGGGTGATTTTTTGAAAATACAATCTCAAGTAAAAATATATGCAATGTTTCCTGTCTGCAAAGTGAATCTGTCATTCAGCTTGACATTTTTTGTACCATTACAGTGGATCCAGAGTCTTCCTTTTTCTTCTTTTACGACTACAGAAGTAGTTCTCAATGAGTTTGAATTTCAGATAGCTCATTCTGCAGAAGCCAGGGTATTACATGAAAAAGTTGTGTTGCTGGGGAATAGCAGAGCTGCTTTTTGTGTGACAGAAAATCTTGGTGATCACAAGCACTGCACATGTGCATCTCCCTCACGTTAATTTGTTCTAATTCAGGTCCACAAATGTGAAATTTTGTGATTTATGAGTTGTTCATGACCATAGCATTTTGCTGTTGTAGCTGGGTTTAGGACCCCCATCAGAGCTGTCTTTCATGAGCAAATGTAGCACACCAGCCGTGCAGCCCCAGAGCTCCTTGGGGCAGCAAGCAGCTTGGGCTGGTTGCTTCCGAAACCCACTGTACCACCTGCAGTAGCTGTCACAGAGCTGTCCTGCACACAAACCCAAAAATCTGGCTACCCGTGGCGGTTTGTTTCTCCCTTCTCCCCTTGTCCCAACATCTGTGGCCATCTAACAGCAAGGGCAGTGCAAAAACTGAGAGCACTAGGAAATAATTATTTACGCATTTTTAACACTGTAGTGTGGTTAATCTGTGCTTCCTTTTCAGTGTTGTCAGGTGAAGAAAAGACAGAAAGTATCTCAGAGAAGTATTAATATTTTCTTTGCCTTTCAGGTCTTTTAAATTAGGTCATTTTTGGCTGTTTAGCACTTTTTATATGACAATCTCAAAGCAATTGATATTCAATTAATTCACAACCTTGCTTTGATTTTGGATTTGTTATTCCCATTTTCACTGTAGACACTAAGAAAAAGTTCAATCATCTGCCAAATACCATGCAATTTAGCAGTACCAGAACCAAGAAAAAGGACTCAGCAGACTGGATGCGCCCTTGGCAGCTTCCTTGAGCTGAACATGCAACACCTGAATTGAGGCAATACACACATTCCTGGGAGGATTGCAGCTGATGTCTAAGGCCTTCTGGGAGTGCACAGGGAGGTTGGATTTGCCCACTTTCACATGAGGTTTTGCAAATATGATCACACCTTACCTTTGCTACCTTTGCGTGTAGGACTAAAAGGGGCCAGCTGGAAAAGAGACAATGAATACCTTCTATCACACTCTTCAGTAGATAAGTTAAGCAGCTCATAAAATCTTTAAGAATGGCACTACAGGCTCTGGCCCTAGGAAGCAAAGTTGGGAAGAGGCTTCTAAATGGACAGAGGAGTTGTATATCTGAGTATCGGTTTCACAAAACTGAACTAAATTGCCACCACCTCTGTCAACATGTCGAGGTGACATCAACTACCCTCTGAGGGCACGAGAGCAAAACACACATTTCAGCAGCTTGAACTCACCTCTTGAGTTTCTCCTGAAGTCTAAGAAAGACACGGGGAACTTCCTTGTTGTACTCGCTGTTGCATATGAACTCCAGATGCGTGCATGCTATTTCCAGAGTCAGAGGATACAGATGTCATTAAATATGCTAGTGATCTGTTCCAGTCTATTGAAATTTTTTTTATCTGAGATCAACACCCAAAAAAAGTATTTGAAGACTCAGCAAGAAGAGGGGAAACAACCACAATGAAAATTGTAGTTCTCATATTACCAAAGCGAGGTGCAGGGCAGAGATCAAACCCAGTATCATGAGCCCTATGTCCTGACAATTGATTCAGGAGATCTTGCAGGACCTCTGGAAAAACTAAAAAACATTCAGACATGGTGTTTTCTTCTCACATGGTAGTATGGTTACAAAGTAGCTTTTTATGACCCATTCAGTCTTCCTTTTATAGCAGCCTATTTATACACTCCAATTCAGTCACAGCTTCCACTGTACTGATTACTACAGTGCTCATTTCCTCATTCTGAATTGCACATGCATTTTTCTCAATTTTTATTCTCTCCTTGTTCAATCTGTTAGCCTTGCATTACCTCCACCCTGTTGGTTAGCCTCTCCTAGGTTTTCTTTCTTGGGGCACTTGTCTCATTGACAACTAAATAATCAACAGTTCAGTTATTGTACTTTAATAAAATAAACATTTTAAGAAAAGCTTTCCACCTTTGTTGATTTTTAAATGCATGAAGAATAGATTCAACACAATATTTGGGCAGTAGTTCAGTATCACTCAAGTTAAAACATTCTCTTGCACTCCAAAGAGCCCATGAAAATAAGATTTCTTAACATTCACTATCCTTTCTACAGTGCCATTCACTTACTATGTCAGTAAGTGCCTAAAAGCCACTGATCTTTTTTGCTTACAGCATATATAATTAAATTCACTAACCTGTAAATAATGTGAAGATTGAAATCCAATTTAATGTTTTCCTATTTACACTAGACATAAGTTGTGTGGCAAACTTTTTAACAATGCTTATAATTTCACAATACACTTAGTCCAAAATGCCTGAAGTTAATATTTTTGCACCTGGATTGTTAACGTTTGCTAAAATCTGAAGCATTCTTCATCTGACTAAAAGCTTCACATCCTTAGAACGTAAAAGCTAAATATAAATGTGGTGGGTGTTTGAGGATCTTTTCTCTCTGAGGAGGCTCTGTTACGAATTTCCAATGTTTTACGCCATCAACAACCCTCTGCTAAGCTGTGACACCTGTTCAGAATTTTCAGCTTCTTAACCCCTTACTACACTTTCTACCATCCCCAGAAAAAAGTGCAGGAGGTGGAAAAAGAGTTCCATTGTCCCAGACTTGCTGTATTAATGCTCAATGGCTCCTTGGTGTCTTTCAGTATTTTACATTAATACCCACCTTAAGGACAATTAACTAAATGGATGAACTTGCTTCTCTTGTAACAGATGCCAGTAGATCCTCTGGTTATCAAGCAGATCCTGGAAAGAAAACCTATAAATTCCATAGGAGGAATTCTAATGACAATACTGTTAACAATAATTATTATTACTGATAATAATAAATGGTCTATACTGAAACAAAACAGCACTACAGCTTTAAAGTAACATTATGCTAAATGCATTATCATTCATATTAATAATGATTTGCTATTCTTACATTTGATATATTTAGCAAACATTGGCAGTGCACAATGCTAATGACCAAAAATTCTTCTAGCATCAGTATATAGCCACTCCTTCTACCATTTCTGCAAAAATTAAACCACGAGGATATGTCCTAGTCAAAAGTAAAAATATTCTGTTTGAGACAAAATGCCTCCATAAGAAAACTCGTTTCAAAAATCTCTTTTTCATTACAAACCACATATATGACTCAGATTAATCACAATATGAATTTTGACACAATTTATTCACACCAATCAATCCAAATTCATTTTAGATACAAAATATATGATATTATAAGGATACTAGCAAATTTTTCCAGGTACTAGAGAATCTTGTATAAATGTATTTGTTCAAGTGCTTCTCTGTCAACATCCTTTTCCATATAGACATCATAGTTTAGCTGCATCTCTTCAACCCATTGGCTGAGCTGTATATTTGTCTGAAACAATGAAAACAGATCCTTAAATTAGCATCATGTTAAGAAACAGGAGTTTCATGGTCGGTATAACATTAAGAAGGCAAGACATACTATGAGAGATTAGTCATTCCAAATTATGCAGCAATGATAAATTCATTTCTGGAAATGTCACTTTAACTTAAATAGGAGAGAATAAAGATAACTTAAAAAAATAATGTCAGTCAATAGTTGAGATATTTTGCTAGCATATTGCAACTGCCTCTATGTGCATTTGTATAAGCCTCAAGCGTCCTGATCAGAGGACAAAATTCTGACAGAAGTGCTGAGGTAACAGTACCACGAATAAGAAATATATTCCTGTTTTACACCCAGGGAGTATTGCATTAAGACTACAAAGGACTTGTCAGCTCCTGTGTGACTATGGCCTGCTGCTCCTGGGTCTGAGATCTATTTCACCCATCAGCATACAGGCAACAAGTGATACAATTTCTCTAAAGCTGACTACTGTGGTGAGCAAATTCCTTTATAAATAGCCTTGTCATGTATGATCAGTGGTTTTTTTCCTAACTAAAGCCTGGCCACACAATTTGTCTAGGCATCACACACACAACCTACCAAAGACCAGTGGTAGAATGGACAGTCAGCAGAGGTTGGTCCATTGGAAGTGGTTACAACTCAGAGAACAGCAGTAGCACAGGGCATTCAACCTCTTTGAAAGAGGCACTGTTGTTGTGTTTGTTTCCAACCACAATGGAGAGGAGGAGGCTCAGGGGAGACCTTATTGCTCTCTACAACTATATGAAAGGAGGCTGTAGCCAGGTGGGTGGTGGTCTCTTCTCTCAGGCAACCAGTGACAGAACAAGAGGACAGTCTCAAGCTTTGTCAGGCAAGGTTCAGACTGAGGTTAGGAAAAACCTCTTCACAGAGAGAGTGATTTCCCACTGGAATGGGCTGCCCTGGGAGGTGGTTGAGTCACCGTCCCTGGATGTGTTTAAGAAGAGACTGGATGAGGTACTTAGTGGCATGACTTAGATGATGGGATGGTGGTAGGTAATAGGTTGGACTTGATGATCTCAATGGTCTTTTCCAACCTTGTCAATTCTGTGATTCTATGATTCAAGACACCTTGAGTCACCAAGGTGATGATAATCATCTGGCTAGTTGGGAAACCACATTTCTTCCTGATCTGTACTTCCAACAGCTTATACTGGCATATTATGATATTCATAAATGGGATATTATAATTCTATAGGCTGACAGCAGGTCAGAAGACCTCAGGAATGCTCCTTTAATATGACCCTTTCTCCCACTGGCTTAACTAAACAGTCTGTCACATTTCAAGGCAATGTGCAAATATATCGAAGCATAGAAAGATGAGTGGTCAACGTGGAAATAGCATCCAGAGTCCCATGCCTTTTAATCTCTGCATAAAATTAAATATCCTTCCTTACAGCAATACTGGCACACAGCTAACCTCAACTACAGAACTGCCACTTTGAAAATGACAAAGAGAACTTACTTGGAGCTTTGAAAGTGATTCTTGAAGACTTGGAACTGTCACTAGTAAGGACCCTCTTTTCCTTACATTACAAGCAATAAATTCCCAAGCTCTGAAACATATTTAAAAGTAGGTCATCAGTTTTTAGTGGGAAAAAACCCCACATTTGATATACAATGAATCTAACAGAGTTTATTGGCTAGGGGTAGACTAAGCTTCAAGATTTGCAATACATGCTTATCAGTCACTAATAATATCTAAGCAAATATCTTTCCACGAACAAAATCAAGCTTCCTATTAAAAACACAGGGAATATATGGTCTTAAAATGTTAGGTTTTGTAGCTTTTTCATTCTGATACATATGGGCATGTCATTTGGTACTGTCAACACCTTCACTCTGAACTAGGGTTAAACATTGACATTTGGTCCCTTTACACTTTTGGGTTTGAAGAAAATCCAGTGTCTAAGTGCAATGTTTTATTAAGCTTCACAGCAAGTTGCTCTATATATATGTACTTTTGCAGTCATGACAAAGTACTTCTCAAGACATTAGCAATCAGAATATTTAAATATAGCCTCTAGCATTCCTTTTTTTTTGAATTTTCAAGTCAGATAATTTCTCACAGCACAGCAATTCAGACTAAAATCAATCTCAAGCACTCTTCAAATGTCATTTGTCTTCAAACTACTAATGCAACACTAAACCACTATCCCTCAGTTATCACAGAATCAAATGAATTCTCAGTCATGTGCCTGGAAACGTATCTCCTGGCATTTTGGAATGCTCACTATCCTTCACTCATCCACTCTGTGCCTCTCTGGTTGACATTACCGCCTGGTATCTGGCGAAGTAGGACAAGCCTCAGCTGAAATTGGTAGACAATGTCAGACTTGGCTGGGACAGTGGAGATACAGGTACTCCTTCTTTTTGACTGCCTAATCTAAAGGAACAGTAACTTTGGATGACCAAGTTATTTGCATTTTAAACCATGCTTTGCAGTGCATCTGCATTAAAGCTCTGACATGTACAAGTCAAGTGACCAGTCTTCTTTCTGAAGACCAAGCTTTATGCTAATACAGTAATTTCAGATCCTTTAGCAGCAAGATACTGGTTTAATAGACCAGTGCAGGAATTCAGGGCAAGGTCTAGGTAAACAAAGCAGCATTGTTCAGTGGATTTAACAACAAACAACTGCCATAATGCTGTGGCAGTTAAGTATAACAATTTAGTGTGGGCAGTTTAAAACCATTTCCTTATGTAATTTATGCCTGTGACTTCAAAAAGCATAACCTTAAGGTTTTCAATAACTCACAAGGTTACATGCATATTGCCAAAGAAACAGGTAACTTGTTTGGACACAGAGCTTACCTGGCCTGTTCCCGTCTGTCAAGAAAATATTCGAAGACATTATTCATTACAACAACATCAGCCTTCTGAAGAAGGAAAGCCTGAGTACAGATGTCTGCATGAACCACCTGAAGGAGAAAAATTTCACAAGGCATAAATTAAGAGGCAAATACAGCCTGCAAGTAATCATGAAACCTGTCAGCCTAATACAGCACCTGCTACCACCATTTCAAATCAGTCACAAGAACAGGCATTTCACTGGCTTCACAGTAGAGATAACTGAAGTAAATAACCTTTAAAAAATGGAAAAAAAATCAGATTTCTCCAATTAAAATACTTGATCCATTATGTTAAGTGAAAGAAAGTACATCTGAATTTTGGTCTAGAACTGTGTGCCATAAAAGAGGAGATGACGTATGTGATGTCTATTACATTCCATTTACCTATATTTTTTGACAAATATTCGCTGATTTCGGGAAAGGAGCTAAGGTAGTTGAAGGTATTTTGAGGATATCAAAGGGCATTTCATGGAGTCAGTGGCTAACTGAAAGATTACCACTAGAAAAGGCATTATGGACCCAGATTTGACAGCTGCATTCTCACAACATATATCAGGACTGGGAATGCTGGAAAGGCAGGATGTTCAGTATCACTGGAAGACAGCAAGTGCTTTACTGAACAACTACCTCTCCAGTAAGGACAGAAGGAGCTATCTTGATTTCATCTACCTTCATCCACCAAAAAGGGTATTAGCACATCACATCATTTTTGAAAACAGGTGAGACAGGAGACTACAGATGCCCATTAACATTCTGATGTGTCTGATTTCCTCTTAAAGACAGAGAAATATATCCATCTGACTGGATGACCCCTGTGTGTTCCTTTCAATTCAAGATATTCTATTATTCTGCATCCCAAATCTGAGAAGAAATGTAAATGGAACATCTTTTGAAGGGATAAGTAGTAGTCAGCATGGATTCACTAAAGCTAAATCATGTTTAATTAAACTGATTGGCTTCTCTGACAAAACAATCACCTGGAGGGGAGAGCAGTGGATATTGTCTACCTTGACACTAGCAAGGCTTTTGACACTGTCTCTCACAACACCCTCATAGGCAAATTCAGGGTGCGTGGACTGGATGAGTGAACAGTGAGATGGATTCACAACTGGCTGAAAGAGGGTTGTCATCAGGCACGGGGTCTAGTTGAAGGCCAGTCACTAACTAGTGGTGTCCCCCAAGGTTCAACACTGGCCCCAATATTGTTTAACTCATTCATCAATGACTTGGAGGAAAGAGCATATGCCTGCTCAGCAAGTTCAGTGATGACACAAAGCTGGAGGAGTGGCTGATAACCCAGAGGACTGTGCAGTCCTTCAGAAGGACCTCAGCAGGTTGGAGAGATGTGCAGAGAGGAACAGACTGAAAGTCAACAAAGGCAACTGCAGGATCCTGCACCTTGGCGAGAATAACTCCCTGCACCAGTACAGGCTTGGGGCTGAATAGCTGGTAAGCAGCTCTGCAGAGAAGGACCTGGGGATTCTAGAGGATAACAAGTTGTTCATGAGCCAGCATCACGTGGCCAAGAAGGCCAATGATATCCTGGGGTACAGTAGGAAGACACTGCCAGCAGGTTGAGGGAGGTGACCCTGCCCTCTACTCAGCTCTTGTGAGGCCTCCAAGTGCTGTGTCCAGTTCCAGGCTCCACAGTACAAGAGCTCCTGAAGAGGGTCCAGCAGAAGGCTACATATTAAGACTGGAGCATCTCTCCTACAAGGAAATGCTGAGGGAGTTGGGCCTGTTTAGTCCCAAGGAGAGATGACTGAGAAGAGGGCCTTATCAATGTACACAAATACTTGGAGGGAGGGTGTCAAGAGGAAAGATCCATGCTCTTCTCAGTGAATAGGACAATAGGACAAGAGGCAACAGGCAGAAACTGATGCACAGGAAGCTCCACCAGAATATGGGGAAGAACTTCTTCACTGTGCAGGTGACTGTCCACTGGAATAGATTGCCTAGAGAGGCTGTGGAGCCTCCCTTACTGGAGATACTCAAGAACCATCTGGATGCAATTCTATGCAATGTGCTCTTGGGGTGACCCTGCTTGAGCAGAGTGGTTGGACCAGATGACCCACTGTGGTCCCTTCCAACCTTACTTGTTCTGTGATCCAGTGGTAAGAGACAGAAAGCCGACCTGATTATTGCATTCCACAAATTTTGTTTGAACCTGCATCCCTGTATGTTGAAAACTGTCAGAAAATCTGAACAATTTATTTTCTTTCCTGTGTGACCTATTTCCAGGTTGGGCTGGGAATAGACTAACCTGATGTATTCAACATTTCACATCTTGTCAAATCCTACCGATATTGGACAGATGTAAAAAAGAATTCTTAATTCTAACAGAAAAGCTGAATGTTAGTATAGATTTTTTTCAAAACGCCTGTTGAAAAGCATTTTGCCCACTTAACAATATATCAATACTTGCTGGGAGGGTAAATTATGTTTCTCCTCCTAACAAACTCTTTACTCTCCTACCCTCAAAGGGAAGAGAGTAACAAACTCACACAATTTCTGTACTGAAAAACCCACCTGAGCAGCAGTCCTTTAATCCAAACAGTGAGTGGTGGTCTGTTCCACCATTGGACTTCTTGCAGCATGAGAAGTCATGATGAGCATTAAATTTTCTTAATGCCCTATTAATGGCAGTCCTGGTATTTTTAACCACAATTCAGAAAGATGTTTACTGGGAAACTTTGAATATATGTTGATGTTTCCTTGACTTGAATGATACTTAACTTAAAATTACTCTGCATTTAGAGAGTAGGTGACTGTGCTGACCAAAGTGACCTAAGCACCTCATTCTCCACAAACACATCCTCATTCCTGTTGGGGAATGTGGGACCACATAAGCACGTGTGGCTACACCACAAGCCAGACCCAGGAACTGCTCTAGTTAAAATCCCAATATTGCTGAGTTCTTTTTCAGCTTGACAGGTTCCCTGATCTGCTTGGGTGGGTGCTGGTACAACAGAGGAGCCGTAACTTATTTTAAACCTGACATGTTGCCCAATGGAACATGCCTTTCACAATTACAGGTAATTTCTGAATTGAGATCTCAAGTTTCCTAAGATCTGTTGAACTGTTTACTTTCCTCCCAGTGTCTGTTTGCTCAAATGGCAAAAGATGCTGAGCAACCTCCAATGTACTTTAACAAACCAAGTGCTGACCAATGAGACAAAAGGTTCACTCAGATTTAGCCACTAAAGATAGCATTTCACTTTGCTGTTCTTTGGGAACATGGCCTAATAAAAATTCAGACTATCTTGAAAAAAACAATTGCTGTTTTAAGAAGTGTCTCTTGAAAGTTTTTCAGATTTGTGTCATAAATTATCAGCAATGGGATTCTCACTATTTTTCAAGATGCTATGTGTCTCTAGAGAGGATTCATTTAGGGGTGAAATAAAAACCTAAGACTGAAATGTTCAAAGCAGTGTGATAACAGGAGTCACATGACCAAATTAGCATCTAATGAGACTCAAATAGCTAAGTCCTCAGGCACTGCTTTGAAAATGTATTATCTTCTTATCTTCATGCTCCAAAATGAATACTTCAGCAAAATTACAAGGTGTGAAGAAAAACAAAAAAAGCTCATAATAAGGAATATACAAGGCTGAAAAGTATGCTTATAGATCTCCAGCTCCACTGAATTAACTTGACAGAGTTCCTAACTGCACTTTCAGTTTCATCACAGTAAAGTGTTATGAACACAAAATATATACAGAAGCCAAAGGTTATGGATCAACTGGGATTGAACTGAGCAATACAATGATACTGCTTATCCTACGTTAAATATTTTATGTTTATTATTTCTTTCTAGTTTAAAACTGGGTTACTTTAATTCCCAAGAAATTACTATCCTCAGCAATTTGTGTGGATTCTTTCAAGAGCATATGCATACAAAACAGGATTAAAGCCAGTATTATACCCAGCATATTCTACTTACCCACTTTTGCTGGTAACAAAATAAATGGTGTTCCCTAGAAAGGAATTTTTTTTTCCTCCATCAAAATATTACTAGTTATTCCCATAATGGTATCACACTGTTTGAAACCTATGTTTTTTGTGAACAGATACACTGACATTCTATGAAAAGAAATATCAATAGCTCTAAGTCCTCTAGGTGTCCTTAGATGCAAGTCTGCAAATCCTACAAACATCTTTCTGTTAACAACAGTGAAGCACAGACATTTAGCTGTGTATTAGTGACAGAAATTCTTTATACACTCAGTTTCACAGAAGACAGTGGCAATAATGTCATTGATTTTACTGGAAGAAACAGCTAAGATGTATCTGTTTTGTGTGAGCCAATGGCTAAGTACATTCAGGAAAAAGGCTAAATGATTAATATTTTGGTAATTTCCCTCTTCCGCTCTGCTATGAGATTCTTTTTTGTAATGCAAAGTCTTTATTTAAGACCAAAACAAGAAAGGCAGAAACCTCTCACCCACTCACATAAACAGGATACCTAGCACACAGCGGTTAAAAGTACATAAACTAAAAAGTATATTTACTGACCTTTAGTCTGTCAATGAACTCATATTTTGTAATCATCATTTCTTGCAACTGGCAAAAGTCTGCATTCATTTCTACTCCATACAGCTGGGATGCTGAGCTATAAAGATAACCCTACATTAGGAAAAGGAAATTTAATAACTATGATGCTTTTTAAAAAGTTCAAAATTTTCAATTAAGAAGAATAAAACACAAGTTAAGTTTAAAAAGTCATTTTAAAACAGGAAGTTGAGAAATGTCTTTCAGTGGACATGATGTATTTTTCAGAGCTAAGCCCCTGATTTGGCAATTCCCACTTACATCTCACAAATTTTAGTAAGAGATCCAAAATGAAACGCCAAAATAAGAAAAAGAGGAAAGTTCCAACTTGACTTCAATTGCAAAACAGATGGAAAATAGTCTAAGAAGGAAAAAAGCTGACAAAACAAGCTATAAAAATAGTATAAAAGAGTGCACGTTTTTGTTTCTTGGAAGAATGGAAGAGGAAAACAGCAAAAGAAATCAAAAGCATGAGACAAAACATACGGTGAAAATGAATGGAAATGGAGAAGAATGTACGTGGGATATTTTGATACAAAGTTATTGTATTACTAACATTTTCAGATGCTTCATACAGGTACCTATGAAAAAAAAAACAAACTAAGTTGTGCCTTAATAATAAACCCCCCATAGTAGTTCAGTTTGAGATTTTGGAAAGTTGGAGATGATAGGGGAAAAAAGTACAAATACTTGAGCATACAGGACTGTGATTGAAGACTGCTTTAAGTGCCACTGTCTCCACTGAACACAATAACTACTACACTTTGCCAACCATGGCAAAGACCAACAGACAATGCTGAAGATACAGTGTATTTGAGACACTCATGTACTACAGCTTAATGACTAATGTTTTCTGAAACCACTCAATTCAGAGAGTAGAAAAGCAACCTCTGAAGGCGAAGTCATCCGTCCTCCATGGCAAGAACATATTACAAAGGAGAACTCTTTTCTAAAAGAGTACTTTATTTGAGAATATCTTCTACTACAATAATATAAGCATTTAAGTACTTCAAAACAAATTCAGCCTAGAAAAACTGTTACCATTTGAAGACCCAATGCTGCAAATATTTACAAAAGGGAGTAACTTTCTTCATTTGAATAGTCCCCAAATTAGGTTATTCAGATGAGTAGAATTACATGTTTGAGTGTTTCCAAGACTGAGCCCTAAACAGCCATTGACTTTTGTAAGAAAGTAGTAATGTGTGTTTTGCATTGCTGTTGGCCATATGTTGCACCAGCCATGCCAAAAGCAATCAAAATTGCACTCAAGTTTCTCAATGAAGTATTTTATGTGCATTTTAAAATGCAGAGCAGGACAATATGTTTTTGGAGACAAATTCATATCAAAGTCTTCCTTTGTATAATTTAACAGTTTGTCAGCTTCATAAAGGAATTTAACATAACTAATCTATATATAGGCATGGTCAAGGCATAAGAGGACAAACTTACTTATGAAAGAGACAGCAGGAACTACCAAAAGAGCAGCATGTGTGACAGCAATATGCTAGTCTGTCGGACAACAGCTTTTTCCTCTCCATAAGCAAGATGACTTGTATTCCCTCTTGTGAGGAACAGAGGAAGAAATGAAATTGCTAGTGAACAGCACCTTGTAATACTCAGAGTCAGATCAGAGGAGCCTCTCAGAATGACCTATCCAAGATGGAGTACGAGAGTAGACAGTCAGAGAAGAGGGGAAAATATTTGTCACAGTCATAAAATAAGAATTCCTGTGCTGGAAGTTACCGCAAATAGCACTGCACCAAGCCTGGAGCCAACGTCAACCACTACCTTTCCTGTCAGGTCAGGCAGTACATGTTGATAAAGAAACTTCAGTTCCATGAGGGAAAAGGAATGCGAAATAAACTCTGGGAAATAAGAACAGAACAAAGGTGTTGGGTGGGCAGTACTAACTACTGTGTCATTAACCCAAGAAATAATAACCTGAGGAGTTATCATCACTGAAAACCCGCATGGTTTCCTGCCTGAACTAGTACTGAAACACCAGGGTCTGCAGATCAGAGGTAGCCTGCCAAGTAGCCTTTCACAAGTCTGGGGATTCCTTACCTTATACAGAGAATTTTGAAATCCTTCATGAAACTGAATTACCTTTTTCTGCACAATGACAAAACAAAGTAACTTGGAACTGCTTATTTGAACAAGGAAACATGGTACCTAAGGGTCAACACAATTAATGCAAAAATTTATGGGCAGACATATTAATAGGTTTAAATTTCAAATCTGAGGTTTCAAGGAATGAAGTGTTCTCCATATAAACCATTCATCCAATGCCTGTGTTAGGCTGGCAATGGCAATGATCTGTACCACACCACATAACAACTTTAAAGCATATGGTACTTTCTACTGTTTTTCAGCATGGGAGAAGAGACTGAGGCTACTGCATGGACTCCTACAGTATTGTCTTCCTCTTGCATCTTCCCTTCCAGTGGTACACAGCCTTGCCTCTTCCCTGCCCAATTTTTGTGGGCAACTAGTGTCACTCATACACTGCAAATTAATTCAACTTACATGTGCAGGAGTCTTCTTCCATTGTTTAGGGGAAATAATTCTGGCCTGTGTAGCACACCAGTCTGGACAAAGTCCTCCATCAGCTGGATGTTGTGCTGTCCAGTTGAGTCACTGCACAAACCAGTTTAGTTAAACTGAATTTGTTTCTCATGTTCCCAAAACAGCACTTACCTAAAGATGCAGTTTTGTATGAGCCACAGTCTGTGCAGTAGCTCCTACTCATTTTCCCTTCCTCACACAATGAATCAACAACATCATCATCATAAAGGAATGCATCAACATGAATCATGGGCAGTGGATGCTGGTGTATCTGAGAAGAGGAACAAAATCTTAGAAAGACGTAACCAAGCCTCTTTATTTCACTCACACTGTCACATGCTTAACTGTCCCACCATCCTGCCTTTCCCCAAATTGTCAGGACCCATGTTTTCTCCCATACAAAAATTACAAATGCAAGTTACAAATCACACTTAAACAGAAATCCTGCATGTTAATGGGATCATCAAACTCCACTGAAATAACTAGTCAGTGGAGGTCGAAAAAGGAGAGCAAGCTGTTTTCGAGAGCTGGCTAGGGACCTGAGTTTTGTCTCCTTAGCGCTTACTTGGCTATAGAGGTGGCACAGGGTAGAAGAAGCTTTTTCTCTTCCTCTTTAATGAGAATGTAACTTAAATTTAGGAAAAAGGGCAATTTTGCTTCTCAGCCTGAACTGACTATTGCCATCTTCATGCTTTATGCCTCAGTCTAGAAATAACTCTGATTAACACGGGTGTCACTTTCAATCAAAAGTATACAAGCTGGGAGGCTTGTATATATATATCTGGGAAAAGCATTTGCTTTCCTTGTACACTGACAGCTCAAGTGGAAAAGGTGCTCTCCCATCCCACAGAGTTCACAGCCCACCTCTTTCTGAGCCATCAGAACCTGAAAGGAGCTGGAAGTCATCTCTGGGCTGCCCACATTATGGCAACAGTGAAACACTGGCCCTGTATTTATGGTTTTTTTAAGGGGGCTGTTAGAGTTTATTATGGACCTAGCATTAAAGACTCACTGTGACAGGGACCATACCACACAGAATGAAAGCTATGCCAAATAATTTATGATCAACGTATTAAGAACTATGAAGCAACTTTCTCAGAGTCTGGCAAACATGCAGCAACAGACCAGAGAACCAAACTGAGATTTCCTATACCTCAATCCAGTGCTCATTCTCTATTATGAAATACCACTAAAAATGAAATCAGAATAAATTATGTGGTTCAGCAAAAGCAGACCATAACAAATAGCTTACTTTCTGAACAGCCTGATGTTCCGAAGTGAACATTGCCTCGATGGGTAAACGATTCCGCAAATCTTCAGCGATATTTTTGAGCACAACGTCATTGTTACTCACCACAAGCTCATCAAAGTCATCTAAAAATCAAGAAAAACAAAAACCCTGAACAATCATATGTAGATCATGTGGATGAAGTGATGACCAGCACAACACAGTTGCATAAACAACACCAGATGGATAAGGGTTTTTCATTCAAATGCATTTTCCAGCCTTTGTTAGCTTTTCCAGCCAATGAGATTTTTGGATTGTAATAACTCTGCCACTTAAAATAATCACAGTGCTTTTCTAAAATCTCAAATTATTTTCATATTTATAAACTCATAACTTACATATGATGGTCTGGGCTGCCACCAAAGCGATACTGTTTCAGCTTAAGATATAAAAACATCAAAGACGTTTTTGAACTATTGGAGAAATTATAAAACTCATAGTTGCCTGATGCAGGCTTTTTTATGTATACAAGTTTCTTTTTATACACACAATCTTTCTAATAAAATACTTACAAAAAATCAGGGATAATGCACAGTTCAACAGTTCAACTCACAATACATTTTACATGACTTAAACTATCAGAATACCTCAAATGTGAACGAATATAGGAATGGATGCAAAACAGTACACTGTAATTTTTTGCTACTTTTCCAGGACATCCCTGCATTACTTTAACACAATTTCTTTAAGACATCTAGAAAAAACATAGGGAAGGAAACTTTTTGAAGTCACTAATCCTTTATTCTTCCAAGGCTGAATCAATAATGTGTGTCACTTCTTCTCCAAACTGCTCTTTTGAGACACCTCAACTACCCTTATCAATCTATTCCAGCGCTTGACTATCCTTACTATTAGAAAGGAATACTTTTCTTAATTACTGATCTAGATTTTCTCTGCTGCTGTTTAAACTCACTACTGTCTGCCCTGCTTCCAATGAAAAGTTTGTTCCTCTCCATTATATAACAACTATTTACTACCCTCAACACTTCTGTGTCACATCAGTCTTCTTTTCTAGAGGAAACAATATATGCCTGTCCAGATCTCTCATGCAATTTTTTTCTAGGATTGTGACCATTCTCAACACTTCCCTTTGGATATTCTGGACTCTCATCCTTTATGAACTGCAGTATTGAGAACCAAACCCTCTAGCTAAAGATTTATTTGCACTAACCAGAATTTTCACATCTTGCAGTCAACACCCTGCTTATACACCCCAGTTTCAACGTTAAGAGTAGTGTTCCTTTTCTGATGTTTTCCTCAAAACAAGGACTAGATGAATTCCTTTTAGTCTGGACATCTCACTGCTCTGAGGACACTGAACTGGTTCTAAACTAAGGCACATCTCATACCTGTCAAAGAAACAAAAAACAACAAAAAGTAACCACAAATCTAGCCCTGAAAAAATATACCAAACCCATCTATTAATTCTTTCCTAAGAACAAACATGTATATCCTCTCTTCCCCACCCCTTCTGGTTTGTTTCCTGTTCTATTTAGACTGCACCATGTTGGGCAATAACTGTGCTTTTTACAGACATGCATGTCACAAAGAAAATCTGACAGCATTTACAGGTGTTTCTAAAAAAAAAAAGAAGCACTGCTGTTCCAGGTGGGAACATTATGGCAAGGAGGTTCAAAATAAATCTATAGAACATGCTACAAGTTTCTCTGTGCTAATATACTTCATCTGTCCTGTGAACCACAGGAAATGCTAGAAAGTGAGAAATCTTAAGGCTGGTATAGGAAGCAGAAACTACCTAAGCTTTTACCTAAGGAAAGCTTTTTGCTTAAGTAATGGAGTGACAATAATATGATTAAAGAAACCCCTTCATTCATTGGTGTAAGACACTTTCTTAAGAGTGCAAGTGTAAATGGCTCTTTCAACACCCACCAAAACAGACTCCAACAGATAATCCTGAATCCTCTATAGTAGGCAGCAGAAACTTTAAATTTTCCATATTCCCTTAAGATATATTTGTTTTACATTGTATTTAATGTACAGCAGCAACACTCCAAAGCCCTCATGGGCCATTACCATTAGCAGTTATACAACAGGAAGACACTTCACTGTTCCAAAACACTCACAGCTAAGTTCTCCAGAATCTAAGCTCCTAAAGAGTTGCAGACTTCACACTGAGGAACATAGGAGGGTTAGAGGCAGCAGCTGCAACAGCAGCAGCACCAACACAACAGGTGCAGCACAGTAGCTCCAGCTTGTCAGCATTTTACTTTGAAACCTCTAAAAAGCATCCATCCTGTTAAACTCCTGGTCATCCAACAACTTGCAGATTTGTTATGAACACCTCAGAAGCAGTGAGTGATTTTTCTGATCAGCTCAGAGAAGATTTCTATGGATGTGACACAGCACAGGAGTAAATCCAGATATTGTGAGGAGGGG
>VXBA01005221.1:625974-642974 GCA_013399895.1 Serilophus lunatus | reverse complement strand
GGCTGAGCTCAGCTGGGCTGGGCCGGGCCGGGCGCGCCTCCGCCCGCGGACTCCGCGCCCCTCTCCCGGTGAGTGCTGGCGCTGCCGCCGCAGCTGCCGCGTAAGCGGGATCGCGACCCACGGCGGTGTCGCGACCCGCGGCGGTGTCTCGGGGAGTGAAGCCGGGCGGCGCGGGGCCCTCGGTGGCCGGAGCTTCGCGGGAGCCGTTCTGGTCTCCCACAGCAGCCCCCGCGGCCGAGGCGGCGGGACGGCCCCATCCGGGCGGGCCCCAGGGCTGTGCCCGGCCCTGAGAGCGGGGCAGTGCCGGGAGCGGGGCGGCCGGGCCCCGCTGCCGCCTGGGGGGTGCGGCGATGGGAACTGGCCGGTCGGGGCTGGGTGTCGCCGCTCCCCCGTGAAGCAGCTGCTGCGCCGGGACGGCGCCGGACCCGCGTTAGTGCGCGTTTGTTGTACGGACGGCACGCAAGTGTCCCCTTGGCTCGTTATCTCTTAACCCGCTGTTGTAATGATAACAGCCGGCGGGGTAAACAGCGGATCCCTTGGGAGGCGTTTGCGCCCTTCAGGCCCTGTCCCTGGAGCAGCCGGAGGGGTTCGGCCCCAGGTTTGGGCGGGCGCTCCGCCTCTTCACGGCGCCCGCCTTGCTGTGCCTTAATAACCCCCCGGCCCGGACGGGCTGCGAGTGCCCTGCTCTGTTAATGTCTGTGCTGCTTGGCAGCCCTCAGGAATTGTGGTGCCTTATGATCTCTTACTGTGCTGACAAGGGCAGCTGGTGTGTGAAAATGCCTAAACGCGTGTCCTCGGCAAAGTACTTGCGTTATTCCCGTTGTAGGGCTATTGGAAGAAGCTTTTGGAATTCTGCAGAGGAAACATTTGTGTGCGAGTACATCATTAACTTTCTGGTTTTGGAGATTTCCTGGAACTCTGGAAAGTAAATATGGAGTATTCACGAGGCTTTTGTATGCTGGTCATCCTGTCAAGTTTCTTAGCTGTTCTATCCAAGTATTTTATTTCAGCTTTGTCTTTAGCTGCAGTTTTAGAAGATCAAAGCTTCCTGAGTTGTAATGCTGCTTTTAAAGGGTTTTATTTTTGCTTTATTGTGGCTTTCATAGGAAATGAGCTTAAAAAATGTTTTGAACATCTGTTGAGACCCCGTGGTAGTATATATATATATATATATGCTCTTTTGGAACTGTTGTGCAGTGATGTGGCTTGTGTGCTATGTAAGAAAACCTTGGAGTTTTGCCACTTCAGATAACATGGAAAAGTCTTCTTCCAGCAGTTTTAGGTGGACACCCATCTCTGGCGGTGTATAAATCTGCAAAGGCACCACAGGCAGGGCTCCTTGGGCAGCACAGACCAATCTTTTAATCAGTATTGGGATGGCATGGTAACAGGTGTCACCTTGGGGTTGCCTGTATACACAATCATGTTAAATCTAAAATGTGTGAATGTGTTTATTTGCATCACTTGATACACCCAAGCCCTGCACTTAGGCTGGATTTATTTACCCTACACCTTCTGAAGCTCCTGGAGACTGGTGTGTGTTGTGGCCTCAGTGTCAGGATGGGGGTGGATTAGTTGGCACTTGGTTTTGGGGCTTCATTGTTGTTTAACCTGCCAATTTTGTGACAACAATAACTCTCAGACAAAGCAATCGGGAGACTGGCTTACACGGGTGACTCATTTTAGCCCTTGGAATATCTGGGGGTTTATCAATGGGGTTTGTGCAGCAGGGACATCTGAAGGGGTGAATACAGTGAGTACAGAAAGCCGTGAGGAAACTGGAAGGTCAACAAGAAGTACCTGAAATGTTCCATTGCAGCAGTAACTGCGGTTGCAGAGTTTTGCTCTTCATACAAGTTTTGATTTTTCCTTATTCAGAATTTTAGGTTGCTGAGTCTGCCATGTGTTCTGATTATCTCACCACCTTGTATAGAAGGTACAGTGGTTTAACAGGTTGACTGGAATATTCGTGCCCTTCAGAAAGTAATGTTTTATGGTTTCCTGAGTGTAAGTTGTGTAATGCTTTAGGCTTTATGTGAGATTTGTGTTTTTCCAATAAATCCATTAATACTACAATGTGCATTTTGCTGATTAAAATGCAAGTATGTTTGTTACTGAAATAGGAAATTAAGTTCGATTTACTGGAAGCAAGATAAAGTGCAGGCAATAAATAGTGTTCAATTTTGCTAGCAAAATATTTTGTTTCTGGTCACACTGGCTTTGTAGGATGCAGAGTTTCTAAGCTATTCTGCTTGATTTTATTCTGTCATGTGGCATATTGCTGATAAGATAAACAGCAGGTAGTGTTCCTTCTGGAAGCCTGTCTGGACTGTTTTTTCATGGTGAATTCAATGCACTTATGTTCTACACAGTGAAATGCTTCTTAATTGAAGTGTCATATTTCTATTTTTAAGTAGGCCATCAAATAGCCTAAAATTAGGTTCAGGCCAATTTTGCCTAAATATAACTCTTTAAAAAAGCTTGTAAAACTTGTGCACTTTCTGGGATGCAAAGTGGGATTCTTCACCCAAAAGTTACTGGAGTAATTAATTTGTGAAGGCATAGCTTCAACTAATTTTAAATTTGATTTTTTAAATTGTTTCCAGATTCTTCTGAATTGCACTTGAAGCCGCCAAAATGGTTCTGGCAGATCTTGGAAGAAAAATAACTTCGGCGTTGCGCTCCCTGAGCAATGCTACCATCATCAATGAGGAGGTATGTGGTGTGCAAGGGTGACAGCCCAGCATTGGGGGGAAACGTCCTGAGAAAAAGTTCTCAAAGGCAGAGGAGAAGCCTGAAGTAAGGCTGATGTTATCCTGAGGCTTTTCTTCTTTCAAGTAAAATGTCTCCTAGAGGTTTTAACCCCCTGCCTGAATTTAGGACTAGATTTAGATGTGGACAGTCACTTCGGACAGAGAGGGTCCTTGAGCCTGGTGGCTTTACCTGGGAGGGGTCAGTGCTCTGTGGAGGAGGCACTAAGGTGGGATGGAAGGCAGGTACCTGCTTGATTTGTGTGTACGTGCAGCCAGGCTACCTAGATGTGTGCTAGGCTGCTGCCTTTGTATTCAAGCCAGTGCGTGCTTCTGGACATTTGTTTCACTTGGTATAGTCTGCGTTTTTTCTAATTAAGAGTTTGAAATTATAATTAGGTGTATTCTGTTACAGGGCTGAAAGCAAGGTGGCTAATTAAATGTGATGGTTTACAAGTGCCTCTAAGTAAATAAATTGTGAGAAACAGTTCTCAAGTGGCTTAAAGTAGCTAAAAAGTAGGCTTATTGAGGGCTGTATGGTTGGAACTTGTGCATAGAGGAAGGATTTTTAACATACTGTCAGGTGGGAGACAGCACATCCTTAACTGAGTCAAATGCAGCCCAAATATTTTTTTTTTCAGCAGTAGAAACTTTTATTCTGCGAGAGCTCAAGATGTGCAAGTGAAGCCATTTATCCAGGTGTTACTTTCAAAACAATCTTTCTGTTCAGGACTTTTCACTTGTAAGATTTTTCAATAATAAATTGGGTTACCTGTTCTCCTAAAAGGCCTCCAACCAGAGCAGCTATCCAGTGTCTGGAAGTGCAGAAAACAGAGTGTCCATCTTTGCAGTTGAGGAATACTTGTGTTTACAGGGATGGTGTTGCAAGATGACATTTTCTGGTGTACTCTCTCCAAGGAGGAGGTTTAGGAAGTCTTGTTACCCTGTGAGCTGCTGTCGGCCTTAAGGCAACAGGGAGTTGTGTTGGTGTGCAGCTGTTACAATTGAGAACCCTTCTCCTCCACAGTTACCCATTCAGATTTAAGTTTTGTGTACATAGGAACAAATGCACATACTTTTTTTTGTGGCCGTCAACATAATGATTGGACTGCATATGTTTAATTTGTAAAAGCCATGGTTATAAATAGACTGTCACATTCTTACTTGAACTAATACTGGCCTAGTCAATACTGTGTGTTGTAAAACAATTTTTCTTTTGTACTCGAAAGGTTTTAAATGCTATGTTAAAAGAAGTATGCACAGCATTGCTGGAAGCTGATGTTAATATCAAGCTTGTGAAGCAACTCAGAGAAAATGTCAAGTAAGTAAAATAATCAAAATGTATCTTAACTTTTATGTTTATAAAATTTGTAATTTGAGGTTAACAGAAGAATAACTAATTTGTACCTTCATAGTTTTTGACACACCCGGTTTACCTTTAACAGGAAAATACAGTTTGCACTGCTTAGCCAGTTTGATCAAAAGAGTCTTCATCAAGTTGAGCCATTTATTGCTGTTACAGGCTTTTTTCAAGAAGCTGTTGCTGTCATCAGTTGAGTTGTCTGATAAACAAGTCCTTCATTACTTCCTAGACACCTCATCTTCACATGTTCTGTGCTGCCTATAAATAGATCTGTGTATGTGACTAGTACTGTTACCTTGCCTATTTTCAGATGTGTAATTCAAGTAATTGCAGGTCTGAAAGATGCAAGTATTTTCGAAACCTGTTTTTGTCCTCTGGAAAGAAGTGTCTCCAGTGCATGTCACTACTTAAGTACACCTTATCTGAAATCTGAAAACAAGTCAGGATGCTGTTGCAGTAGCAAAAACTTTGTTTATTACTAGGTTCAAGCAATATTTTAACTTAGGCTAGTGTTTCATGGTTTTCTTAAACTCAGGTCAGCAATTGATCTTGAAGAAATGGCATCTGGCCTTAACAAAAGAAAAATGATTCAACACGCAGTCTTTAAGGAGCTTGTTAAGGTAGGACTTCAAAATTCTGCATTGTGTCACTTTCCTTGTACAGCCTGGGCTGTGGAAGCAGTGCAGTAGCCAGCCAAGCTTTTAGTTGGTTGTGTGGTACCTGCAGTTATGGTTTCTGTTGTAAGGCTTCTTACTATTGCAAGCAGTAGTGTGCCAATTGAAACTTCTTCCTGGGCATATCTCTAACTTCAGTTTAAGCTTGAAGTTCAGCCGTTCTTACTTTACAATTGAAATGTAAAGAGAAGCAACAGTAAAGTACTGCTGGCTTCTGGACTGTCTTTGGTTGTCCCAGAACACACCTTTGCTGCATTAACAAAGATTTTTTTCAGACTACTTAGCCTTTGAAAAAGTGTGAAACAACAACCCAGCAGTTCATGGCAACATCTCTCATTATTTGCTTGCTTGGCCAAATCAGCACCTGGCTATCCATATTCTGCCCTTTTTCCAGTTAACAGCATAGCCTTTCATTCTGTAGTCCGTGCCTAGCTCTCAGGAATGTGTGTGTGTACCTTCTACTCATTTCAGAAGTGAGGCAGCAATCCTAAAATCCTTCTGTGCTGTAAGAGTCTCACTGGAAAAAGATCATCCTGTGCAGTGATGGTTGGGTGGAGGTCTTGTTTCTGTGTTGGTTGTTGCACTTGTGCCACCTACACAGGGCACCCTGACTGTGGTGCTTGTCAGTAGAGAGAAATTAACACTGTTACTGTTGCAGAATTATTATGCATAACGTTATTTACTATGGATGTCTTGCATGGGCTGTTGTTCACTGTAAATCAGCAAGAATCTAAGCACAATTAAGACTAAATATGCAAAAAATTGTTTTGCTCCATTGAATATAAAACCAGGCACCTAGCATGGTACCTTTCTGTCTGTGCTTTTGGAATTCGGGTCTGCTGCATAAGTTATACTTCCTCCTTTAGCTTGTAGATCCTGGAGTCAAAGCATGGACACCTACCAAAGGAAAGCAGAACATTATAATGTTTGTTGGTTTACAAGGAAGTGGTAAAACAACGACTTGTTCAAAGGTAAGGTGCAGTGAATCTTATTTGCATGGGTTTTGGTTTGTTTTTTTCTTGGGGAAGGTGGTCATCATTGGACTCCTTAGGCAGGATTTGCTTGTAATCTCTAGTTCACTTTCTGGGTTTGGGACTAGTACTAAAAATGGAGCCTGTCTCATTCCATTATTTGTTTAGGGAAGCCAGTGGAATTTGGCTTCTGTATTATTTACCTCAGTTAAGTATAAGCTGTGGTGTGATACATCCACAACAGCATCCCCCTTACTAGTTTGCCCATTTATCCTAACCCATGACTTGCTGGTCATCCACCCGAGACAGAGCTCAGTACATTCCAAGGTGAAAGGAAAAATTATCCTATGGAAAAAAATATGCATCTTTATTACTTTTTTTGTCATCTTTTGAGGTTCACATATAGGCTATACTGAATATATCACTCTCTGACTTCAGAAGACTTTTCTAGTGCTTCTGTAGGTGAACTTTATTTTGAAAGTTTGTCTTTGGTCAGTCAAATGTTTTGTGAATGCGCATTGTTCCAGTGAAGCTGAGTGTTACAAGAAAGTTAAGGATTCTATTCACCACTCTGAAACATGTCCTTGCAATGTAAGTATCTTTGTTCCTCTGGAAGGACTGAAGCCAAGAGCTGTGCTAGTTGTACAGTACTTGATATTGAAATATTTACTGCTTTGGGTAGTTTCTAAATGCTAATCCAATCTACTTTATTGACAGTAGACAGAAACCAAGAGTTAGTAAAATGGGAATGATGTCTTAAATAAGAGGAAAAAACTTTCCCAACTGAAGAGCTGGAAGCTTCAGTTGGAAGCTTCCAGGTCCACCATGCACAGAGGACCTGCCCCATTGCATCAGCAGCCCTTTTCAATACTAATTAATTATCATATCTAATGGATACATCCAACCCCAAAATCATTTGTCCCTGTTCTGGTCCCCAGGTCTGCCCCTTGTAGCTTCTCCATAGGGTTTGGGGCCTTCTAACTTGCTTTGTCCATCCCATATCTTATTTCCCTCCAGTTTCATGTCCCAAACAGGATGTCCTTGCTAGAACTTGTTTTTTCTCAAAAGAACATTAAACAACATTTCACAGACCCAGAGAGAGGTTTTTTTATCATCCTAAATGTGAGAACCCATGCAGCTATGCTAAAATCCAGAAATAAAAAGAATATAAGAAATGAGTTATTTATAGTCATTCCTAGCTCAGAAACTGAAATCAGAAGCAGAGCCAAGTAGTTGTTTTCATCTTGCCAGTAATGATTACTTTTAACATTCTGTTCTCAATAATGGCCATGCTAACATTTGATACTTGTGCAGTGTTAGTGGTCTCAGTTATAGGAAGACTGACTTGACTTTGTGTTCTGTGTGTGTGTGTGTGATTCACAAACTGTTGCACAGTGTCATGTCAATGGGACTTTGGTGCAGCTGCTTCTTTTGGATTTCTTTTCACAGCTAGCATACTTTTATCAGAGGAAAGGCTGGAAGACCTGTTTAATATGTGCAGACACATACAGAGCAGGTAATACAGACTTCAATGATGTGGTTCTCTATTTATAATACTTACAGATTTTTCCTAAGTAGTCCCTTGACTATACCTGTATTACAGGTGCTTTTGACCAGTTGAAGCAGAATGCCACAAAAGCAAGAATTCCCTTTTATGGAAGGTAAGCATCTTTCAGAATCAGGTTGGAGAACAATTTAACTCCAGTCACGTATCGTTCCTTTTTGAATGTCTTGCATTAAGCCCTATCCAGTGCTGTTGAATTACTTAGATTTTAGTAATATATTCTGAGTAATATTTGCTCTGATCAGATGAAAATTCTGCCTAATTCAGTATAGTGCCAGGAGTAGCAGGTAGGCATAGTGTAAGAAGAGATGAGGCATCCAGGAATAATTTGCTACAATGCTCTCTGTGTGTAGCAGTTCATAGACTTTTACTAGACATACTCAGGTTTTCCATGCAGTATCTTACAGATCAAAGGATATTATTTTTGGATGCTTAATTTTTATTCTCGAGTGGAGGGCAGAGGTGGACCTAAAATAGCTTTTATAAAGCATTGAATAACTTTCCCCTAAGCTTCACTGGAGATGTACTGTCTAGGTGCTCAGTTAAATCTTATTTCAGGGAGGGGGTAGCAGAACTTAGCACAGCTTCCAGCAGGTGAAGCACAGTTCTTTGTACTTCAGCTCCCTGATCAGTAAGGGTAAATGGCTTAGGAAGGCATATTTTTAATCAATTTTTTCTTGACATAAGAGGAAGTCCCTCATGAAATCCAGGTAGTCAAGTGATGAAATTTTAAATTAGTTTCTTTGGGAATAAAGGATTGCACATGATGTTTCCTTTTTTGATCAGTTATACAGAGATGGATCCTGTAATTATTGCCTCAGAAGGTGTAGAGAAATTTAAGAATGAGAACTTTGAAATCATCATTGTTGATACGAGTGGACGTCACAAACAGGAAGACTCTTTGTTTGAAGAGATGCTACAAGTTGCTAATGCCATAGTGAGTATTTCTGAGAAATACAGTAACTTGTCATAGTCATTTGACTATGATGGATTTATCTTTGTCATAATGTTCTTGTAGATTTTGCTTTAACTACTAGATTGCATTAGAAATTACAAACACACATCAATGACCAGTGCTTCATAGTTTTTTGTCAGTTTTAATTTTCTCTGTAATTCAAGGATGCTTGCATGTAACTGGACTGCAATTCCTGCTTTAATTTTTCAGGATCTTGCATTGAAAAACTAGATAAAAGAACCAGTCTGATCTGGTTTCCTGTAACTATGAGTACAAAACTTTCTGTGCTTGTCACAAATACTTGCCCTGAAAAAGAGAAGATGATTGGATAACTTTCAACAGTTTTGATATGTAAATGAAGCTGGTGTTTCTTGTATGGGTTTAAAAAGTCTCGCTATTTGTTTGATTCTGTGGTCTTGCATGACAATGTGACACTTCCCACAGAATGCCTGCTAATGGCTAACTTCTCAGAGGAATGGATGGATGTCTTAAAGCTCTTAATGTAAAACTGAGTGGAAGATGTTAGCCGTTAATTGCTTGTAGATACTAATTAGCTTGTTGGCTGAAGATACTGGCTGAAATAACTTGAAACATAACTAATACTATTTAATTGTTCTGTATTGTAGATAAATGTTTCACGAAGTAAGACAACGTTAGAGTTTTTCAAATGGTCCTTAGATAATGATGTTCATAAAACACTGTCCTGTTTAATACTGCACAGCCCTTACACACTGTTGCTGCAGTAAGTTCTGCTATTGAACATAATGCATGAACACTCTTGAAAATTATTGTTTTATGTATCTCATTTCTCCTAGCAACCAGATAACATTGTTTATGTGATGGATGCTTCCATTGGCCAAGCCTGTGAAGCTCAGGCTAAAGCTTTCAAAGATAAAGTAGATGTAGCTTCTGTGATTGTTACGAAGCTCGATGGACACGCGAAAGGAGGTGGAGCTCTTAGTGCGTAAGTGTCGTGGTACTACAGTGTCCAGCAGCTGGCCACGCACAGACTGCCATGGAATGTGTTATCTCACAGATACCTGTCACATTGTCACATTGCACAGAATCTGAGATTTAAGTAGCACTTAGATCCTTCCCCTTCTTCTAGTGCACAGGACCACCAGTTGATATTTAATGTCAGAATCAGATATGATGTATTTTCAGTATAGTAGCGTTTATTATCACATGTCAGATTTCTGTCTTCTGAAAACAGCATCAAGCAATATTCATTGCATATTGTGTATTAGGTGTTTTTTCCAGAAAGATGCATTTGGGCTTCAATACATACGGCTTATCTGAAGAGTTTTGCTTCTGATTTAATGCCTAAGAGTTTTTCCCAAAATGGGAAAACCTCTACCTAGTCATATCTAGTGGCTTTAAAACTGATGCAAATCAAACTTCTGGATTGCCAGTGTCCAGCAACTTGGTAAAAAGTTGTCTGCAGTCATATTTGCGTGAATTCCATTCTCACTGCACTTCCCATGTGCTGTGTCTTGGCAGACTGTTGACTAGACGATGTTACATTTTGTCTTCAGCTTTATACGATTGTTCCAACTGAATTTCAGTGATACGGTATTTTCATTTTGCTTTTGATTAATTCGTCATGCATTGTCACCTGTATTTGCTCTGTACTGTCTGTGGACTGGAAGCTGAGTTTCATCTAAAATTAGTACTAATGATTGATTGGTGAAAAGGTTCTGAGTTTTCTTATGTCTGAGCTTTTTTCCTGTGCTGAAAATGAGATTGTCTGTTTTATGAGGTACCTGGAAGATAATATAAACAAAGCCTGTGTCATCTGACCTCCCAGTATTAGGATAAACTGGAGATGATTTATTTTTATTTCCTCTCAAGTTTCTTCAACTCAGCAGTGAAAATAAGCATCTTCTATTTCTGTTTTTTGTGGTTTTTTTTTCAAAGCAGAACTTATTTTACAAAGTACTGATTGGAGGAAAAATCTTTTTAACTACTCTCAGCCACATATCCAAATGCTGGATGTTGTTTCATTAATAGTATGAGGAGTGAGACATATTTCAGAGAGGATGCTCAGTGTTGAGGATGCTTTGATTATGTTAATAGATGGTACAAAAGATGGATGGTTTTTGAGGCCATTTCATGAAATATATTTTACTGCAGAGTTGCTGCCACAAAGAGTCCTATTATTTTTATTGGAACTGGAGAACACATAGATGACTTTGAACCCTTTAAAACGCAGCCTTTCATCAGCAAGCTGCTTGGTATGTATGCACTGTGTACAGCTGTACTTAGCACACTTTGAATTGATGATGGAAAGTCAGTGTATTTTTTAATATTAATTTCAGAGCTGTTTTCTTTTTCCAGGTATGGGTGATATTGAAGGACTGATAGATAAAGTAAATGAGTTAAAGTTGGATGATAATGAAGCACTCATAGAAAAGCTAAAACATGGTAAGTTATTCCCAAGGCCTGAATAGCAGGTGTGTTAGTGATGTAATCATGGCAGGTTCTCTGTGACAAGACCACTGAGTTTGTTTGTGTTGTGTAGACACAAACAACTTGTTCATGTGCACAGTTAAAAATGTCTGTTCTTTCTCTCGTGCATGTGCCAAGCAAGTAAACCGAGTTGTGTTTTTGAGTGATAAGTCTGTCAGACTGTAAGTGCAGAGTAACTAGCTTAACAGTTCAGCATGTGCTCTCTAGAACTGTTTATCCAAGTTAGTAGTGGAGGGGTTTAGTTAGTCACTTATCTATGCAGTATAATACTTTTACCTTGTAAAAATGAAGAATAATCAAGAAAGGAGAGCAAGACCAAAATGCTAGTGTGACTTCTGCTAACTTTTTGTTGTTGTTGTTTTGTTTCAGGTCAATTTACATTAAGAGATATGTATGAACAATTCCAAAACATCATGAAAATGGGACCATTCAGTCAGATCTTGGTTAGTTATCCCCAAAATAATTATTTATCAGATTTTCATTGATATTTAAGAAACTTCTGTAAACTTAGAACTTGTCACTGAAGCTGGTGTTTTTCAAAAAGGAGAAATGATTTGCCTACTTCAGTACATAAGGACTGAACTAAAAGTTGCTGTCTGTATTTCTGACTGTTTAATTAAAGTCAGCTTTGCCTATTCTGACACAACTTTTTTTTTTTTTCTTTTTCCATTTTTAAAACAAGGGCATGATCCCTGGTTTTGGAACTGACTTCATGAGTAAAGGCAATGAACAGGAATCAATGGCAAGGCTAAAGAAACTGATGACTATAATGGACAGTATGAATGATCAAGGTAAAACAAATTAAAAAGCTAACTTAATTTTTAATCTGGCTTTGCTGTCTTTTTTCCTACCCACCCTCAAACTTACTTGATGATGTAGCCTGGTCTCTGAAATTTAAAATGTTTCTAATCCACCCATAACTCCTGCAGCAGTATGCTCTTACCCTTCTGCTAAACCCATTAATATGGCTTAAGATCATGTATGCTGAGAGCATAATTTGTTCAGACAACTTTTTCTAGCATGGTGATTATCATATGAAGATAATGGCTTTAGTATTACTTCCTAGAATATTATGTCTGACTTACATAGAATTCTGCATTGTTACTTCTAAAACTGGGTTTGTGTTCTCTGGCTCAAAACTAAATTCTCAAAAATGAGAACAGATTTGCTACCAACTGTAACAGTTTTTAATGTCAGTAACTCAATGGATTTTTCTTTTTTACATTGTAATTGCAGAACTTGACAGTACAGACGGTGCCAAAGTTTTCAGTAAGCAGCCAGGAAGAATCCAGAGAGTAGCAAGAGGCTCAGGTGTTTCTACCAGAGATGTTCAGGAGCTTTTGACCCAATACACTAAGTTTGCACAGATGGTGAAAAAGATGGGAGGCATCAAAGGGCTTTTCAAAGGTAAAAAAAAAACCAAACAACAAAAAAACCTGAACCAACCCTTCCCCCCCATAATAACCAACAAAACCTAAAATTTATTAATTTGGTGTAGAGGTTACTTGATGCGTGAACATAGAGGAAATGTGAAAACATTGATTAGGGAGAGGAAAAGGTGAGTTATAGCTCACCCATTTTGATGATGTTTGAAAACTTCTATGAAACTGGTAAGACCTGCACTTCAAGACACTAATGAGTAACTTAGCAGGGAAAGCCACTGTACTTGTATCAGTGTAGACTTGAGTACTACTACAGTACTAACACTGCAGCCTGCTATGTGGGGTGCATGGACTGTTGATCCTTAAAGTACCTTTAAGTGGCTGATGTACTAACTTCTGATAATGGACTTGGGGGTTTGAATCTAGCATTAGAAGGTAACATTTCTAGCCCTATATGTTAATCTGCTTTTTTTGTTTAGGTGGAGATATGTCAAAGAATGTAAACCCTTCTCAGTTAGCCAAACTGAACCAGCAGATGGCAAAGATGATGGATCCAAGAGTTCTTCATCATATGGGTATGTGCTGACTTTTCATAGCTTTAAGAGAGGACAATTATGGTGGAGCACTTGAAATACAGAAAGAAATGAAGAAGGGGATGTGAGAATATCTGCATGATATATCAGTATTAAGTATTTCCAGCATTTTCAGAATTAAAGTTTAGTCCAAATGCTTTGCACTTTCTAGTGCTTAATCTAGTCTTTTCATTTGGATTCAGCTCTCAAAATGAACAAATAAAGACTCCCATACCAGAACCTTACTAATTGATAATGGTCTTGCCTTCAAAGCTTTTTCTTTTATCTAGTTCTTAATGTACAAGTCATCTTAAAACCTGCTTTGAGCCTCGTATTTTGCAGACCTTTCCGTAATTACTCATTCAGTTCTTTGCTTTCAATAGCTGTTTAAACCTAGATTGACATTCTTGGGCTTCTGCATTTGTATATTACTGAATAGGGTGTGTACTGTAATGAGGCCCCAAGCAAGAGCTGTGCTTCAGAGTTACTTAACACATTAATGTTTTCGCTTATTTTCTGCAGGTGGCATGGCAGGTTTGCAGTCAATGATGAGACAATTTCAACAAGGTGCTGCTGGGAATATGAAAGGCATGATGGGATTCAATAATATGTAAAGAAGCCTTAATACAAATGGACTTGGTTGACTCTTCATCGCAACTTCAGTGAAAGAATTTGCTTTCTTCCTTTTTACAGTGATGAGGGAGTGGTCTTTTGAAATCTTATCCAGGCTTCTCAGTTTCTAAATCTAATTTCTGAAAACTATTTTTGCTTAAATTAGTTCCTCTTCACTAATAACTGATGGCACAAAGAGTAATTCAATTTAATAAAACAAAATCATTATGTAAAATTTTAATATTTAGAGACACTTTTTAATTGTGTACATCAAATGGCAGCCATTATATTTGTAAACAACCCTGATCTTTGGTTATAGTAACGTAAAATGTCATACTGTAAAATAAAATTAAGTGGTTATAAACAAGGGAATGGCCCCATTTCTTCAGTTCTTTCTAACTATCAGTATGTAATGAGGTGATTTCCTTAGTTTGATTTGCTTCTAAAGACTGTTCTAGCTCATGTTTGGCATACTGAACTATTCTTACAGTAGGTATCTGAGAACTTGCTGTTGGTGCTCAGATGCGGTGCATTTTTAGAAGATGGATGTGCTGTGCTCAGATTTGTACAAGACTGTTCTACTGAATTTTATCATGCTTCCCCTATACACAAGGAATGAAGTGACTGAAAAAATACAGATATGGAGATATCAAACTGTCTCATACTGAAGATAATCTCTGTACTAGGCTGCTAAGTAAGCAGTTCTTTTTTTTATGGAGATATATTCTAGTGCATACTAGGGGGAATCCTATGCTAGTACTGAACTTTAAGACAGAGATAGCTGTATCTAACAGCATATTGCCCAAACTCAGCCACAAATCCGATATTCATTTCCTATAGCATTTTTTTAGTATTTCAGCTTACTGTGTGGGTCTCAAAAGAGAATCTACAAGCACACTTCAGAAACTAGACAGGCCAGATAAACCTTGAAATCTAACAGATCTTGGCAAGTATGGTAAAATCTTTCACCCTTAAGGTAAGAGGATGTATTACGGATCTTAATATACTGTGGAGTGCTTGGTTTGTAAATGGACACCCATAGCTGTTGCTTAGATAAGATAAAAGCTAAATGTAATTAAAACAAGTAGGTCCCTCTGTTGGCCAGTTCCTTGAGAAAGTGTCAGCTAACAGTGAATATCTGATACAGGAAGTTATGCCTCTTGGGCCGATAACGTGCGGTAACTTAGTCTCATAAACTATCTTCTGCTTCATTAGTTGTACATGTGTTCATTGTATGGAGATGCTGAAAAATCTTCAGGTATGCCATTTATCTAACGCACTACATTTTATGCATAGCATTAGTCTGTACAAGGATCAGTTAAGTTGGATCTTAGTGTTCTAAATAAAAGGTTGAGTCCTTGCATATTACCAGCTTGTAGGGGAGCTGTCCTCAGCTACTGAAATGGTGTGTGTTTACTAAAACCTGATCTTTTTATAGTAGTTTCAGTTCTTGGGCAGTACAAACCAATGAAATATACAAAACAATGCAGAAAAGAGTATCACATCTTGGTTTGGAATGCAGTTGTTAGGGAAGAGTGGATAATTAAATGCTTTTGATGGAAATCAAACGTGAATAGGCATATTGAGGATGAACACTGAAGCACTGTGCTTCAGGACAGGCTCAGTCAGACTGTGAAGTTACCAACACTTAACCCTCTATTTTCAGTTGGTTGCATACATTTAGTTTTAGCTTTTAGTTCACCATTTTGAAACTACATAAACACTGCTAACAGGTAAGAGACCTGTCACGTGTTGCAGATGCCAAGGAGACTTCAACTGTATAGGAGCACTTACAAAATTCTCCTATAGCTTTGTAAGAGAACAATTTTAGAGACTAGGACATAATTTTTATTTCTGGATCTTGCAGAGCACAATGAGTGGAAGAAAACCTTAAGGCTCTTGCAGGAGAACAGAATGTTGGACTCTTAATTTAGTATTTAGAATTGATGACGTTTTTGCATCAAGCTCCAAGGCCGTTTAAAACACTTGGCAAGCGTGTAACAACTTTCCCACCACCATTTTTTTTCATTAGGGTTTTTGTACTGATCCTCAGGATCTTGGAAAAGCCTGCAGAAAAAAGTTTTCTCTGCCATATAAGAACCTTGAAGAGCTAAAGCAAAATTTACTGGAAATACTTAAAAGACTGAGGTCTGTCTTCCTCTGTGTATCTTGCTGAAAGCTGTTGCTGCTGTCAGACAAGTTTTTGTCTGAGCTGCTTCAGTTGAACCTGCTGCTGATCAGCCTGCTAAGAGGAAACAGTTATGATGGTCAATAGACAGCTGTTGTGTGACAGGAGCTGGACAATTAACTGGCACACACAAATTCCTATGGGTTTATTTGTGAATGGTCTTTACATATTGATATGTGCTAAATTTATTAAGTTGCAAATGCCAACTGTGAGGTGAAAGAGTATGTTCAGTATTACTGCACAACTGTTATAGTAGAGGCAAAGGAGAGCAAGTTGGTGGGTTGATAACTTAATGCTGTTCTTTGGGAGCTGTTACCCTATTTCAACTTGTCCTTACTAAACAAAATGTAGACTCTGCTGTGGTTATGAGATACTTATGTATCCTAATGTTTGTTTCTTTGCAATTTTAAGTAATATATATTTTAATACAGATGTTGAGCCCAGTTCTGTCTAAAACAATACTCTAACCTTTACTATGTTTTTGTAATCATATATTCAGTATGTTATGTGTCAGCTCTTTTCACAGGGGAACATTTTCTGCCTTATGCTGGTGTAATTGTATGACATGTCTGTACTTTACCTGGGCCTTTAATTTGTCATGGGATCTGGATAATGCTTTGATAATGACTAGGAAGTTGTCTAAGCCTGTATGTGCTATAGACTGTAACTTTTTGGAAGCTGTTCTTAATGATGCAGGATTGAAGTGTGATGGCTCTTACCATGTAAGTGCATGTTACAGCTGTTGGTTCCAACTTCAAAAAAAATAATTAACACTACTCCTTAGTCCCATAAAAACGATGTTCCAAATGCTTCTGCCTCCAGCTGGTTTAACTGGTACTTGGCATTGGCTAATTACTTTTTGCTAGAGTCAGCCCTGGTTCACTGCTCCGGCTGGGCCACCACCTGCAGCAGAGGGGCTTCAGCACAGACTAGGGGCAGAAGGGCTCCTGGGTCTGCTGGAGCAGCTGAGCAAACCTATTACCTGGCCAACACTTGTCCCTGCCTGCTGTGAATGCATGTTATTTTCTCATACAGTTACCTTGGTTTGCATTTCTTTCTTGTTATTTGTCCTTCACCGAGTGCTGAGTTGTCTGAGCCAACGACCTCCCAATGGTGGAAGGCTGAGCAAGGGTGGCACGGGGAGAGAAGGGGAGAAGGACCTCTAAATCCCGTTAAGGAGCTTCCTGTGCTTCTTAAACTATTCTAATATTATTTTGCACGTTTTTACAATATTTTGGGGAGGTGATGTCTGTCTCTCGCTGCAGAGCGAGACTCTTTCCTGCGGGGTGGAAGGACGGCAGTACCTCCCTCCTGGCTCCTGCTGCTGCCGGGCTGCAGACACAGCACCAGTCCCAGGGGTGCCCCAGTCGGTCCCGGCAGGGTCCCGGCTCCCCTGCCCGCCCAGCCCGGGCCCCCCGGAGGAGCCGCAGGCGCCGCCCCGCCGGGCGGTGTGACGGGCGGCGCCGCCTCGGCGCTCTCGCCTACCCGGGCCGCGGCGGG
>VXBA01005221.1:576746-625841 GCA_013399895.1 Serilophus lunatus | reverse complement strand
TCCCCGCTGGGGCCCGGGGGGGCGGGGGGGTCCGGCCGCGGGAGAGGCGGTCGGTCCGTGGGTCGGTGTGTCCTCGCGTCCATCGCGCTGTAATTACAGCCAGCGTGGCGGGGACGCGTGTCTCCGGTGTCTCCTGTTCGCTGACGGACAATGCCTCTGACAAACGAGTCTGATGAATATTAAAGCGAGACAGGGTTCCACTTTCCTCCGCGCTGTCGAGTTGGCGAAGGCGTGGGAAAGGGCCAGGGCCAGCCGCCGCTGTGACACCGCAGCCCGGCCAGCCCGCCGGCCCCTCGCCCCGGCCGCGGCGTTTCTCCGGTTACGGTGCCTTTCCAAGGCTTGTTTATTCCGAGAGTGCCTTGTCGTACGGTCATCCTCTGATTCTGTAATTTTATTGTCTTGTGCTTCAGACTTAGGCTGTTTAATAATTTCATTTGAAACACAAGGGTGGAAAGTCAAGCAACATGAAGAAACCCCACCCAAACCTAAGCAAACTCTCCCCAAAACCCTAGCCAAAAAAATTAACACCAATTAAATCAGTAAGGCAGCCAAGATAGCATGGTAGAAATACTTTTCATTAATTATCGCCAGCTTTCTACTGATTAGCAGTATCAAGTCAGTAGATCTGTCCAAATTTCTGAGGGAGGGTGGACATCACACGCTTTGGTGTTTTGGGTCATAAGCTCTCTCAAGGACTCCTGCATTTGTTGGGTAAAAAGATGCCAGAGTGAAGGAGTTGATCTCCCTATTGCATTTTGCTTTTCTTCTTCCTCTCCTTCATGAAACTTTGTTATTGCATCACCTAATATTAGTTGAGTCAGCTCTCCTAGCTTACCTGCGGGAGCCCGTGCACACCTTGTCCTTAATTGTAGTTTATTTATTTTGGCATTTTAGATATGGACTGAAGTTCCATTGTGCTGGGTATTGTACCAACACTGTCAAAAGATGCCCTGCTCTCTCTCTGTTTCTGGCCAAAGGGTGAGATAAGAGAGTGGATGTAAACAGAGAGTAAGCAAGGAACAGCAATTTCAGATGCTGACTTCCTGACAGCAAGGTTTGTATGGGTGCCATAAAACCAAGAAAAATTCCAAGAGGACATTTAAAGGCAGTAAGTTGCTTTATAGTGTTTGCAAAGTACCTTGAGTGTCAGCTCGTGTGGTGAAGGCACAAGAGTGACCTGCCTTCATGTCTAATAGTTGCCAGAATAGAAGCCACAGTAAATACTTCTGTGACGTGGGGTTAAGACAAATGCTGAGTCTTTCAAGACCATATATATGTGTTAGCCTGTGGAAAAAAAGAAAATGAGGTCAAAACCTGGCTAAAGCCATGCACTGGAAGAATGATCTTTGTAAAAACTTCTTGAATTGAAAAAGAAGATCAAATTTGTACAGGGAAATCAAAACTGTAAATTCTCAAGCGGGAAGTGCTGTAACATTGAGCTATAAAGTGAGTCTAGCTGACAACTCTAGAATGGATCTCCATTGCTGCAGTTTTGGAAAAATAAATAAAATTCACTGATGTGGAACATTTGTGCTTGTAGCTGGGAGAGTTGGTCTTCACTGATATTCACGGATTAAAAGACTTAATGTTACAGTGGCAACTGAAACCCACACTCAGGTTTGTTGACTCGGTAATAAACCAACAGCTGATGTATAGTATTTGATTTAATAGTTTAGTACTTTGAACCAGATTGCTAAGGGAACTAGATTCATTGTTCCTTGATGAGTCCTTACTGTCTTGAACTACTGCATTTGTCTGAAATGTTGTAGCAGTTCCAGCTATGCAGATTTGCTTACTGTAGGTAGTGTAAGTGGAGTGTGGGATGGAAGTGCAGGGAATTAAAGGCCGCTTTTTAAACTTGTAACACAAACCAGAATTTTTTTCTAAGTTAAAATATTTGAAGCATTTGTGTTAAACAAGCCAAAATGAGATGTGCCTTTAGAGGAGCTCTAAGGAGGAGTTCATGTTGCTTGCTCTTATTAATTACTGTGATATTTATGATGTGTTTGCAAGAAATAGTGCTCTTCAGTACTGTGACTGAACATGAAAAACAGCATCATTGTACAGTGCCAATAAAGGAGTGTGGAATGCTCATGAAATGCTGGTTCTGTGGTGCTTTGTGCCCCCCAAAATACAGAACTGGATCTGTGGCACCCAGTTTTATGGTGGCTGTGAGGAATGCTCCCTGTGCTTAAATTGCTTCACTGTTTTCAACATTTGTATTTTTGTAGCTTTGCTCTGTTCCCAAGACTGATAGACAGCAGAGAGAGTGCACTGAGCCCCAGATAGTTTTTGTTTTTACATGAAAATGGGATTCTGTATAAAAATGTCATGCTGTTTCAGCTGAATTACCCCACTGAAAACTTGCCACTGAATTCTGCTCTGCTCGTCCAGGAAAATGCCCGAAATGTGCTGCCGTAGCTAAAGGAATGACTTGCAGTTTTGAGAAGCAATGGTACGAGGGCTTGGAGAGATGATGAATTGGTGTGCTCCCTCTCCACACTGTGGAGCTCAGCACGTGATCTTTGCCTTCCCTTCCTCTTCTCTATGGGCATGAGAAAGATCTGTGCCTGGAATGAAGGCAGGCATTTGGCTCCCCAGCCCGCTCCTGCCTCTCTCTCCCATGCCCACTGTCTGTCCCAGCAAACCAAGCTGTTTGCATTGCAAAGCTGTTTTATGTAATCTAGCATGAGAGATGGGAATGGTAATGCTGTGTTTGCAGTGATTTAGGGATGTCTTACAACTATGTGATAAAATACATATTTTTATCTATGATTTTGACTTGTGCTCTGTGAAGATCATTAAGTTTTGCATTTGGAAGAAGTCAGAAATCGGAATATATCCATTTTTTGCAACGTGGATCCTCTGTGCATGTACACACGTCATTCCTTACGATACCGTTTCAAATTACATGAGCTCATACATTTTTAACGGGTTTCATGGTAGGGTAAGAACATGTGGCTGGCATTTCCCAACCTCTGTGGCCTTCTCTACATGACTGAAGTGCTTTCACAACTGTTCTGTGCATTTGATGGAGTAGCATCTACCAAGATGAAGGCTCTGTTTTGATAGCTACAATACAAAGCCTCATTAAAATTCTCTTGCTGCAGGAGTTACTAGCCTAAAGAATTACTCTTTGGCCTTTGAATTAGAAATATATATTTTTAATGCTTGCGTCCGAAAGACTGCATTGTAATATTCAGCAGCTGGAAGAACAACAGCACACATTGTACTTCTCGTTTTATATGTCCTTAGCCTAAGTGTGGTCCCTTTAGCATGGTCCCTTGTACTAGTTGTGGTTGTTGATGAAAGCCCACAGGGGCAGATTCCTTGATGCATCTTTTTAAAGCTTGAGCCTGGCTGCTTAGTTGTACAGTTCTCTTTTGTGCTAGAGTTGTCTGCCTGAGCTCACAAAGGTGGCTACAGCCTATGAACTATTTGGCTAATTTCATTAGATAGTAATTCCAAACCCAATGATAGTTTTCAATATTAAAACTTATGTGCTTTTCAAATTATTTAAAAAAACATGGCCCCCCCAAGAAACTCCTACTTAATTCTCTTTTAGAATAGATGTTTTTAATACCACTTTTTCACAGGTGAAGGCACTTACCTTTTTGTTACTTTTAGAGAAAAGATCAGTTTTTACATATTTGCAAACAATATTGTTTCAGTCTTATCTTTTACCTACACCTAAACTCTTCCATTGCATATGCTAATGAATCTAAAATATTTTAGATATCTCATGAAGATTTTTAATGTTCCAGAAGTATTATGTCAGATAATGATTTTTTTTTTCTTTATAGCAACTTACAAAGGGAGATGGTGGCTTTGAGAATGTGGAGCTGGGTGTCATAGGAAAGAAGAAGAAAATTCCAAGGAGAGTTATTCATTTTGCAAGTGGAGAAACAATGGAAGAATATAGCACAGATGAAGAGGAAGATGAACAAGAGAAAAAAGACCTGTTGCCACCTGTAGATCCTGTAGGTATTTTACTTGATAAATTGCTACTTTTAGTTTACTGGGTAGCTAGCAACATTTTATAACATTTTATCAATTTTATTTTTTGCATCACAAATCTGATTTAGTTTTCAGAATTAAAGATTTCTTTATTTTGCTTTAGAGACTCATAAGTCTCTGAGAAATATTCTTGGGAAGTTTTATCCTAGAGTTCTCCTCCACTAAAATGGCCCTATTAATTAGACGTGGGTTTTAGTTCTCTACCATTACAGTTTGTCCTTTCCAGCATTTCCCTCTCTAATGATATGTGCTTGGTATGTCCTTGATTTGTAGTGTTGTTTAAAAAAAAAAAAATACAGGGAAGACATTTATTTCCTTGTGTTTGTTGAAATTGGAGAGTTGAACCTGTAATTTAGGTTTACCATACCAGCAACTTGACATAATTAAAAGAGCATAGAAAGGCAAGAGCCAGATGACTTGCAGAAATAAAGCAAAGCTGTTGTAATTCATGATATATAAAAAACAGATTTTAAAGTACCTGCCTAGTCCATGTATGCAATGCTCATCTGTCTTGTAAGCTGTTGAGATGTTGCTCAACCTGTGAATGGAGTTTCCTTTGTTGGTCCAGATTCAAGTGGGGTCTCAATAGTTAATGCTGTTACCAGTAGTGTGTATTGTAGCTGCTAAAATGCATTTTCCTTTTTGTCAATGATTCTGGATCTATACTTAGAGGTAAAATGAAATATATAATCTGTTTTATTCTGTTGGCTTGTCTGATAAAACTATTTTATGGTGACAGCGTGATGGCAAAGCTCACAGCTATGTATACTAATGCTGGCAGCAGCAGCTCCCCAGCCTCTGGCAGTCAGTCCAGGGAAGATCCACATCCATCTCTCCACGTGCCCAGTCTCTTGGGTTTTTTATGACAACTCCAGAAACTGTTGTCCCAGTCACCTCTTTTCTCCACCCTCCTACATCAATTCTTACCCCAATAAATTGGGTCTGCAGTCCTGTTTCCTGCCTGCTGTCAGGACTCCCTTCCTGGCCCTCTCTGGGCTTGGATGCCTGTAGTGCAGGCACCTTGGAGGTGGACACTCTAAGACTGACTGGGTCCTTCCCAAGTGCAGCAGTGGGGTCGGGCTTTGTGCAGCAGCTCCTCCCTGGTGGCAGTTGCTTGTTTCTGCACTTCAGAGAAGAGTCCTTGCATGCACAAACACCAGTGCACTGCTTTCTGCTTGACACTGCTGATGAAATTATTTCTGCAATCCCTGATTAAGAAATATTATGTTTGAAGATTTCTGTCTTCAAGGCCCTGTATTTTTAATATGTGTATCTATCCTGGGAGAGCTTGGCTTTGTTGAAGGGACTGAAGTGAAGAGTTTGATTTTCAGCTTATGCTCTTCTGGAGAAGTGGTGAACCATAAGAGGTTTGCTTTGGGAAAGACTATCAATCAATACCTCTTTCCTCCTCCATAAAATGAATTTATCTTGAAGAAGAAAACAGGGGGAGCATGTTTAGGACTGATCTGCAGTGATACCATGAGAATTTAGCTGGGATTGGGGTTCCTAGTGATTCACAGGTGAAGCTGTTGCATTGCATCTTGTATGGATTAATGGCAGCATTCTCTTTCTTGCATGCTAGGTCTTGTATACAGCAAAAAGTAAAAATAGCCTGAGACCAGGTCCACCAGTATAAAATACATATGAAGTTTATAGCTTGAAAAGATATTTCTTATAGTTGCAGACAATGAGTAAGATGTTAAGCTGCCTTGCTGTGTGCTAGGTTTCTATTCCTCCTTAAGGATCTTCTCAAAGAAATGCAAGAACTGTGAAACTTACTGAATATTATGGTAATGTTCGGGTATCTTCAGGGTCAGATCTGTTCCCCACTATGCAGCTCAGATATCCATGGCTGTCCAAGTGATTTTTTTTCCCAATTGTAATGAGCAGGGGATCAGATGTGTATAATTGGTTTGTGCCATTTCCTCACAGTGGAAGAGCTCTGCTGTGGTGCAGTGATGGAAAGCTTGGTGTACATGTTGTGAGGGCAGAGACCTGCATGCTGCTGTGCAAATGGACACTTAACTAAAGAGCCCTCATGTGTTCACAACAGCCAGGAGTGCTGCATGATTGTTCCCCTGCTTTCCTAATACACACTTTTCTGAATATCAAAAAGTATGGCAGAGTTAAGATTGCTCTCTTCTCCTTTTATAGTTTATTAAATCCTTAATTCTTATTGCACTTTTTAATAAAAAGACCCCCTCAAACCAGAATAGTTTATTGTGGAGCACAGTATGCCTTATTATGTATAGCTTTTTACCTTGACAGAATGAACTTGATTAGAGCAGGGGTTGCCATTAAATGAAGTTTACTTTATCTGCTGCAGGCTTCAGGTATCCCAGCTGAGTCAGACAATTGAAGAAATGTTAGTCCAAGCTGAGCTTTGATGTTTTAGCCAACAGCTGCTTTAAAAATGTTTTTAATGTAGGATTTCTATAAAAGCAATTAAATAGTCTGTTTGCTGAGGCCAGCATGTCTAAAACTTGTTATCTCAGTTGGGATACAGAAAAGTATGTTGCAAGTAATAACTGTTTCTGGTCCAGTTTATTTTTAGAAAAAGCACATTTAATATTTTGAATAGAAAGTTTTCATCATGAAATTTCAAAGCTCAGCTGGTATTGGCATCCTGGCAGCTTTTGAATGAGTTTAAGGGAAACAAGTATTTTGCTGTGTTGTAAAGAAATGTCTTCATTAAGTACCTTGCTTTGTGTTTAGAGCTAAGCAAGCAATGACAATGATTTTCTGACTAAGCAAAGTAGTATGTATATATCCTGGTAATAACCAAAGCCCTTGGTGTGGTGGACTGCCGCCACTCATAGGAAAACAGATTCTCAAAAAGAACGGGGTTTTAAATTTTGCTTGGAAACAACTTCTGGTACTTCTGTAGCTTAGCACTCAGTTCATTAACATTGTTAGACTGGAATGTCCATTCTGTTGTGTTTTGGTGTTTTGAATCCAGAACACAGTGTATTCTTATTTTTTAGATAATAGCATTCAGTATTATCTGATTATTATTTATTTTGTATTAATTAAATTTGTCTAACCTGTTCTAGAAGATGATCCTTCCATTTATCCCTAGAGAGATACTTGATATAAACTCCTTGTTGCATTCACCTATTACATGAGTAGGCAGAAGGTGGAGTGTAAGTCTTTGCAGAGGAACTGTAAGCAACATGACTGTTGGTGTGATAATCTTAGAATTCATCCTGAGAATGTATTTGCAACAAAGCTCCAGAAGAGATTTAGGTTTTTTAACCTTCAGTGCTCAGAAAGATTAAAACACATCCTTGCAGGAGGGTTATTTTGATATCCTGTATTTAAAAGGACCTTAATTTCAAATAGCAGAAAGTCCTCTCTTGAGGACAATTGAACTCTGTTTTTTTTAAAGAATTTGGGATGAAGGAGAAAAATAGTCACTGACCAAGTAATAACTACCCATGATATGAAATAAGCTCTTGATGTAGGATGGTGTTTTGTTTCTGCTCTTGTTTTCACTGGCTTGCCTTAGATGCCACAATTTTACATGATACATATGCTGAAGGACCAATTATAGCAACAAACAGCCAATAATTGAACTAATTTAAAGTATATTTTGGCACAGTAAATAATGGAGAAGTGTCTATTTGGTGGCGTATATTAACTATTAAATAAAGGATTTGTTTTTTCTTAAATCAGGAAATTACTATGTTTCTCATTTTGCCATTTTCTCTGAGAATAATAAACACTATATACTTTGGAAAGTTTAAGTGTTATTAGGGACCGAAATCTACCAAAAATAAATAGAGATGTGGATTGTTTAGGAACATGGTACACTCAGAAGTTCAAGGGAGTGTGTGTGCTCCCTTTGGCAGCTCCATACCAGGGAACAAAATCATGTTTTGTTGTTGAACCAGAGGTCCCTTGGTTTTGTCAGTGGTTGAATCTGTTAATTTCTATTTAAATTAAAATTGTAAATTAAGAATTTTGTAATTTAAGAATCAGTTGTCATAACCATTGTGTTTTCCATTGTAAACAACAAAATAAAGTTAGAATAGCTGTATACTGAAGAGACTGATGGCAGGAGAAATACTGTTCCCTTACAATAAACCAGTGTACTGTGTTTCATACTGCTGCCCCTTGTTTCCAGTCAAGAAATACAGTATTACTGTGTCCTTGAGTTGATTAAAGACTGAACATGAAGGCTTCTCTGGCTGGCCAGAGGATGTTGCCACATAGTATCTGGGGATGTGATTCTGCAGGTGTATAAGACCTTACTTGGGTATGGTTTTCCAGTTCCCACCTCAGTGCATGAAAGCTGCTTCAGAGATTACGATTAGTTTATTCTGAGCTGTTGCTTAACAGCCCTTTTGGCATCACTCAAATGGTTCTGGTTTCTCCAGTGCCTGTTCTCACCTCACGTTTGCCAATTCTGCTTCTGCCTCTAAGGTGGTCTGGGAAGCCACCCAAATTTACCCTGAGGAGGTAAGTGAGGGATGAGTAGAAAAAGAAGATGACTCCTTGGGTGTGTTTCCCTGTCCCTGGTTGTTCCTGGTGGTTTACCCCCACGCCATCTCGTTTCTCCTGTTGAATTTCTGTGAAGTAGCTTCTTGCATGGTTTTATATTGCCTTCTGAGTCACTGGAAAGAATATGCCTTTTCAGATTGAGAGGACTGGCAAAGTCTTGCTTGGCAGGGGTGAAGAAGTGTCTGGTTGGGCTTTGTCAGAAAGCAGAGGTTCCCACGAGGCTGAACTTCCAAGTGCTTCTAATGTCCCAAACTGCTTTTTAACTGTGGGGGGAGAAGAGTAGAAACAGACAGAACCCCTGTGTCTGCTGAGCCTCAGATATTCCCTACATCTCTGTTGCTGCAAATCTGTTAGAATGTTCTGGGTCGGAGTTACTTCTGTCACGTTGAAGTTCAGCCTGTCTTTTCACTCTTAAATGTCAAGGGGGTTCTTTCTTGTAGCTTCTTTCTTGCAGTGCACAGCAGGCCCTTGTTTGTCCTGCACACTGTGTGAATGCTTTTTAACCCTGTCACCTCATCATGAAGGATTGTACAGAGCCGTCAATGCCATTATTCGCACCTGTGGCAACAAGCTTTTCCAGCACTTTTTTTGACTTCTTCAACTGAACAAACTCCTCGTTAGCTTGTCTGCCAACTGAGCACATAATCAACAAGCTGGAGGTGCTTTTGTGTGAGCAGGATAGCAGCTGGTTTTGCTTACACTTTTACCTTGGCAGGACATTTTCCATACCCACTGCCAAAAATATATAGCATCTGGCTTTTTTTCAGCTTGCCCAACTTGAGTTTCTGGCTTGACAGACAATTTGTTGTTGCACCGTTTTGTACAGACTATGCTTGTAAAACACTGAAGTCTAGTAGCCTGTGTACCTACATACTGACTAGACTCTCTAACTGTATGATTTACAATAATATTTGTTGTCCTGTACAGGTATCTAAACAAGACCACAGAAGAAGGTTACTATCAAACAGTTCTTAGCAACAAGTTATAAATACTTATGTAACTGAGTAGAGCTGTGTTTCATTTGATAAAAGCTGACACTTCCAGTTACTACTTTCCACAAGAAAAGTACTTCAGAGATCTTTTCTGGGGGAAAATATATAACTAAGAGCTCGCCTGAATACAACAGCCTGCTAACTATAACCATGTTTTAGTTCACTATGAAATTTAAGTTTGCCTTTTCACAAAAGTGAAAGTCTACATTTTTTTCCCTATTAGCTTGGAATCTTTCCCTGTTTCGTTACATGGTTTGTTGTTTTATTTTTTTTTTAAGAGGTCCTTCTTTCTTTAGTAAAAAGCATGGCCTGTATATGCCCATTATTTTATAATTAATTTCTAAACTTTAAGTTACTATGTGTAAATATATCAGTTTCTCTGGAGGCTGCAGTATTTTCTCTGGCTGTGAATACACCACAGTCATGCAAAAAGCTTTGTCCTTCTGGCCTGCCCTTCCTAAAAAGGTCTGTACTCCTCCACTGAAGCACTGCAGTCCGTCCACTGCATCTCTGGGATCCCAACCCCTGCAGCTGCACACAGACCCTCAGTTCCTCATGTTTACCTCCTATGTTGTGTGCCTTAGTGTTGAGACACTGCAGAGAAACTTCCTCACTTACATGCAAATGCTTGAGGTGACCCCACCTGAGCCCTGTTTTATTAATTTTGTGTTCCTCCTTGTTCACATTGCCCAAGGTACTTTGCTTGGCCAGTCTGTCCATCACTTGCTCAGAGCTGCAGAAACTCTCTCCCTCCCTCCCTCCCAGCTCCTGGTTTTGTTTTTCAGGTGCAATTTTAAGGGATAATTCATATCTGGTTGTAAAGTTTGAAAGAAGCCTCTTGCTCGGAGGTTTGAAGGTTTGGCTGGAGTTTAAACAGTCTTTTGCAGTTCAATCAATATTGTAATGATTGACTAATTGGTTACCTTACTTCTGTTCTTGGCCTGATGGAATTCAGGACGTTACAGAAAACTCTTCCTAGTTATAGGGATTGAGTTGAATGCTTGTCATTTCCCAAGTCTGGGAGTGGTAAACAAATTTTCCCAGAGGTAAACCATGGTTATATTTAAATCTTATGCTGATACTTTGCTTCACTTGTCTGGTCTAGACTTATTTTAAAGCAAAAATACTGTGGTAGCTGGCAAACAGGAAACACAGCTGTTCTTCTCAAGCTGTTTGAGCTTTTGCATGTGTTACTTTGTGCCATGAACATACGGTCATATGTATTCATTCTGCTCTTGTTCCTACAGACAACGCTTACATGGGGACCCTACTTGTGGTTTCACATGCTGCGAGTTGCAACATCAACCTTATCAGGTACTGTTTTATTTACTGGCAAACCAGTAATGGAATATTGAAAGTCACTAAGTTACCCTGACATACTATAAATCATCTTTGGGCTCTACTTGTTGTTTTGCAAAAGTATGACTCAAAAAGTATTTAATCTGTGGAGATGTACTCTCTTGCCTGAGGCACTTTGTAATTATCTGTTTTTACTTTCAACCAACAAATGCTGTATGGAAGAACGAACAGAAAACATCCTTTTGATCAATACTTTTCCCCTTTTTCATCATAAGGAGATATACTGGTGTTGGCCAAGGAGCATACCAGCTTTGTATTAGGTTTTGTATTGAACCATTTTGTGTGACGTTGTCTAAAAAGAATGCTGGAATAACTAAACTAAATTTTTCTGAAGAAGACAACTAGAAATTATCCCAAGAACACATCTAGTCATGTGCCATACAACCAGTGTCTGAGGTTACAAAATAAACAAGACTAGTGTCAACAACCTTAAAATCACTGCTTAGAAATTTGACTTGTAGACCTCATAAAATTTTGCAAAGTTTTAAAAATGGTTGTTCTTATCTATATTCTTTCCAAGGTGTAAAGTACCTTTATTGTGAAGTTTGGACGAATATTACAGAGTTTCTGTCATTGTATACCTAATCTTGAATATTTCTAAAAACTATCGGTAGCCTGTTTTTACTAATTAACCCATCCTTATTTTTAAAAACACTTTTTCTCTAATGTACAGTGTAATTCTGTTCCTTGCTGCGTCTGTTCCTCATGTGCAAAGATAGATATACTAGCCTTTTTTCAGAAGTCTTTTATGAATTTGAAGATTAGTACTTTCTTCCCAATTCAGTCTTGGCTCTTACGTTTGTAAATTGAACTGGTCTTTTGCACAAAGCTTGGGATGCCAGGATACCTATAAAATTAGTAACTGTGCATGTTCATTGGAGCAGTCAATTGCTAATTTGTAACTTTTTTCCCTGAAAATGACTAACTCATTTGCATCCTTGGGGCAGATTTGCAATTTGAAGTGCATGCAGTGTGTTTGACTGCTTGTTTGCCTTTATTCAAGAACCAATGCTGTAGCCATCAGCATCGCAAAGAGACAGGCTGACACAAGCTGTTCCATACTTCTGACTGTGTACTACCTGCTTTAGCACAGTAGCACTGCATGTAGCCTACAGCTTGAAAATTAAGACAGCTGAAACCTAAATATTTTATTAATCCGTTAGTATGCAACATAGAACATTGTTAAAACTGACTTGAAGTATGCACGTATCAGTAACTGTCTAGTTTGCTAGTACCATTAGAATGAACTGCCAGTACAGTTGATAATCATGTATTTTTGTCTACACCTTAATTTTCAGTTCAATTTCAGTTAAAGGCTTATCCTTTTAACTGATTTCTAGCAAAATGAACTTAGATCTATAGTTAAAACTAAGAATTCAAATACTACCACCATCTAGATTTTCAGTGAATTCTGTGCTCCTCTCCTTTTGTTCACTCTTTATCTTAAAAGAACAATTGTTATATATTCAGCTAATAATTACTTGTAGGTAGATTAGCCTTGCAGATTTTGGTTTTATTTTTTGAGTGAAGTAGGACTACAGAAAACCATTCAGGAAAGATGGTGATACTTTTAAAAATAAAACTGTGCTTAAGAATTTTCTTCTAGATACTAATCATATGTAAACCTCTCTTTACTTTTCAGTGTGTGATTTCCTTGGGGAAAAGATTGCATCTGTTCTGGGGATAAGCACACCAAAATATCAATATGCCATTGATGAGTATTACAGAATGAAGAGAGAGGTATGTGTGTGACAGGCTTCTTGCACTCCTGTCCTCCCAACTTGCCTTCTCTGGTATTTAAAAAAATACTTGCATTTTAGCATTAAAATGAAGTTTTAGACCCCCAATTTCAGCTTGCCTTCAGTTTTAATTTGATGCATGATAAATGCTTGCTTATCTATCAGCCTTTTCTTTCCAGCTTATCAGTCTTAGGTGGCTGGATCCTGACCACTACTCCATTTGTTTCTCTTGTATGATGCATTTTTAAGTCAACAGTGTGAGAAGTTGGATGGATAATTTTGCTGAACACTATAAAGAAGAGGCTCCTAGCAATATACTTTCCAGCTCTAAAACTTGTTCAACACATTGGCAAGGGTAAATTGAACATGATGTTATCACCATAACTGGACATGACTGATAGGTAGCCAGTGTTTTAGGCAAAAAACCCCAAGCCCTTCATAATCTTAATTTGGAAGAGATGTAAAACATATTTAAAGCTTTATTACTTTTTTTTATAGCTCTTTTATAATAAACTTTAGAGAAGGTAGACCTATCACTATTGCTATTAACTAAAAACTGCTTATCTAGATATGTGTCCTTTTTTGTGTTTTTGTTTAACATGGTTTAATCCTTCAGTTTTGGCAAATTTTTTTTTCTCCATAATGCAAGTTCTGGAATATACCTCACCTTATGATCAACTGATGACTGTTTTCTACTGGAGCAAGTGTCCTTGCCTTGTAATAGGAATTGGTATGCTCTTATGGGAAGACTTCAAGTTAATGAAAGTGGTAAATTGTAAATAGTAGCATATGAATCCGGTTATCTTTTTTTAGGAGGAAGAGGAGGAACAGGAAAACAAGATGTCAGAAGAAGCAGAAAGACAGCATCAGGAACAGCAGAACAAGCCACAAGCTGAAGCTCCTGTCCAGACAGACCAGCCTGAAGCAACAGCATGCTCTTCATTTGTGAATGTAAACTTTGAAAATGAGGAAGACTGCCCGTCCGTTGGGAAAAATAAACAAGATGTAGTTCCTGTCCCTCCTTAAGTGTAAAGCTGTGTCACAATCTGGCTATAAACAGGAAAAATAGGATTATACTTGTTCAGTGAAATACAACTCCTACCATTCTTATTGATCAGGAGAGAGCTAGGGGGTGTCTGTTCAGTCTGTCTGCCTAATTGGCACTTCAGTTAAAATGCAAATTGCACTACAAACATTTGGTCTAAAATTGAATGTGTGAGCTAATTTCTGTGTAAAGCAAGTAAAAATGTCTTTTCTTTGAATTGCTGTGTCTCTAACACCTGTGGATTGCAGAGGCAGTGCTGCTTCCTACTTCTAAACACCTGTTTCTGATTTGCACATTGTTTGCAACTGGCTCTCTATGAATAGATTAATAGGAATTAATATCCTGTAACTCACAAGTCATTATAAGAGTCTGATTTCCCCTATTTATTGTCTCTATTGTATGCATGTGGTTTTTTTTCTGTGGTTAACACAAGAGAAAAGGTGAGATTTAATGTTCATTAGATTTAAGAGTCCACTGACTTATTTTATTAAAAGCAAATCTTTCCAGGGGGCTATAAACACCCTTAAGAACTTATTAACAAGTACCAGCACTCTTGGGGGCTAATATTACTCAGCTGCTCCATTCAGTGCTGTAGCAAAGTACAGAACTAGCATCACTGTAAGATGTTCCCACTACAAGTCTAAGAATTAAGAGATGCTTAAATGCATATTCTCAATGGTCCTAGGAAAGGAATTAAAGTCTTGCTAAATTATAATGAATGCACTGGATGCTCTGTATGGTACCAATCTCTAACTATTTTTTGGACATAGTACCCAAGTCTGTGTACTTGAGTAACCTAAACAATGTGTTTAATGTTAGATAACCAGTAAGGGATTGCAGATATTTTTCGCCCTCCTAGAACAAAATACATAAATAATGAGAAACCACAAAACCAAACTTGTGATTCTTTCCTTCTCTTAAATAAACCAAACGTGTTCTGATATTGCACATGGAGCAACAGTAATTTTTTTTGTCCAAGTGTAATGCAGGTAGCTCCAGAGCAAATACTGATTAAGGCTATTTTATTTTAGTACAATGACAGTTGTTCTATTTGTAGCTTGTAAAAGGTGCATTGTTCACTTTGCAACAACCAGCTGACAGTGCCCCAGTCATTTTCTATGGAGAACTATTGTAGGTAAAGGAGCAGAGAGCCTGCAGTAGGGTACCATGTAAAACATTACTTCTGTTCTTGAGATTTCTAAAAAAAAAATTGTGAAAAGTCTTCAGTGATATTTTGTGTTGTGTATCATCACATGTCCCTGGCATTGTTCCTACTGCCAACTAAGTAAGAAGCCCAGTGTAATACCACAGGCCAGGTAACTTACTAGTTTCCAGAGTTATGTATTTCAGACAACCCTCTGGCTGAACTAGTGTCTGGTACAGCACAAACTCCTCCTCATCTGCCTCTAGCATTCCATCACTACAGAAAATCTGAGGAGGAAGGTTCAATTATCAGCTCTATTCTGTCTATTTTGATACTCTGTTCTTTACCTCTTTTTGAATTGTTAAGTATAAAATCATTCCTTAGCCCTGAACATCTGCAAGGGAAGAGCTTTGTTCAACACGTGGAGAATACACAGAAAAACAGCTTGTTATGAGTTCTTACAAAGATAGAAAACCTCACATTGCTCAATACCTTGACAGCTGAGGGATGCTTTGCTTTTCATTCAAGAAATTGTCAGTTTTTTTACCTTCTCTCCCTCGTATTTGTTGCATCAGGAATGCTCTCACTGTTTGAACTTCTTTGTATAAAATACTCTATTACTCACTGTGCCTTAACTTAATCCTTCCTTCAGTTTTTTGCAAACTGTATGAAAGCAGTTACTTTCATATTGTTTTAATTTTTCTGTAAATGCATTAATTGGTTATTTTATATTTAATATAATTTTTGAACTGGAAGTTGGTTACGGGTTTTCTTTTAAACTGTGTGGTCCTGGAAGCTTTATGCCTGTACACAGATGTGTGGGCCTGTTCACTGTTTTAATCTTTACTAAGTCACACATCCTGGTCAAATATTCAGGCACCAGAATTCAAAATATCATTCTACCTCCACACATTCCTTAGAGACTCATGTAGTACTCTGTGTTCAGCACTACCTCAAACTAATACATAATACAGGATCACAAACACTTCTGGCCTGGAGCCACTGTCATTCTATCTGAAAGTTGAAACATTTCTACAGCTTTCTTAAAAGTGTTTCACAACTTGGACTCCTGCTGCAGATCAGCTGCACAATTAAGATGGACTGCATAATGATCTTACACAGGAGGTTAAGTTCTTGAAAGCCTCTATACAGGTATATGGACTAGTTTTAACTAGTCTTAAAGTTAGTGCAGTTTTATTTCTGTTAATGAATGTCTTAACAAAAAGGGTAAGTAAAGGATTGAACTGACTGTTTTTTAAGGCATTAAATCTGCACAGATTCAGGAGAAAAAGGCCCAGATTCTTTAACTGCAGACTGCCTTTGCAACAGAACACTCAGTGCTGTCGTTAGAGGAAGCCACACAAAATGCAGTGGGAGGCTTGGGATGGCCAAGTGGATAGAGGCCAGTGCTAAAGATACCAAGAACCACATCCTTACCTTCAGGGTAAATTCACACTTAGAATAGGGTATTGAAATACGAACAGGGCTTTGTACACATGAAAAAAGTCAAAAAATATTTATTAAAAAAGGTAATCTTTGTCTCTTAAACAACACTCGCTTTTTTGGTTTCAGAAATTAGTCCCGCAATTCCTGGACGTACCATATTTTATATGTGGGGGCAAAAGGGACAGGGGAGGGAAGCAAAACGGAAGAGGAGTTGATTCAGAGCCTCAGACTGAGATCTCTCCGTGGATACAGTTTGCTCCAGTTCGAAGTCATGTATCATCAACATCAGCAGTGTTGTCATTATCACTGGCCACAAGGACCTCTCTGTTCTCGTATGTCCAGAACCCATTCAGGTCAATTAGAATGCTGGTAACAGTGTCTCCTTGACTGCTATTGATCAAGTCTTGAAGGGAGATTTTGTAAGGGTCCTTAGGCTTCACCATATCAAAGATTTCATCCTATGAAAGAAAAAGTCAAATTGGAGAAACTCCCCCCCCAACATTAACAAGGAGAATAATGGCTATTTCATATTGTGTGATCTTTGGTAACTGGTGCCACCCACACCAATTTACAAAAAAGCACCTATTAAGTCCCAAACCATTTGCGATACAAAGCACACTAACTGGCTGCAATTAGGAGCAGTGTGCTCAGTTCCCACCTCTCAAATAAGAAGTTTGTTTTCTGAGGAGACTTTGGCCTCAAAACGACAATTGGAAACTCAGTTCACTTATATATAAGCTAAGTTTTGTAGACGCTCTCATACTTTTTTTTAAAGTACTAAAATTGCTAAATATAAAGTAGACAGTAATAAAAAGAGTTTTATAGGGTGTTTTTTAAGTCACCAGTCTGCCTCTCACCCCTTGAGGGATGATCTGAACCGTAAAACGGACTTACCGAGTATCTTTAAGTGTAAGAAATAGCAATATGTATTTAACAGGTACTTTGTCTATCAGTAAGGAAACTACTAGAACATACCAGGTATCTTACAGAGCAACAGCTAAACAGAAAGACATTTTCAAACCTATCAGTAGGACAAGTCAGCTCATCTCTACTACTCTGCAGTAATTATACAGCAACCTAGAAACTATGATATAATTAAATTATGAAATGCTTATTCAATGATTTCATGTAGCACTTTACTCAGTAAAGCTAACCTTGACATCCTGGAAAGAAACTGGTTCTTGTCCATGAATTTTCATTTGTTCCTGAATAGCCTAGAAAAAAAGAAGTTAGGAATGGCTAGTACCGTATTATACTGACACCGTGTGAAAATTTTTTAATGCTTCTACATCTTAAGCTGTATTGGCCTGTAACAGAGCATTCATCATACAGCTTGCAATCCTTTTTCTTCCACAAGTAAGGCAAGGATGAGTTAAGGCATTATCAATAACACACATCTTTAGGTTCACACTTCTTAATCAGTGTGATAAGAATCCCACTTTCATTATGACCAGTGTTTGAGCACTCTGCAAATGGACTATACAGACACTTGAATACTATCCCTCAACATCAAACCTTAAGATACTAATATACCCTTAACGAGGTGGTTACATTTTCTGACACAGTCTCAAATACGGGCTAGGGAAAGAGAGAAGGGAAAAGACCCATCAGCAGAAAGACAAATTCTTTTAATGTGGTACTAATTTAAACACCTGTATCACCAAACCTATGCCTGCAAGTAACAACTATAAACAGAAGTGTTTCGCTAAACAGCTGTATCAGCACAGCCTCTGTAGGTGCAGACCTATTCACACTTAATGCTATTCAGAGTCAAAAGGAACTGTTTTGATTTCAAGGAAAACTTGGAACATTCCATGTCCAGAAGCTGAAAGGAGGGTCACACTATGGAGTGTGATGAAGCATCTACTGTAGTGAAGGGAAGGAGCCTTTTCAATAACTAAGCCATAGAGTATGTGATTGGTGACATGCACATAGTAACCAACGCAAAATTACCTTGTTAAATTACTTTCATACTAGAATCACTTAAGTACTAGAAACACACTAAAATTTATGGTTTTGTGAAATATAAACCTGTAAATTAACAGCCTTTATTGAAATCAGACAGAGTTGCTATGGCCCCGGCCTCCCTGAATCCTATATCTGAGTGAACAGAACTAGAGAAAGCACTGGGACTACTGAGCTGTAAAAGTAGGGAGGGAAGACAAGTAATTGCCTGATTTCACTAGGATCCTTAGTATTGCCAAGTCCTGGTCTGACATTAAGTGCATAAGGCAGCTAAAACTACTAAACAAAATTTATGATGAAGTTCAAAAGGCACATGTAAAACCCCTTCCTGGCCTTGCAGCAGGATGACTCGATGCAGCAGTATGCTCCTGGGGCCAACTGGCTAGAGAGCTTAGCAAGGAAGGTGCTGGAGGTCTTCTTGGTCCACAGGAAGTTGAAGGAATCTGCAGGGTGTCCTTGTAGTGATGGAGGCAGATAAACACTGGGCTGCATTGGTACAAGCGTTCCTAGCAGGTTCAGGGAAATGATTATTCCTCCTGACTCAACATTTGGACACAGTTCTCCAGATTCAGCCTCCCAGCTTTGGGCTCCCCTTTATGAGACACTGACAACCCAGTGGGAACCTTGTAGAGGGTTATCAGGATGCCTGTGGGGCTAAAGCACAGCATAGGCAAGATGAGAAGTTTGAGATGGGGATGAATTTCCCTGGAGAACAGGGTGATGAGGAAAATCTAATTACTATCTTCTACTGCCTAGGAGGTGGTTAGAGACAACACAGCAAGACTCTTCTTGGAGACACACAGTGAAAGGGTGAGTCAGTGGACACTGACTGCAGCCAGAGGCAGTCCAACTAGACAAAGATGGCAGACAGGGCCAGGACAGTAAAAAAACAGAACACACTGACCACAGACTACCTAAAGAGGCTCCAGAGTCTCCCTCCTTGGACAGATCCAAAACTTGCCTGGACAAGGCTCTAAGCAACTTATCTAACCAGGCTCTGAGCAGACAGTAGGAGCAGGTGATTTCCAAAGGTCCATTCTACCTGTATTATTTGATGGTTTTAAGGCATTAAAAGGAAAAAAGTCAGATTTGGAGTTTCAGTGGAGTTTTTTTTGTTTGTTTGTTTTTTGCTTGGTTTCTTCGGTTGGGTTTTGGGTGGGGGTGGGATGGGTGATGTTTGTTTGTTACACAAAACAAATGTTTCCTTTAAAATCTATTTAAAGTCTATTCTGGAAGCAAAAGGTGAAAATGCAGACCATGAAAAATGCAAGAAGCTTTTTGCAAGCAATATATTGAATGAAAAATCCCACAGCTGTACTGGTCTGTCATTGTATTTCATTATTTTCATTTCCTCTACTGAATTTTAGGATTACAGTGGAAATTAAAACCATGGGCAATAACCAATTAGAACCAATATGAGAGATTTTAATAGGTAATTGTTAGGCAATTTTAGGACAATTTCAATTCAAAAAATCCCCCAAATCAATAGACAATATTTTTCCTAACCAAAGTCAAAACAGTTAATTTCAACTGCAGATAAACTGCTGAAAATACCTTTTGAAATCTTTCCAATTTTTGAATTTTTTGTAATGTTTTAAATCTTCTTAGAAGTCATTACTAACCTCCTGTGGCTATTGGTAATTCAAAGTGATTTCCTGCAGATCTGCATGCAGAAGTACATAGGCTATAACACTATAAATACACAAAATGGTCTACTTGTATAAAGAGACTTACCCTAAAGAAATAATTAAGGGAAAAGACATTCAGGTGTCCTTTGTTCTCTATATCAAGCAGTTTGAAAATATATTGCAGAGCTGCAGGCTCCTTTCTGTTTTCTAATGCAAGCACAAAGTCCAGGTAGGTTTTATAGTCCTAGAAGTAGATACAATCATGTTTATTACAGTCTTCTTTCTAAATCGATTTTGCAAGCAGGAACTCTCTAATTGGCAGCTATTTCATTGTAGGGAACCAGTCTACTTTCTGAAAAAGGCAACACGAAATAGAAAATGGCTGCCACCACTAACATGAACAGAAAAGTTAGTTTTTAATGATGGTTGATGATAGGAAACCCTGCCATTTTAGAGGCAAAATAGGACACCAAGCATAAATCCAAATTAAACATGCTATATATACATGCTTTTAAACAATGCTTAATATATCATTAGACTGCTGAACACACCCAACTAGTGAAGCAAACACATTTAATTTGCAATGATACCCTTTTATATGTCTAGTGGCAGTAAGCCAACTGTTAACAGTGAACTACATGGCCAATTAAGTATGTAATCTTTAGACCAGAGTTGGTGGTTTGGCAAATCGTGATAAAAAACATTAGAAACGAGCATCACACTTCTCTTTTTCATTTGTACTGACTCTTGGTTTCCCAATCAAGATACAGTTGCAACAAGGACAGAAATCCTTCAGTCCTATGTATATAATAACCCTGTTCATCTATAACTCCAGAGAGTCGTGCTGCCATTCAGAGGGAGCTTGACAGGCTGGAAAAACGAGCTAACAGGAGCCTCATGAAGTGCAAAAGAGCAACACAAATGCAAAATCCTGCACTGAGGGAGGAATAACCCCATGTACCTGTACATGCTGGGGGCTGACTACACAGAAAGCAGCTTTGGAATAGGGCCTTGCAGCAAAGGCTGCTGACAGCATCCTGAGCTGCATTAGAAAAAACAAGTCGAGGAAGGTGATCCTTCTCTACTCAGCCCTGCTTGAACTTCATCTGAGCACGGGGTCCTGCTCTGGTCTTTCCCATACAAGAGAGATGAACTTACTGTTGCAAGTCCAGAAAAGGGCAACTAAGAGGATCCCTAATGACCTCAAAGATTATGTGATTCTACAAAAAAAACTGCTAAGGTGGCAGAAGGGCTGTATAGTAACTTACTGCTTTACACTTCAGTCATCTGAATGCAAATGGCAATAGTGGCTGAAGATTAAGTAAAGTTTTAAAAAAATATAGATGTTATTTTAACTCTTAATTAGTTAGAATTCTCATTTTTCACAGCTGTAGGAAGCTTACAATGAAAAACACTGTTGTCTTGATGAAGAAGTGAACAGGTTAACTAACTTGCAGTAGTCTCAAGTGTGTCTTTGATTCTTTTTAAATTACACATAATTAAAAAGAATTCATACATCTACACATTTTCTCAACATGCACTTTTGTTATTGAATCTACAGGAGGCTTATCTTAGGATACCTGGATTCTGTATCACCTCTGCTTTTTGAAACAAGCAACTTATCCTTAAGCCACACTGCAATCACTTTGCTGTCAAGAAAATTAATTTTCTAATATGCTGTGTGGTCCTTTGTGTGCACAATGATAAACAAAAGTTACTTTACCTCAAACTACTCTTCATTTTAAAGATACTGATTATTAGACATTTCCTGACTCAATAAGCCAAAGATCTTAAGTTGTCAAAAAAGCGAAAATATGCAATTACCATTTCACCATCATAAGTCAAGCACTCCTGAAAGACACGATCCAAAAATATGTTGGTCAGAGTCCCTGTTCCATACCGGGACAGTTCTTCTTTGCTGAGCATGCCATTGTGATCTTTATCAAGGTTTAAGTACTGACCTAGGGAAGAGACAGACAGCAAACCATAATATACCTCTACCTTTAATTTCCATAAGAAAATTAAAGCAGTTAAGTGGGAATATGCTAGACCCAAAATAATATTCACAAAGCATCATAAATGAGCACAGATCATGGAGGGAGAGGAAGTGGGACTCCCATATCAAGGTGTTAGTAGTTCTAATCTAAGGTAAGAGCTGTGTGTACAGAGAAAGGAGCAGAAGGCTAAGAGCATATTATTTTAAACAAACATGCTGTCAGCAGGAAAAAAGAGCTAGATGATACAAAAGTAGGAACAGAACAGTCAAAAGAGAAGATTACAGAGGAATCTTGTACCTTGTGCAACAAGCACAAGTAAGAGAGAACTGAAACCATAAACAAAGCCAGGAAGATAGACTGAAGGGATGGCTACGGGATTTGAAAGGATGAGTTAGCAGGAGGATTTAATGTGACAAAACCAAAGGGAAAGTAACACTGACAATGTGAATAAGTCATACAAGGCAGAGAGAAGAAAAGCATTCACATATAAAGGAACCTACCATAAACTCTCAATGCAGAAGGAGCAGAAAACCAATTTGTTTCCTGACTTTCTTTAGAAAGTTCTTCATCCCTTAACTAGAGTGAAACAAAGTTAGAATTCAGGATGAGCAAATTAAAATATAACAGTATTTTAGGAAATCCTTACCTCCAGTAAATCATCCAGGAAGCTGCAAGCTAAAATATCTTGTATCTTTATCTTCCCTGCAGCAAGAAAAAGAAAATACATTTTAATAGTTGTTCAGCTAACATATCCATTTTACTATTCTCATTTAGGTGGTTCAACTTAAGAATTATTGGGAGCAGAAAAAAATTGCTTTTAGAAAAACCCAAAACTAAACAAAACTGATTTCTAACATCAAGGATAAGGCTCTAATTTAAGAGATAAAATAAAAAATACCTTTCACAATGACTGAATAAAACTAGCCTGATACTGGCAGGAGTTATCCTGAAGCCTTAGAAGTCAGAAAACTAGATTGAAAAAGCATGAGCGTTCAACATGAACTCAAAATGTAAAATAGAAAACGCAAAGAAAGCATGCTTAAAACATTTGTTGAAATAACAGAGTCTCTGAAATGGTGTGATATCTGTACAGATGTGACATATAGCTAAGGTGGCAGCTTCACTTCTGCTGGTGAAGCTCTGACTGCTGCACAGACACTGCGCTAACAGTTGTGCAAAATAACGCCATTGTAACTCCCCACACACCCTCTCCACCTGTTTGTCATTCCCTCTGCCAGAGCCCACTGCCCACTCAGTTCTGATGTCTACAAGTGGCACAGCCAGACCTTGAAAACACATGCAGTCTGAGACTTGTAAGGAGGATCAGCAGCCCTAACTGCAAACCTTTTCTAGTGGGTCTACATGGTGCACACAAATTTAATCACAGGAGAAGCTCATCACTAGAACCATTCTTGAGCATTTCCACAGCTCTGTGGACGTTCTGACAAGCAGCTGTTTTGTTACCTGCTGTGTTTTCTATTTACCCTAAACACTTATAAAATTAGCTATTGCAAATGGTGTATTATGATGAGGAAATACCTTATTTATCAGTTGTATGAGATAATTCTATAGTTATCTCAACAGACGGGTATCTCACAGAAGTTCATTAGCTGTAAAAGTAGATTATTAGACCCACAATGAAAACTCATGGTCTTTGGTAGAGATTAATCTGTAAATGCTGAACAAAAACCTACAAGGATAACTACATATTACTTTGAAAACACAAGTAGCTTCAGCAGAAACATTTTAAGAGTGAAAATCTCCAGTATATTTAGAATTTTGAAAACATGGACCTACCTGTTCTGAGAGGATCCAGAAAGAAGAAGAACTTTCTAACTGCTGTGCAGACATAGAAGGAGTAAAAAGATTTTTCTAAGCCATCCAATTGTGGCAAAGTAGGAATGAGCTCCAAAATATAGTTTTCCAAATCCTGCAGAATTAAGATAAAAACAAGTTTTAGACACTACTATTTAGCAAAGGACATGACATTTACATGTAAATACAAATGCATTCAATTGTACCTTTTTCAAATACCAATGCTTAACTCCCAACTGGATTATCCCATTGCTGAATATCCTTTGATTTTTGCTAAGTAGAGTGGTAACTAGGACATCTTTATTTATTTTATAATATTAATTCTTGTTAGAACAGGCGAATAATTCACTGAAGAATAATTAACTTGTGATTTTTACTATATCCTACTAAATCTAATGAAGTCTTTAGAATACACAAATTGTTATTTACCCAAACAAATGTGCCCAACCCAAATCTACAATACAAGCTTTTATGAGAAAAGACTAGAAAAAATTGGACTCTCTCATGCTCTATTTGATTAAAAAGAGACATTAAGTTAATAAAGAATTTACTTACTGATTCTCTGAGATAGCCTTGTCCTGCCACATCATATAAACTGAGACCTATTCTTGTCTGATGAAGCCATACTGTGAAACAGAAAACAGAATTATGCTGTTGAGTTCTCACCAAAATTTGAAGTTATTCTAGAGGCCACAAGGCACAGTTGAATGCTAAGTGCCCCTTCCCACTTCTCTGAGATCCAAGCAAAGAATCACTGGCAATACAGGGTACACTGTGGCCAAGACTGGCTTGTAATAACTAGATGTGAAAAAAGGCTGAGCAGACACCACATTTTATTTGGTGTATCACAGAATGGCTTGGACTGGGAGGGACCTTAAAGATCATCTAGTTCCAACTCCCCTCATCACAGGCAGAGACACCATCCAAGCTGGCCTTAAACACTTACAGGGATGGGGCATCCACAACCTTGCTGGAGAACCTGATCCAGTGCCTCACCACCCTCTGAGTAAAAATTTCTTCCTAACATATAAATCAATGCCTCCTCTTTTAGTTTAGAACTGTTTCCCCTTGGACTATCACTATCTGCCCACATAAGAAGTCACTCTCCCTCCTTTTTTCATATGCTTTCTTTAAGTACTGAAAGGCCAGAATTAGGTCTCCCCAGAGCATTCTCCAGACTGAACAACCCCAACTCTCTCCTGAATCTCAGGAGAGGTTCACATCTTTCTTGTACTGGCTCCAGGTGGGGTCTCATGACTCTCAGAGCTGAGACGAAGTGTCACCTCCCTTGACCTGCTGGCCACGCTCTTTTTGATGCAACCCAGGACACAGCTGGCCTTCTGGGCTGCAAGTGCACATTGTTGGCTATATGGAATCATATGGATTCATTCTCTCTCACTGACTTACAGACATGTGTAGCAGTGCATTTTCATTGCATTAAACAGCTGTACAATGTCACATACAGATTGCTACAACGCCTCATGTAATATGAGACACTGCAAGCACAGCCAAAGGTCCTGCCCTCACTTCTGATTTACAAGAGGAAAATCAGAATAGCACAAGCACCTATTTGTGCAATGAGAAGGCACATTAATGGGACAATCTACAGGACAATGTGCTTAAGGCCATTGTTAAAGCATTGTAGCAGAGAAGAAGCATAGATTTGGCATAAAAACTATTATTCGCACACTCAAGTGTTAAGTTTAGCTCCCATTTTATGAAGAAACCATCCAAAAGTTCCTCTAATGCAATACAAACCATCCTTCCTAACACTCATCTCTTCAAGGTAAGTGTTTCTCAAGGTGGCCTAAATGTCACTCAGAGATAGAAGAGGTTTTACAGTGAGGCTATTGTTGTGTCCTTTGTTGGCTGAAGTTTAAGTGTAAGTGCATCACAGATCATGAAGTGATTTGGTGGTGGGTTTTTTGTGTGTTTTGTTTGCTTGCTTGTTTAGAAAAAAGGTATCACCATACATACCCAAGACTTAAAACTTGATGGTGAAAAAAAGCTGTGAAAGAATCTCTGTTGGGTCCATCTGGGTAAGTCTTTTTGAAAGGCATACAATTTTCACAGACTTCTTCACAATTATCCTATCCTGCAGCTTTTGTGTTTGTTGTTGGAAATGGATCTACCAGTCCTTTCTTGCATACTGAGCACATAAGCACACTGTTTCCTGCTCAACACATCTCTCATCCCTGGCACCAATAGATTTTAAGTTAAACAGGCTGAGCTGCTCCAAGAAAGATGCCATTCTCCTCCAGGTCTAAGAACACAGTAGCCAGGGCAAAAGGCAACGAGACAACTTTCCTGTCTTCTAGTCAGCCTAAAGTTTTTAAACAAGACCTAATAAAGACTAAAAAATAAACAAACACAGCATTTTTCAGCCCCAGTGGTTATTTGCAATAAAAAATAGCTGAAAATACGGTAAGGCTACAGTGACAAGCAGAGAAACACAGAAAACATAGACAACCACTCTGTAGAAGGAAAAACAACAAACAAAGCTGTCTTCCTGATCACAGTGGTTAGGAACACACTTGCCATGGAATTTTACTGTTTCGCACTTCACAATATTGCCTGAACAAAGGAAATAAGAATGACAATATATTTAATCAAGGATCTCTCTGGCATGAGAGAGGTGGATTTCAGAGGTAGGGTGGATTCTCACCTCCTAGCAACCAGAAAAAAATCCCAATCCTGCAGGAAAAGAGCATATGCAGTTAAGGGCTGGATTTTACTGATGTTGAAGAGAGCATCGAATAACTAATAATGCTGAAAATAGCCTGAAAATAAAACAACTTCTCTTTACCACAGAAGCAGCATCAACTAACCTTTTCTCATGACATAATTGAAAAATTGCATGATAGATATCCTTCCATAAGGATCATTATGGAGTAATTTAGCAAAGATCTTCGCTGTGAAGAACTGCCTGTAAAACAAACACAAAGCTACTTCTATGCATCTAATTACAGCGCACTGACAGATCCAGTCACAGCATTTGAAATTTACAGATACTGTAAAATAATGTTTTAACAACACAGAATGAGTTAATGTTACACTCACCGTGTGTACATTGTACTCACTGAGTAACAGTGGTAAACTCAACAAAAAGCAGCTGCCTTTGTTGCTCACAAGACTCTTCAGTGATGTGGGAGTTTTGAGAGCTTTTATTCAATTATTTAACTTCTCTTTAGTACAATAAGTTTGGTAGTTTCTAATCTTCTACAACAATATGCACATAAATGGAACTGCCAACCAGTCTGCTTCTGCCCAAAACTCAATCATACAGCTATGTGCACAAAAGCCATCTCCAAGAAAAGCATAAAAAAAGTAACTTTCACTGTATGCTGTACACAGAATACCTGGTAGGCAACCCTGCATCAGAAGACACTAGGGAAGGTTAGGCAATATCATTGGAGACATCATTTCCAGTTCAATTACAAAGTATGCTGACCACTAACATCATAAAAATGCTGATGCTGATAACAATTTCTTGTTCAATAGGCATCTCTATCAAAAGTTCCCTCAGAGATGCAGAGCAATGCACCTTTGATGAACTAGTTGCTTTACATTCCTGCAATAACTACATGGACGTGATTTTATCTCATGATTAAACTGTTTCCACCTATTTAAGCAACTCTAAGTTACAGCACTTGGGTTTAGCAGCTCTAAGTCACAGCAGCACTTAGGTTTAGCCCAAATGAGTATATACAAGAGAAGAAAGACTTACTTGCATTTTGCTCCAGCTTTTTCACCAACTTTCAGAAAGTTCTCATAATTGATCATTGCTTCTTCCCCAGTCATTGGTGATGTCTGATGTTTGTCCAGTAGAAACCATAGATTCTTAAAAGATATTTATATTTGGTTAAGAAGAGATCTTTCTAGAGATGTGCTTAAGATAAAGTGTTTAAGAGACTCAGCAAAAATGTTGTTTTAATGCAAGGTTCTCTCAGTTAACCAGCACACATTGTCAGTTTGGCCAGAAAAGCAAGAAAGTGTTACTTCCACTGCCTTAAACTGCTGTTAAAACACCTGCACACTCTCTTACCCATTAGGAATTCTATGGTCACATCCTTTTTGTCTTTGCAGTGCAGTAAAATCAACCATCTTTGTTTATGTGTCACTGAGAGAGACTCCAACTTATTTAAACATCTGGGCCCACCAGGGAAATCCTTGCAATGTGCTGGAAACCCAGAAGCCATCAATTTAGTCCTCACATACATCATAATGAGGAAGCTTTACACCGACATGACCAGCCCCAGGCTGTGCATCGCCTCAGCTTCAGCCAGTACTTTACAGCCAGTCAATCTGCCCAAACACAAAGCACCTTACCACAGGATTCTGTGGACAACAGGAGATAATCCAACTCTGACAGGGGACAACTAAAATCCTTTCAGAAGCCATTATAAGACATGCAGAAAATATTTTCATACCTGCAGCTCTTCATTATCCAACAGCTCTCTACTCTTCCTTTGCAGAAAGACAGCTCTAGATTCTTCTCTTAATTTCTGAAGCAGGACTTCATCTTCAGCTGGCAGCTAGAAACATTGTGGCATTTTAATTTTCTGCACAGTGGTACCATTCCAAAACCACAGAGCAAGTACTCTCAGGTAGGTCTGAGTCACACATTCTGATGAAGCTGTTTACTCAACTGAAAAGAGCCAGTCTGCCACTAGTACCTGCTTCTGTTACAGGGGTATCACCTACACACTCTCTTAAACCATTTCAATACTTAAGTACTTATTTAAAGCAAGACATCTGTAGTGTGAGAGATGGAGATGTACCTCATACCTGATAACTCATCCAGTAAACACCTTCCTGTGGCTGCAAGACATGAGGGCTCACACCTAAAAGACATTTACCACTGTGTTTTTACTCAGGAGGAAGAAGTGCTTTCTATCTTCTGGTAGGCTTGGCTCTCGAAGGTGTGAATGTCTACTAGACTTGTTTTGGCCAACAAATAAAATGCAAGAACATCTAATGTGAAAGTCCTGCCGATATTTACAGGCCAAACTGTACAGCACTGTCAGAACTTAGAGTTGCATACGTATTCATCAGCTGAAACTCAGGCACTTCTTTAACTGGCAGAAACGCAAGATCCTAAGGAACATGTCACCACGGGAGTTTACCTGGATACCACACTTACCCTGTAGTAAAATCGTGGTATATTTGTGTACGATGTATTGCCACTTGTTTTTGTTCCTTTCCATTCCATGTAATATTTTGTGAACAATTCCATTTCTTCATCTTTTAGTTCTTTTTCAGTCTTTTTGGCTGATCGACACAGAAAAGAATTTTTGCACAGTACTCTAAACAAACCTCTAATGCAACAAGGACCTTGAAAAACAGAATTCATGCTGCAACTTATACTGCGCTTAGCTGTACTGTACTTAGCTGTACTTCTTACTAACGCATACACCAGGTGGAAACGAACGGCCTGCAGATCCATTGCGTAAATTATGCCAGAACGCGCCACGCGTGTTTATTGTAAGGATACACAGCGGCAGCGTTAAGATGCTGCTGCTGCTGCGAACTCCACCAGCTCTCCTCTCCTCCTGCCCCTGCAGCAGCTCCGGCCCAGCCCCCGCCCCCAAAACAGGGGCGCCCGTGCCCCCGCCCGCGGCAGCGCCGCACGGACCGACGCCCAGGGCGCTGTTCCCGGTCCCGGTCCCGGTCCCTGTCCCTGTCCCTGTCCCGGTCCCGGTCCCGGTCCCGGTCCCGGTCCCGGTCCCGGTCCCGGTCCTGGTCCTGGTCCCGAGGCACTCACGCGCGCGGATGGCCCCCAGGCGGCCCCGCAGCCTCCGCTCCCACTCCATGGCCCCGCGCGCCTGCGCGCCGCTCTCCTCGCCCCCAGCCCCCAGGAGCTTCCTGCCCTCAACCNGGGGACGGGGACGGGGACGGGGACGGAGAGGGCTCCCCGGAGGCAGCGCTGCCGAGCCCGCGCCGCTGTGCGCACCGGGAGCGGGGGTGTGGGGCCCGCCGGCCACCGAGTGCGGGACGCGGGGCCTCCCCCGGCGCCGCAGCGGCCGCCGGACCTCCCGCCATCGCCCTTCCCAGTCCCGGGGGTGGCGGCGTGTTCACCGCCCGTGGCGGTGCTCTGCCTGTTTGGCAGCGGCGTTACCGAGGGCTTGGCATTGGGGAGGGAGACACTTAAACGGGAGTTTGTCACAAGTTGTAAAAACGTGAGGGAAGCACGTGAGAATTTCGTGCTGCGGCTGCCCGAGGGGTCGGGATTGGGATTCCTCGCCTGAAGTCGTCGAGATACCTTGAACTTTGTGTTTGCGAGCATACAGATGTAAATATGACGGGAGACCACAGAGCAGGTCATGATGTCGTGGTGTTATTTTTATTTTTTAGGAAATCTGCCTCAACTTGGACAAAGGCAGGAAGAAAAGCTGCTGTTTTTTGTATAGTTGCATCAGATTTGCCTTTTTGGATACAACATGCACAGTACTCATCTTTGCTGTAACCAGCATACAGAAATTATAACATAAACCTGCAAAGCATCTTCGCTAGAAGGAAGGATCCACTCGGTTTGGATGAATGTCTTCACAGTCTTAAGAGATTGACTTTTGTGAGTAGGTATTTTACCAGGTTGGGTTTCCATAAGAGACAAAAAGGACTCACAGAACAAGCACTTTGAAACAAAAGTTGATACAGCTGTGACACCCCTTGGGCTTTTCTTAATAAACATCCCCATCCAAGCTGTATTTTTCGTATTATAACTTCCATCAGACACAGGGAGGTCATAGTGAAGTAATTGCTTCTTGTGATGGCACTCTTTTCTCAAACTAGTCAGCAGGGTTTTCAAGCTTTGCTGTGGAAATGTCACATGTTCTGGCCTGCTTCAAGATGCTGCCAACTGTTTGCTGCCTCTCTTAGCATCCCCAAGAGGGAAAAAATGAACTGTTTCAGTTTTATGACATCTTCCAGCACTGCATTACCAGTGGACCCTAAAGAAACCGGTGTCTTACCTACCAAGAAAAGGTCTGAAACGGATAGTGAAGAAGAAAAAGGGTGGGATGAAGAGACTAAAGAAACACCTGAAGAGAAACTCCACTTTTCTTCCTCTGTTGGAGGTGCAAAGAAATGGCCAGTGAGCCAAATTGTGCCAAGGAATAGGTTTACAAATGTACAACTTCCAGAAAAGCCTTTGCAGGCTGAGGAGTGGAACAGACTAAGGGAAAACTTCCAATCATCTGAAATATTTGAAGAAGTGATGTTGAACAGTATGATCAGGTGCAACAGCCCCATTGATGTGGCCAAGTCCTTGCTGACCCACGTGGCAAAGTGTGATGGTGACATTGCATATAGAACGTTGGTGAAATACCTGAGACTCTGTGTCCAGCAGGGAAACGTCTCAGAAATCTGTGATGTGTATGATATAATGAAAGGCAGATTTAAGATTTTAGAAGGTGGGGCTTACAGCCTTCTTATTAAGGGGCTGAGTAACTCAGATCAGTGGAGAATGGCCTTGACTCTTTTGGAAGAAGCAAAGAAGATTATGATTCCCACCCGGACAAGCTATGAGTCCTGTATCAAAGCAGCCAGCTGTCACCAAGAAACAAAGCTTGCCTTTGAACTTTACCACGAAATGTTGGCCAAGGATGTGGTCCCAACCTTGGACGTCCTGCAGTCCTTTTTTGACTTCAGCAAGGGCATGAAAGGTGCTGAGTTACAAAAAGAGCTGTTTGGCATCCTCTTATATTTGAGAGAGAACCAAATATACCCTCACAAAACATTTATGCAGAGTATAAAGCAATGGTTTGAAAGGTAAGTAGTGTTTCAATAGCGAGGTGCAGTTCATGGAGATGGGATTCAGATTATCCCACAGATTAAGGTCCCTCAACATCCCATTCTAGTTGTTGATTGTCCACAAGAGACATGGAAAGACCGTGAAAAGTTATGTTTTATTTTTGTTCCCAAATTAGTGTGAAAGTGTAAAATTCATACTGATTTCACCTTTTATTTTATCTGTTAAATGTTGCTCCTTGGTACAGAAAGGAGGAAGTTGTGATGGGCCATGGGTGTCCAAAATAGCTGATTTTGTCTCTTTCTGGGGTGGTACATAAGGAATATTGACAAGTGTATGAGGGTTTTTCCTGTAATCTGTCAGAGTGCAGAAGTAGTAAGTTATTTGAAAGTCATTCTTTCTTTAAAGAGGCAACACATTCAACTTGGTGTTAAATGAAGATTAAATTAATTGACTTTTTATAGAGTACTAGGAGTTGAATAATCTTAATATGAGACTCTGATTTAGCACAGAATGTAGCAGGCCACACAAATTTTTTTATGAGCAGTGATGGTCAGACTGCAAATTAGCACCTGTTATGCTGCACATGCACATGCACATGCTCACCTGAGCCCGTTGGATGTTTGTCATGAGGTTGTTGTATGTGAGCCCAACTGTGATTTCTCTTTTAAACAGTTGGGTTTGTGTGAGCTCCAGTGCCATTTCACCAGTTAGCCTTCCTAGATGGAAAATACAGCAGTGGGAATGTGCTGCCACTATTGGAAGGGTTTTTGATTGTGTAGGGCAGCAACTTAAAAGCTGTCAGAGCCCCGTAATTCTTTGTATGGTTCCTAAAATTTGGGAACAAGATAAACTGGGGAGATTGATGGTGTTACTTCTTTGCGTGTTGTTAAATGCTGGTTCTTTATACAATGTTTCCATTTCCAGGCATTGCTAAATTATGTATGAATCTCTGTATAATTTCTTTGCAGTGTAGATGATTGATTGACTTTTTTATCTCGAAGTATTGTCCAAAATGTATTTATTTGTGATTTATTGTTAAATAAGAATCTAATGTTTTTATTTATCTTTCCCTCTGTACACATTAGTATACCAGGAGGGAACTGGAGAGGACACTTGACCACCATTAAAGACAGGTAAGTGCAACATTTCATTCAAAAGTGAGGTGTTGTCTTGATTATTCTATCTTGAACTCTTCTTTTGTAAATGTAAAAAAATAGCTTTCCTTGTATATAAAAAGTATTTTAACCCTTGAGAATATAAACCTTTGTTGTGACACGTGATTTCTCAAGCTCTGATTTCCAACTCATTCTTGTACATTAAACACAATCCAACTTGCACATTTGGAAAGGAATTATGCTAAGAGAGCCAAGAGAGAAAAGCACAGTGAAAAATAAGAGGTGCCGTTTTACTGTATGGCTTATTTGTCTACTGTTCAGGATTTAAATACTTCCTTTTTTGTTGGCTTTGTAGTACTGCAAAGGAACCCCCAAAATGCTAGGCAGTGGAAGGACTCGGGAAAAATTTGTTTTCAAAGACAAGAACACAAAACTTAATGGCATGTGCACATGCTGGGCATGAAAACATGTAAAAGCTTTTCCTCTCCAAGCCTTGGTAACAGCCCCCCCTCGCAGGGGCTCCAAGGTGGTCTGTGAAACAGTTATCTTTTCAGGGAGTGAGCTGCTCTGCCAGGCTGGAGAGGGAAAGAAATCCAAGCCTAAGTTATCAAAGTTACCAAAGGTCTCTAGAGCGAGAAGTCCTTCAATCAGCCTATTTCCTCACCATCTCTTGTGCAAGGTCAACTCATCCTCTTCCAAATCCCATTTTTTAACGTGGTATATGGCAGAGCAGCTTTGGTGTGTAAAGAGATATCTTCTGGAAAACTTACACTATTTGCACTCTGCAGTTAATTTGTACAGATGGAAGGTTTCTTCCATCCTACCGATTTTCAGTGAAGACAAACTAGTTCTTAGGTTCTCAAAAGCATTGCTTGGCTGTGTGTTTCTATTACAGTTTTCTTAATGTCTGTAAACTTCTGTTTTTAATGTTATTCTATTTGAAACCTTGTTCTGTGCTTCAGTAGCAATTTGGCAGCTATAAATGTATTAATTATAAGAATGTCTCCAGTGGATTATGGAGTTTCTAGGTGGTTTATAAAAACACTGTTATGTTGCACGCTCTGAATTAAAAGCACATGTAGAGCCTTCAGCTCTTGAAGTCCTTGAAAGAACAGCATAACTCACCGTCCTAGGAGTAAGGGTTTTTTGCTGTAAGTTGCATTATTATTTTGTTTGAATGTGTGTGGTACTGTACTCTGTTAGGATAATTCACCATATTTTAGGCACCCTTTTTCAGCCTTGAGGAGTTTTAAAAGTCTAAAGTCACATGTCTTGATTAGGAGCTATTTTGTTATCTTACTGTCTAGAGACAGTTAAAGACTTTGAGAGCCAAACTTAGATCACCTCACATTTTATCATGAATTAAGAATCTGTGAACGAAGTGGTGGCAAGTTGCAATATAGTAGTTATCTGAGAACTGTAAGAACATTTTTATTTTTAAATAATTAACTTTGAGGTAGCCTACTTGGATAAGTATTGGAATAAAATTAAAATGATTTCAAAAAAGAAAAAGAATGTGAGAGTTTGGTTGTGTTTAAATAAAATGTCTGCTGACTGAAAAGATCCCTAGGATTTCAGATACCCACAAAAAGAACCTTACTGGTTTTGTTGTTTCGGTTTCTTTTTTTTTTTGGTCCTAATCTTAAGGAACAATAATGTATCTCTGCGACTCTTGTGGTTATTGTTAGTAGACTCATCTCTGCAATCAGTATAGCTGATGTCTTAAAACATGAGTTTCAAGTTAAAAAATTCAGAACTACTTTTTCCGAAACTGAGTTTGACAATTTAATATGCTTATTCATTCATAGGTTATTGTGGTTTTATATAGTAACATTGAAGATGCTGATATCCAGGATGTTTACTTCTTCCTCTAGCACCGAGTTCAGAAGCTCAGAGACCCTGCAAACAAACCTTCTTGACATTTGCTGACCATTTTTCTTTGAGAATTACAAAGGCTTTGTATTTTCAAGGCCAGCTGCAGAAAGCTGCAGCTCAAGATTTTTGAGCCTGTACTCAGACTACCGCAATGTGTCTGAGCTGGATACTTAGTTGCCAAGATACTACGAACTCTCAAAAAAAGGAGTGCCTCCAAAAAGTAGTTAAGTTGTTATTAGCTGTAAGGACAGCTAAATATCCTACAGAGCAGAAAGCCTTCTGTGTGGAAATTTCTTGGCGCGAAATCCTAAAATGACCAATGAGACTTTACAGAAATTGCAAAGTAATTTTAAAGGTCTTGTTGCAAAAAAACCCACCACAGACTAAGGATCCAGTTTTACAAGATGCTGAGTGTTTCTTGTGTCTGTTTTTCCTCTGCTCTCTTTGGTAATTCACGCTGCGAATTCACAAGAAGAAACTGGTTTCAGGAGCTTTGGTCGTTTATAGGTGATTGGTGTGGGTTGACTTTTTGAGGAGGGTTGTTTTGTTCAAGTAATTTGAAGGTGGTGGTTGCAGAAGGATCCATGTTAACTATGGGACAGATCTTTAAACTTTGGTTTTAGCGATCTTGATGTTTTTTCATAACAGTTCATTAGGCCTTTCTTCTCTGTTGCCAAATTGAAGTTCCCTAGTGCAATTAGATGTATTTAATTGCAGCTTTACAGCTGTAGGAGCTCCCAGTCTTGTTGCATATATTAATAATGCATTGGCTAAGCCTGCAGTGACCACAGTGGAGTGTGCTGTTTGCATGCAGCAGTGGATATCCATTGTTGGGATTCTGTATTTAACTTCTTTTAACTCAGTAAATGCACGGTCAACATTGCAATTCATGCAGTCTTGGCTTGTGGTATGTGCATTAATGTGTACTAGATGTCAGTTGTTGGGAGAATCTAACATTTCTAATGGCAATAGTTTTAGAAAATTACAATGACACACCTTTGGCATCTCTAGGATTCCTCTGTGGAGAGAATAACTTGTTCCATTTTAGCATTTAAAGCTGAACTCCTCACTTCTGAGACTTTGCTTAAGAAAATAAGATATTTGGATGGATTTAGAGAAGAGTCGTTACTCATTCAGTTTAAACCAGCTGGGTGAATCTAAGCTTCCAAACAGAGCATGATAGAAAAGAAAAAAAGTGAAACATCAACAACATATCCTGCAAATAAGAGAAGCTCAAGAGGGAGCAAACGGTAAAAAAATCATTGCTCATCAGCCAGGAAGAACCGAAGAGCCATTCAGGCTTAAGTGTCATTTTACTGCCCTTTGGAGAAGCTACTGGATTCTGCTTGTTTTCTTGGTACCATGGCTGGGGTATCCAGTGCAGTGATGAAATTGCAAGCTGATCTCATGCCTAATATTCTTGGCAGAAGTGCTTGAGAACAGACATAAATAACTGTGGTTTTCTTTAGTGTATGGTAATCTCCTATCTGACCATTTCTTTTTTGATCTTCATGCAGTTACTAAAGAGTAAAGCTTGGGAAAATTTCCAGGCTTAACCCACAATCAGAAGTGCAAGTCAAGAAGTATACCTGTGAAGCCTGTGTATATTTGTACCTCATTGGTTTGTCTTTAAAATGCATATCTGCAAAACTTTCAGATAAATGTTTTTAGCAAAAAAAAAAGGTTGATGTAGTTCACAGTTCAAGCACAGTGATGCAGGTTGTATTGTGTTAGTCCTCCACTATTACACTGCCTTACAGGCTGATTTTGTGGTGGGTCCAGAGGTTCATTGTAGTGATGCGTGACATACATTTGTGACCTGGATGTGGAGTATTGCATTGTGCTGATTATGTATTTAGTTTATAGGGACTAGTGGGGGACAGAACTAGGAAATAAAAGAGTAAACAAGTGGGGCATGGAGGCAATGACAGAGTTGGATTTCCTTCAGGCTGTGTCTTAGGTCAGGGGTTGTTGTGGTTGTGGGACATATAACAACAGAAAAGACTAGATATTAAAAATATGTTTACTCTTTCTCTCAAGATGTAATTCTGAGAGAATCAAATGAAAAATCAAGAGGTGACCATGCAAGTTAGACCTGTCTTGTTTTTCCTCTTGGAATTATTCAAGTCCTGTGCTAGCAGGCTGGAGGAGCAAAACCCCAACTCAGACCAGTTGTTGTGGTTCTCGTGCTTGTGGTTTGCTTTGGTGACCTTTCCCAGTGCTGGGGAGTTTTTTCAGCACTAGGTTGTTTAGGTAAAAAGTTGTGCCTCTTGACTGGCATGGATCTGAGTGTTCTCTGTAGTGGTACCTCACTCGTGCTGTTCTGGAATATTTATCAGGACTTGCTGTCATGTACTGGCTCTCTTCTTAGGTGTCCTAGTGTCATGGTTTAGATGATGGGTTGGTGTTGGGTTATAGGTTGGACTCTATCTCAAAGGTCTCTTCTAACCTTGTTAATACTGTGATACTGTGAAACTAAAGAGTTTGAGGGTTTTTTTCACGTTCCCTATTGTTCTATTTTGTAATCTTTTATGGTGGATTTTCAATCTCTTTGTTCTTTTAGTACTAAAAACCATGCATAGACTAATCAGTGGAGAGTTCTTGCATGTGTTAGAGACAAAACAATGAATGATTTGGAGTTTGGAGGACTGCAGTTGTTACCATAGTTGCTGGCCCTGCAAAAGGGAAACTAAGGATATTGAGAAGTGGATGATGTGAATGGTAAGGGAAACTATCCCTGCAACCATACAATCCCTGACACAGCCGTGTATGGTGGAATGCTGGTTTTGGCTCTGGGAAATGAACACTAAACGGTAGCATTGGTTGACTGTAGCTGCAGGGCTTTTTCATCTGCAGCAGTGCACATTTCTAGATCCCTGTGAAGATGCTTACTTAGCCTGTGCTACAGAAGAGGAATGGAAGGTTTTCAGCAATAAAGAAACAAGTAGTGAGTAGTTGTCTGGAGATAGCAAGGTAAAGCTGCTTTCTCTTTGGGTGGAGCCAGCCAGATATTAGAAAATCTCTGCAGTGCTAGTGTAACTTAGCATTGCTGAGGGTTTTCAAAACAAATAATAGTTCTGGTTTAGCCACATTCTGCTCTCGGTCTGTTCACTGACCACCACGGAGAGAGCAGAGTAAACAGTCTTAGCATGGAATTAAGGGAAAGTCTGAGAGCAAAAGACAAGTGGCACAATTAAGTCAGCCTTGCTCATTATTTCCTTTTCTAAACATACAAAAGATTTATGTTACCTTTTCTTTCTTTACTTTTTTTTTCCACCCTTCTTTTGGGGAGGGTTATTCCTATATCTGAGGCAGCTTTGGTTATTCTAAACCTTGATAATCAAGGCACACAGAGCTTAACTTTTCTTGGTAGCAGCAGTCTTTGGCACAACAGTGGAGCATTTCACTGGTGCATGTTCTTGTTGTAACAGTTAGTAATGGATTTCTAGCTAGACCAAGGCTCCATGGCCTGCCTGCCAGCTTCAACTAGCATATATACAGCTGCTTTATGTTCTGGTCAGGCCACTGCAACAGCATCACCTTCCCACATTGAAATCAAGGCTGTGTGCATCTTTAGTGACTTACCTATCTAGTAGGGAAACTGCCACATGTTAGAGATGTAGAAATTTATGGTAATGCTCAGAATTGAACTCGGATCTCTCAAGGCCTAAATAAATGCTGGTAAATAATTAAATGTCCTTTTTTCCCCCATGCTCTCATATAGAGTTTTAGTCCTAAATCTTCAAATGTCTCTAGAGCTAAATCTTTAATCCTGATCACACTAAAGCACATAAAAATATCTCTAGTAACTTCAGCAGGTTTTTGATGCCTCCTAGGAAGAGTACAGCTGGTTTTCTGATTTTACTGTGTTGGAGTTCTTGTAAAGAATCATAGGCATACACAGACCTAAGTTAGTGATATTTAAAGTATTTCTTATTCAAAAGCCATTTTCCTTTTATTTTCCTGTGTCACTGTTATTGCAGTGGACAATGCCCAGTTTGCAAACATCAGCTGGAGGATAGTAACCTCTCCGAAGAGGAGTATAACAATCTCAGCGAAAGAATAATAAGGGACGTGATACATGGAACTGACACTTTTAGAAAGACAACCCCACAGGTAGGTCTTGCATGCTGTCAAGTTCATTGGCTAGGAGGATAATATACAATTAATGTTCAAGAACTTTGGAAACACTACCATTTCTTTTCTTTGCATTAAAACATTAAGAGGCCATTAGATACTGAAGTATCCTATATGTCTTTTTCAGTTGTGTTTATAAAATGGGTCTAAATCTTGACTTCTTTGTATTGCTTTTTCTTACATTTTCAGCCACCTGTTAATGGATACTGAAATAATTAAAATGCGGGGAGGTTTACATTAAAAAATTAAAAGGGTATGGAAATCTTTGAATCCTCTAAGAGCTAAAATGTAAATGTGGAATAAACCCCAGTAAATAGGACAAAATAAGACATCTAGTATTTGGAGCTTACAAAAAAGTAAAAGAACAAGTTACCATTTTGTTCAGTCGTCTTTCACAACCCACCAATCAACTCAATTTTGAAGATACACTTTCATATTTATAATTACAGTATACATTAGGGCTATCAAGCTTTTAAAAGGTCGTGGTAATTATATGAGAGGGTGCAATTGCCAGACACTACAGTATGTTGCAGTTCTATGACTTCAGTAAAGCCTTTGACACTGTCTCCCATGGCATTCTCCTGGAAAGGCTGGCAGCCCACAGCTTGGACAGGTATGCTCTTTGTTGTGTTAAAAACTGGCTGAATGGCTGAGCCCAGAGAGCAGTACTGAACAGTGCTACATCCAGTTGGTGTTCAGTCATTCAGTCACTATTGGGGTTCCCTAGGGCTCAGTACTGGAGCCAGTCCTATTTAATACCTTTATTGATGATTTGGATAAGGGAATCGAGTACACCCTAACACGGTTCACAGACAGCATCATGTTGAGTGGGAGCGTGGATCTGCTGGAGGGCAGGAAGGCTCTTCAGAGGGATCTGGATAGGCTGGATTGATGGGCTTAGGCCAGTTTTCTGAGGTTCAGCAAGGCAAGGTGCTGGGTCCTGCCCTTGGACCACAATAATCCCAGGCAGTGCTACAGTCTTGGGGAAGACTGGCTGGAAAGCTGCCTGGTGGAAAAGGGCCTGGGATGCTGTTTGACATCTAGCTGAATGTGATCCAGCAGTGTGCCCAGGGGGCCGAGAAGGCCAATGGCATCCTGGCTTGTATCAGAAATACTGTGGCCAGAAGGATTAGCAAAATAATTGTCCCCCTGGTGAGGCTGCATCTCAAATTCTGTGTCCAGTTGTGTGACCTCACTTCAAAAAAGACGTTGGGGTGCTGGAGTGAGTCCAGAGAAGGGCAATGGAGCTGGTGAAGGGTCTAGAGCACAAGTCCTGTAAGGAGCAGCTGAGGGAGCTGGGGTTGTTTAGCTTGGAGGAAAGGAGGCTTGGGGACATTATCACTCTCTACAGCTACCTGAAAGGAGGTTGTAATGAGATGGGAATCAGTCTGTTCTCCCAGGCAACTAAATGACAGGACAAGAGGACATAAAATCAAGCTGTGCCAGGGCAGGTTCAGGTTGGACATCAGGAAGAATTTCTTCACTGAAAAGGTGATTAAACATCGGAATCGACTGCCCAGGGAGGCTGTGGTATCACCATTCCTGGAGGTGTTCAGGAAACAACTGGACATGGCACTTGATGCTGTGGTCCTGTTGACAATGTGGTGATCAGTCACAGGTTGGACTCAATGATCTCGGAAGGCTTTTCCAACCTTTATGATCCTGTGATTCTACTTCTGACTCATTTGTTGTGGAAATAACTCAGCAATAGCAATACTGAATGAAGCTGAGCCCCGCTAGATGGAGCCCACACCACATCTTGGGGTGAGTTTGCTTTAGCTTTGCGAGTATTGATGAAGGTTTGCTGCAGCTGGCACCCCTGTTCTTCACTGGCCCTGAAAATACGGAAGAGGACACCAGGTTTAATTTTGCAGGCTTTCTGCAGGCACAGACATTGCACATGTGTAACAGTTACAGAAAATTGAAGCAGTGTTAGGGTGTTTGTAGTACATGCAGCCTATTGTGCAGACATCTGATTTCTACACAGATTTTTCTCTTTGGCTCAGGACTTTTTATCTAAACTAGCTGTGAATTGTACAGGAGAATAAATTATCCTTAAAAATGTAGCAGTAATTTTAAGTATTTTATGGGTACTGGTGTTCAATAATATCATAAGATAAACAAAAGGGCGTGTTTTGTTGCATGCTGTCTGACTTGGAAATTTCAAATGTGTCTGACACAGAGGGCTATATTAGCAGTAACAATTGAAGGCAGGGAGATTTAGGGAAGGAGTTCTGGGTAACAGGACCGTCACACTCAAGTCTGAACAGTAGTCGAAATTGTATCACACTATCACAGATTCAGCAAGGTTGGAAGAGACCTTAAAGATCAACAAGTCCAACCCATAATTTGACAGCAACCCATCATCTAAACCATGGCACCAAGTCCCTCATCCAGCCTACTCTTGAACATCTCCAGGGTCGGTGACTCCACCACATCCCTGGGCAGCCCATTCCAATGGCAGATCACGCCTTCAGTGAAGAATTTCTTCCTAATATCAAGTCTAAACCTCCCCTGATGGAGCTTGAGACTGTGTCCTCTTGTTCTGTTGCCAGTTACTTGAGAGAAGAGACCGACCCTCTCCTGACTACAACCTCCTTTCAGGTAGTTACAGACAGCAATAAGGTCACCCCTGAGCCTCCTCTTCTCCACACTAAACAACCCCCTGTGTGTTCCCCGTGTGAGAACTTGATTGATGAAATTAATGCAGCCTAATGAAACAAAGACTTAATACACTGTATTAAGTTTTGATGCTGGTAGATTCTGGTAGTCTGTGTGGTAGCTGAAATTCCATCACTTACCACTGTGGGGCTACCCACTTGCTAGTTTCAAGTTAACCTTGTTCCAGTTCTTATCAGCAGTCACTGGTAGAGTGAATGGAGATGAACTTGATGTGTTTACTCTTGGCTGTACAGCTTAAAGTTTGCTTCCTCAATGAATTTTGAACATGGATGTGGGGTTAGTGGTTCATGATGTATCACATGTTTCCAGAAATAAATTTGGGACTTTTGGTTGCCTTTGTGCTGTGAAAGCAGATGTGTGGTGATGAAAATGTGGTGCCTATTTTAAGAGTATCAGACTGTGTGACTTCTGCAGCCAGGGTTTTCCAGAGGGGAAATGAGGTGGTGAGGCTGAAAATAGGATGTAAGCAAGTATATCTGAAGGGAGAGGGGTGTCCATTTTCCAAAAAAGACAGTCACTTTTTTGTAGCAGCGGCAATTCAAATAGAAAACGTTTTAGCTTTGTATTCCTTCTTTTCTCCTAACTAGTTTTCTTTAGTGCATCCGTGTTTCTTGCAATGAAATGACTAATCAGAGAAACAGTTTGAGTTGCTTTGAGTATTCTCTCCAACAATATTTCAAATTGCATATGTAATACTCTTGGAATATTTTTTTTTCTCAATGAACAATGGTCTTTTGTCTTACTTTTGCAGCAGCATTGTTGCTTTATTTGATTTTATTGCTCTATTATAAGAATAAATATGTAGAAAATTAGAAGCAAAGACTTGATTTGTTGAATATCCCCCAAAATTAGTCTGTTGATTTAAAAAAAATAAATCTTTTTTATAATTAGTTTTAGGAAAGAAAATCAAGCCAAGTAGGTTTGTCCATCAGAATGGTAATGAACACTATTTACAAGTGCATTGAAAAGATGGCTTGCATGAACTATCAAACTGATTATTTGGAAAATACAATTACATGATAAAAGTAGACATCAATTCAGATCCTTATGCACAGCTATTGAAAAGTCTATTAGGATGTCATATGATGATCTAATATAGCAAGCTGCTACTTGGAGGCTGCCTTAGAAAGCAAACAGTCAGAGTAAGACTGTCCCCTTTTGTATTGAATTTCTGCATGATGTGTTCAGTCAGATGCCTCTTTATTCTGGCTGCATATAACTGGGAGCTCTCTGTTGACCCTGAGAGGATACAATTGATATACTGAGAGGCAGGACCAACTTTTGCTGTGATGACTTTCATGTCACAGCCGCTCTTGGGTGATTCTCTCAAATACACAACTGCGGTAGTTTCCACAGAGTGGCTCCTTCATGTCTCTGATAAGCCAGAAAAGACAGTTTTGCAGTGGGAAGGAAGCACATGAGATGCGTATGTGCTGTCAAGAAGGCAGGAAAAGATGGGTTTGTGGCCATGTAAATCTCCACTCTAGATATGGACTAAGTGTGTGAAGGGGTTTTACATTTTCCTCTAGAACATACTGGATGGGGAAGAGAAAGTAACTCGTTCATCTCAAGTGTTCTTGCAACTGAATGAAGTGGTGCTGTTTCCAAGAAGCCTTGCAGATAAAGCTCTAACTTTTTAGATTGATAATTTTGCTTTCCTATAGTACTTTGGTTCTCCTTCTAGCTCCATGATTTGCTCCAAAGCCCTAATGTACCCAAAGGGGGCTTTAGGTGCATATCAGTCCTTTGCTGAGTGAAATAGTTTATAACTTCCAAACCCTCTATGTACTCCAACATCTATGAGCCGCTGTCTAACACAGTCTGCTCTAACCCCATGTGGTAGTGCCACCACTCCCAACTTCCAGTGTGATCTTCTCATTCTTCTACCTGCTTTGTTAACTCTCAACTCGTGGTCAAAGTCAACTAAATTTCCTAAAATTGGGCTGTTTGAAAGGTGAGTTACTCTTACCTGCTCTGAGATGCCTGGTTTATTACAGCTCTCCACCTTGCACCTCAATGTCATGGCTTCTTTACATGAGCTCAGGGAGAAAGGGAAGGCTAGTTAATGCTGCTAGGCTTGCTATGTTTCCTAAGAAGATCAGGGGCTATGAGGAGAAAATGCCTTCCAAGCAAACAGCAGATACTACGTGCACAGTATGTGCCACCGCCTAGGACATGCATGCCATTTATCTCCTCTACTTCTATTCCCATATAAGTTAGCTCCTCCCTGTCACTGCCAGGGAGCAAAGAATTTTCTCAGGGGAGGAAGCATGGAAGGAAGGAGAAGGCTGGGTTGAATTTCTTTCATAGGTTCACGTGCCACCTTCCCTCCCAGATATGTGTCATATTGCAGCAAAGGAGTCAGATTCACAGGTAAATGCTTGTCCTCTACAGTAGGAGTGCAAAAATTTGGCATGTTGCTAAATGCTGCAAAGCCCCTTTTCCCTGGGATAAGGAAACAGTTCCTGTGGTTTCTTCTCAGGTGGGAATGATTGAAAGGTACCTTGTCAGTTCTGTGGCAGGCTGGGCCATTTTGTTAGAGCTGGGTTAGAATGACAGCACTTGGATTCAGAGCCAATTTCTGCAAGGGCTGTGCTGGCAGGATGAAAATCCTGCTGGTGCTGGCATTAGTTCTAGAGAGGGATGGATATAGGGATGGTAAGCAATAGTTAACAGTTACGAGTAGGATTAAGCAACAAGATGGTAGAGATTTCTGAGCTTGCTTCTTTTTTTTTTAATTTTTCCTTTTTTTTTCCCCCTCTCCAAGGTCCAAGAGTAGGAGGAATGCTAAGGTTGTATTAGATAGTAATTTTTGGCTTTTAGTAATCTGTAGTTTCAAGATGGCAAGGATGGAAGAATCTCTTATTTCTGAATCTACAAAGTCCTGAAAGTGTGGTATTTGGGGATTAGTGTTTTAAACAGTTGGTGCTTGAGGACTTGAAATCAATTTATTAGGACTGAGTGAGAGCTAATGCTGGTGAAGATAAAGGTCTTACTAGTAGCCTTTTGTTACCTGTTGGTGTTGGGCTTAAGGTAAAAGTTGATAATTGGGAGTTAAAATATTTGAAGCACTCACTTAATAGGGTTGTGGTTAGGCCAGAGCATTAAATTAGAGATAGCATCAGTAAGGACAAATGTGTTGCTGACTCTGCAACAACACTGATCTAAAAGCTTTCTTACAGCATTTGATTATGGGATGGCTGGTGCTGAACAGTTTAATTCTACAGGTTTTGCAGATTGATGACTAAGTCCATTGTTGCCTTGTGGCTAATTTTTAGTTATGGGAAGGATGTGGTCATTAGGTTGTAGATAAGGATAGGGTTTGAGTTGCAATTAAAATTAAATACACTGATATCAAACCTGAAGACTCCTGGATCGTGATGATGTGCAGTCATGGGTCTGGGGAACCTACAGAGATTGAGAATAGAGTTGCAAATAGAGTTAAATGGCTTTTTTTTTTTTCCCCCACCTCAGATCTGTGCTAAATATGGGCCACTGGACTCAATCAGGATAAGGGTTAGTATTCAGTAGAGCAGGAGAAGTCAGTTTTGCTGCTAGGTCTTGTAACATCCACAAGGATAGAGGAGAACTGGTCTGAGCAAAGTTTAGGATTAGGTGTGTGTTAGTTGCAGTGTTTTGGCTTGAACTAGAGTTTGTTTGGAAGTTAGAGCACCAGCCTAGATGAAAACATTATAAATTGGACACAGAGTTCTTTGACTCAGTGACTTTAGTGTTAGAGAATCTTCCTTGGGGATGGGTCAGATCTTCTGGAGTGCTCCACAGTCCTCCTTTTCATGAAGCAAGAAGTGAGTTGGGATTTTGTTCTGGCCATTGGGCTACTCTGCAACATATAAATGTTTATTTCTAAAGGAACATCCATTCTAAAGGAAAATCAACTGTCTAAACCTGTTTCATGCTCCCCCACAGTCTCTTTAAGCTACTTCTTGTGTCACATCTGTATTTGGAATTTCTCCTGATGTGACACATATTCCAGTTAGTGCAGTCATGTAAGAAAAATCCAGTTCTAATCTTACTTCTTTAGCAGCAGTTGCTTGGCTAAAATATAGCTGCTGACTTTACCTTGTTTTAACTGTACATCTTGCTAAGCAAAATGCAAACATACTTTGCTGATGCAGTGATTTTTCTTGTATCTTCCTTACATTAGCTAGAATGTATAAGTAAAAACAGAAATAGAAGAAATTGAAGAATTTTACTAAGGTTTAAGAATGGCATACCTCAATAAAATATCTTTTTTTTTCTCCTCATTAGTTGATCACTGAGACACACAGGATCATTAACATGAAGTTCAGAATATTAGCTTTTAACCAAAGAATTAAGCTAATATCAGTTATCTAAGTACCTGCTTTTAAAGGAGACTGTTTTATCAGGAACCTCTTGGACACACAGTCCTTTCCTTGCAGCTCACACCCTCCACTAGGTTGGATCTCGAGGCACGTTTATGTAATGCAGACTGCATGCTCTACCATCCTTTTTTAAGTGTTCACTCACTGCCTCTGGATACTGCTAAGTTCTGTGATAATACTTCTAAAGTAAAATTAGTGTGAGAACATGTTGATTTAAAACACTATGGAATTTATGTTGTGAAAATTAAGTATTGTTGAATGGCCCTTTACCATTTGGTCCTCTGGTTCCTTCCCAGAGGTCCTTCTAAATTGAGGAGCTGGTCTCCAGCTGTGGCTAAGACACAATCTCCTGATGTCGCAGGACCTGTATGGAGTTGTCTAATATAGGGCTTAATTGTAATTGATGATAATTAGAATAGCTTAAGAAATTATAATAATTTTTTGTTAGCTATCTAATGTCTTATTTCTTAGGATTCGGTTAGATTTGTTTTAGAACAATAGCATTTTGAGCAATGTTTTCATTACACTGTGATGACCATTTAAGTTGATAACAGTTCTTCCAGAAATCTGCCAAAAAACAAAAAAGAGCACTTTTTTCCATATTATGCTTTGCCTCATCTTTCTGATGCTAAATTTAATTCAGTTTTGTATTTGTCATTGGATTGGCTTCTTCTGTGCCATCCCCTTTCCTAAATATCTGCAAAATATTACATATATATGTGAATTGGTGCAAAACTTCAAAAGAAGCTGCTGACTTTTTAGCATAACGCTTTGGGGGGATATTTTCTGCCTTTTATAAATGGCATAACTAGTTCAGTGTTTTAGTAGCTTATCGTGAAGTCTTGTGTCAGGTATTATGGAAATCTAGTTAACACCATCTGGTTCTATTTTACCTACCTTTTCATTGACACAAGGAAAGAAGTTTTAGACATACTCTTTTGCAAAAGGTGTGCACATTAACTCTACCAGATCATGTAGTTCCAGAGGGTTTGCACAATTTTTAGTGACGTTTTTGAATAAATTACAGTGTGCAGATGCTGTATGCATAGGTCTTTAATTCTCTAGATTGTTTCTAGAAAGACTAAAACAGTGGTAGAATATCTGGTGCCATTTGGTCTCCCGGAATAGTTGCTGTTTCTTTTGGGATTGCAAATATGAGTTAGCATAAGCATTTGTTGGCAGTGTTATCTTTAAACTAGTGTAAGGAGCCTTACTGCCAGCTGTCCATTCCTGCCCCCTTTGGTCCCTCCAAGTGTGCCAGGAAGCAAGTGAGCACAGCCCCGTGGTAAGGGCTGTGCCCTCTTTGCCAGGGCACAAACTTAGATGAAAAAACATTTTGTTTTCTTGTGGGTGTTTTTTCAGCTAGATCAGTTCCTTGTTTGGATTTGCTTCAAACATTTGGACCAACATAGCAGAGACATCAGCACAGGGTATGTCCAGCTCTGTGATATTCATATATAATTTTTCCACGTGAATGCTACAGACTGGAATTAAGTGCTAGTCTGCCTCATTTACATGAGGTGATCTCTTTTCTGTGAAGTTCATGATGCATTGCTTTTATATTATGTTAAAGGTCTCTTCCAACCTGAATGCTTTTATGATTCTATGGTTCTATTCCACTACCTTTCTATAATGCCCATTACATCATTGCATGTAGGCATTCAAGTCAATCTTTTCATCTTTTAGCCTTGTGTTAGGTGATTTACCCTAAGAGGAAAAGCTTCCAAAACAGTGGTTTTAATTTTGTAAGTACTGTGAATTCACAATATTTCTGCTTTTGCAAGGCTTTTTTTTGTCCCTTTTCAATGCAAGCTTGGTATGGTCCTTTTCTTTATTCTTGTACTTACAATGACAGCCCTGCAAAGATGGGGGCATTTTTCCACTGAGAGCAGCAGCACAAACTGTTTGTACCACCCTCCCTGTTGAGAGGGCTCAGGAAGGACGTTTCAGAATTGTGCTGCCCAGGTTGTTGAGGTCCAAGCTGTGCATTGGCCTTGTTACTGACCCTCTGCTATCTGAGGCTGACAACTAGGAACAAGTCAGCACAGTGCACATCTCTGTGAGGTTGTCAAGTACCTTCCTGCTTGTGATGGGGTCTCTGAAAGCTACAGCCGCAGGAGTTCCTGACTCTGGGATTATTTATAAACTCTAGAGAATTATGTAAGGGGGCAAACAACTTGTGTGCAATACAGAGTACATAGTGATACCATACACAATACAGAGAAAAGCCTTCCTGCTTCTAAGGTTTTGAAGGGGATTTCCAAGCTTTGAAACTGCAGGGGAAATATTCCAACTCTTCAAGCATAAAAACAAACAGATTTAAGAGTGCTCCAAGAAGGCACCTTATAAAAAGAACTGGCTGGATTTCAGTTTGATACCTGAATTTTATTTCTCACACTTAGTACACTTTCCTATGTTTTTCCTCTGATACCAAGAAAACAAAGCAGCCCTCATCACTTTGTATTTTATGAAACTACTAAAAAGGAATGTTTTCAGTTCTCTAAAAGCCGCTCTTATGGTGTTGGAAAACACCCTGTTTGACAATAGGTAGTCATATTAAGTGCAGTACAATATTCTGCTAATTAGAATTTGCTCTTTCCTTGCACTTGAGTATATTGTCATTTAACATGGGGAGGGGAAGCACTGGTCCTTCTCTTGTACAAAGCTTAAACTATTGTGAATGCTTCTGGAAAAAAGATACGTTGAATATTGTAGTTTTTGCATTTTTCAATTTAACTAGTGTGTCTTCACCATTCCTGAAGTAAGCAAAACCTTTATTGTTCAGAAGTGACAAACAGCCTCTTTTGTAGTGATTTTAATAGATTTTAGTAGTTTTTTTTCTAATTCTTCTTCTTTAACTCCATACATTGGCAGGAGAGTAATAGCCTTGCATGTATTTGCAAGTCCTCTATGGATTTGCTGATATATCTCCTTTGTGTTTCAGATTACTTTAGGTTTTGGCATTTGGATCGGGAGACATTTTCAATTGTTCAAGAATTTGACCAATGCCATGATTTTTATTTCTGTTTGCCAATGTATTTCTTGTTTAGACTTGAGGAAAAAATGTTCAAGTGATTGAACCTTTCAGTGTCCTGAAAGGTGTTACAGAGATCTGTTACTGACATTAAAATGATTTCAATGATTTACTGTCATTGCTCTTACCAAAGAAGGTTCTTGTTTAGCTGTGCTTTCTTTGTTTTGAAAAACATGATAAACATATTTTTAAAGCACTGTATAAATAATAATAACTAATTTCTTCCCTCATTTTCATTGTGCTTTTGAAGCTTGTAGTCTCTATATGCACTGGTATTGGAAGAAAATCACACATTTCTATTTATGAATGTACTTACAGAAGTGAAATAGTACTGTCTTACAAAGAAATGCTATTTTCATATTTATTGCTGCTGCTATTTCAAATATTATTGGCTGCATAAACCAGACTTCTGAAGTCTTAGACCACATTTTAATTTTTTTTTAAATTAAATGAATGGTTTAAAATGGCAAAGCTAGTCTTCCTTC
>VXBA01005221.1:542138-576602 GCA_013399895.1 Serilophus lunatus | reverse complement strand
CTCCCTCCCTCCCTTCCTCCCTTCCTTCCTCCCTCCCTTCCTTCCTCCCTTCCTTCCTCCCTTCCCCTTCTTTCCTTATGTGAAATAGTGCATTCCAGCTGGTGTGGAATAACAAAAAAATGTGACTCTGTGCTTTTGCAGAAATATGAATGGACTTGAGCCACCCACATGCTTGTGATTAAACAAAAAATTCTTTATATCAATCTAAATTCCAACATGGGTTTATTATGGCTGGCTTTTAATTTCAAATTTATTTAATCAGCAAAGAAAAGGGTTTTTTTAGTAAAGGTGCAGTGAATCATTTTTAAAGGCTATGTAGTTGGCATTCCCCTGTTTTCCCAGCATGGCAATTAAGGAAATCAGGTGGGTTTTTTAAAACTCCCTTTTGTTTTGTGCATGATGTGGAGCAGGTCGCTGGAGCCCCCTGTGGGCGCCGTGCTGTGCTGTGCTGCGCGTGTTGCTGCTGCGGGGAGGGAGGAGAGTTCGCACACTGTATGGGCTGCTGGGGGAAGTCCTGCAGTGAGGTAACAGCCTTGCTGTGTTGCAGGACTTTTCTGCAGCTCCTGAGCGTTACGACGCTCATGTCAGTAAGCAATGTGAAATGTGTTTTTAAAGTTTTGTCCCTTCAGTTTGAGTCTTGTTTCTGAGGCTGGGAAATGAACTTTTTTTGGAAACTTTGTGAGATGAGCCCGGTCAGAGCAAGTTTGAATAAACGTAAGGTTTGCTGTGTTTGTCTCGGTGCTGTTACCTGGAGAGAGAGAGAGAAATGTGTTTTGCTACTTGCTGTCTTATTGAAGGGATTCATCAGAGGTGCCCTGTGTCTTCTTGGGCAGGATGTTACCGTGGAAATTTCTTGTGGCATATGCAGGGGTGTGTGTAAATCACACCTTGCATTCTTTTTTTGCCACATGCAGAAGCAAAGAATCACAGGATATGCTGTGTTGGAAGGGACCCACAACGATCATTGAGCCCAACTCCTGGCCCTGCACAGGACCGTCCCCAAGAGTCACCTTGTGCCTGAGAGTATTGTCCAAACACTTCTTGAACTCTATCAGGCTTGGTGCTGTGACCACTTCCCTGGGAGCTTGTTTCAGTGCCCAACCACCCTGGAAGGGGAAGCCTCTGTGAATAATTTGCTCCTTTTTGCCTAAACCAACTTCCACATCATCATTGTACTGCATTTATGGTCATCATGTCTGACTTCTCTTGATCAGCTGTACCCTAACTGCAGCTGTGTTCTGCTTCATTTACTGCTTATCAAGAAAGTCTTCAATTTCTTTTAACAATTAGCTAATGAGGGAGATATCTTCAGAGAATTGTGGATGAATCATCTCTTTATTACTGTGGCTGAAGTAAGATCTACATAAAATCCAGACAAATCTGAATCTTTCAGAAATCAGCATCCTTTGAATTGTCTACTTGGTCTCTTCATAGTGGGTTGATCTTGCTTGGACACCTGGTGCCTACCAAATTACTCTGTCACTCCTCAACAGGACAGGGTGGTAGAAGGAGAAAATGAGATGGAAAAAACCTTGTATATCAGGATAAAGACGGTGTATTAAAGCAAAGGTCACACGCAGAAGCAAAGAAAAACACAAGACTTATTCTGTACCTCTCATCAACAGGTGATGTCCAGCCACTTCCTGGGACATGGGGCCTCAGTGTGAATAGCAGATGCTCCAGAAAACAATGGTCATAATAATGAATGCCCCTCCCTTTCACCCCCTTCTTTCTCTTAGCTTTTTTTCTGAGCAGGTGTCATGTGGATGCAATATCCCTTAGGTCAGGTTGAATCAGCTGCCTTGGCTATGTCCCCTCCAAGATTTTGCCCATCCCCAGGCTACTAGTGAAGGAGGAATGTTGGAGAGACAGCCCTGATGCTGTGTGAGCACTGCTCAGTGGAAGCTAAAATGCTGGTGTGTTACCAACCCCTTTCTAGCTACCAATGCAGGGCACAGCACTGTGAGGGTTCCTGTGGGGAAAATTGGTTCCATCTCAGCCAGACCCAGTACACTCCTACAGTGTAAGTCTGTGGGTGTTAGAATCATCCTTTGTACTATGTCTGGATGAGGTAGCCTACTCCTTATTCCCAGGTTTTGCCCTTTTCCTTCCCTGTGTCCAGAAAGGATGAGAAATATAGCAACTCAAAAACCATCTCTCAGGAGAGCAGACCTGAATCTTCTCTGTCATTCTTTATGGTTTGGAGTTTTTTTCTGTGAAAGAAAAGAAGTGCTCTTGTGTGTTTCTGGCAAAATATGGATGGTGAGAAGAAAATAAACTGACCCTTGGGATTTCTAGTCTGTCTGAGGCTTTTCACTGGAGTCATCTCTGTTTGGTGACATTAATTAAACTTGGCCATTTGTCTTCTGCACTTGCTCTGCTGTTAACTCCTCATCTCCCTCTGTGGATATGTCTTGTGTACCAGCAAACCTCTCCCTTTTTTGCAGTTTACTTGTAGAGATGCAAACAATTGAGATGATCTAAGAGGCTGGCAGGGACGTGCTGCCAGGCCTCTGTTGAGAATGCTCTAGGAGACATGGACAGGGGAGATGGCACGGAAAGGTGAAGTGGCCAAAGGAATGACACTAAAAAAGCTGCAGCATCGCCCCACCTCCAAAACTAAATCGCAGAGAGGAGGAGCTGGCTTTCTGAGCAATACTGAGCCTATCCTGCTGCCTCTCAGCAGGACCCTTCTGGCAGCCTTATGCCATTGGCCCTGCTGGGAGAGGAGAGGGAGCCAAGCAAAGAGTGGACAGAGGAAAGCACAGACCCACCAACTCCTCTGCTGCTTCCTCAGCTCATGCTGTAATGTTCCCTTGACAAAGCAGTCTGCTCTGCCCATCAGGGAAAACTCACCTCTTCAGGAACTGCTCTACAACTATTGTTGCTTGAAATAAAATACCACTTTAAAAATGGTGCTTGTTTTGTACTGAACTGAGTCCATGAAGACAAGATTACTTGTACAGTATACTTCATAAAAATGTCTACTTGACTGTAACTGTATTACTTCAAATAGTATCACCATTTGTTGGCACTGGGAAAACTGCTCTATTGGAGTGTTTACAGCATGTTTTTCATCTGCTTCCACTTGTTTTGTCTTTTACATTTTCATTCATCTTTGTCTCAGAGCTCTTCTATTTTACCTTCATTTGGTCTGCATATATTTTCCTTCTTGTCATCTTTTTCCACATTTCAAACAGCCATCCAGTATTAGAGTGACGACTCACCTGATTTTGAATGATGGGAACTCCCCTGGGTGACATAAGGCCAGAAGTCAGGAATCCATGTTCCTTGGGTTTGCACTTGTTTCTACCCACCCCCATCCCTACCACTGCCTTCACTCATGGCTTCTTTGTGTGTTTTGCTGTCCCTGTCAGATGGCAATGAGAATATTTATTCATCTCTAGCAAATACACTGAGATTGGGACAGGGGACAAGGAAAACACAAGTGCCAAATATTTATTTTTCAGATGATAATTTCCTTGCCCAGCTTTTTATACTTTCTCAATAATGACATTTATTTAAGTCACGGAGAAATGAAAGATGACATAAAAGGCAATTGATTCCTGTGGTGCTAGGCTGAGCCCTGTGTTGTCTGCATTCTCATCACTGGGCTTTTGACAGGTACGCCTTTCTTCACCTGGAAATTATTCTGAAATTTTAACATCTGAGTGAGGCATCGTTATATCACTTGATTGGTTTGTACTCCTGATACAAGTAACCCTTTTCTTAGTATAATTTATCATAAGTATTCCAGCTACATTTGGAGCTGGTTATCATCTGTTACTGCCTGATAGCAGTGTGTTTTATGGACAAATAAATTCTTTCATTTCTTTCTCCAAGGAAGAATTGTATATGCTGTATACAGTTTTGTTTGGGTGCCATGGGGATGTTTTTCATTTAGACATATGTTGCCATATGGCTACGTGGGAGAGGGCAAGATTAGAAGAGTACTTTCTGAATCCTGAGCAGAAGGCATGAAATATGAATTGTTTCGAGTTCCTATGAAAGTTAATTTATAGCCTCAGTCTGTGAAAGCTCTGTCAGTAATAAATAAGTCTTAGTTGTTGCTTGAAAGGTAGTTTATGAAACTAGGTCACTGCCTACCAGGATGGCACAGAGTTTTTGTGCCTATTAAGAACAGTCAGAAGCCAGAAGCAGAAATCTTATGCAAGTGTCTGCAAAAAACCACTAAATCTTCCCTCAAAAATCAAGGGAGAAATTCCTGAAGATTTTATTATAGCTTTGTAGTCTGTTCTTCTCATGGGCTCTCAAACCTAAAGCAGTTGTGGTTTTCCTTCGGTTGGAAAAACATTCTGTTGGATAGATGTTGCTGTTTTGCTCAATCACTGCATTGCATTTCTGACTTAGTAAGAAACTTCATTGCTTTGCTAGCTTTAAAGCCACGTGTTACTCACAGATGGAGTGCTGTCTTTCTAAATGAATGCTTATTTGAATATTGACTGGCATTCAGAGATTTCAGAATTCTTCCAGAGAACCTAAGTATGATGTTTACTTTACACTTGGAAGTGTTAAGAACGAGTAGTAGCGTCACTGTCTGCTGATTTGTAAGGTAGTTTAGTTTTGCAGCTGTTGCATGACAATGACTATAGCATGTATCTTCATAAAAATGTGCAGTTTAGATTATAATTTTGAAAATCTGGATGACCGTAAAGTTTTATATTTCAGTTGTAATGTAGTCTAAAGTTTTATTGGAAGTATTCACTGTAACACTTATGGCTTTAAAGTTGTTTTGGTCTGGGTTTTTTTGGTGTGGTAGTTTTAGGAAATACACAAGTAATGATGTGTATTCAGTGAAGAAAGAGTGAGAAACTTAGTCTTTGTTTCTTTTTTTTTTAATGAAAATGGAATGAAAATTCTTTATTTGTTATTTACGTACTACTCCCCTGTGTTTGTTTATTTATTTATTTCAGGAATTTGAGGCCTTTCAAACATTTGTGGAAAACAGACTTCCCTTTGATATTGTTATCGATGGACTCAATGTTTCCCACATAAAATCCGGAAAGACGCAGTGTGAAAATGTAAGTGCTAGTTAAATATTCATTAAGAGTTTTGTGCATGCTAATTGTAAAACAATGAGTGCCTCATTGTTAGTTACCCTCTAGACAAACTGATCAAACACAAGTTGCATGAGTTACAATGAAGTTCAAAGAGTTAGCTGAGTTTTACAAATCAAAAATGATTAGTGGGAGGATGTTTCTTCTCACATATTTGACTGTATTAGCTGTAAAATATCACACCTAAATTTCCTCATGCAATGGTTATAGTTAGAGCAAAGATATTGATAATAACATTAGTAAGACATACATCATGTTAGTAAGTTTTCCTAGTAATAGGCATCTCTGGGAAGAGAGTAAAGCTGCCACATAGAAAATTTAGTCTAATATAGTTATACTGCTAAGAGTTGTTCTTAAAATAACCCCTTTATCATTTCAGACCACATCCTACACACATTTAAACTTCGTTTCACTTCCTGTTGTCTTGAGAATTTTAGTCCCATTCATACAAGGATGTACCATCAAAGTGGCTTCAGTTCTTTCCACTTGATGATTTGTAGAAGAAAAATCCTGGTTTTTTGTCAATACTTTTGTTTGAGAATTCTTGATACTCCCTTGTAACATTTCACTAAGAATTGGCTTAAGGTTATTTGGGTTGTATTTACTTTAAATTAGCAGTAACAAAGCAGCTGCTCATGTGTATTCCAAATCTAGAATTTAAATTTTCATACTCTTGAAATGAAAATTGTTATAAATGAGCTTGATAATAAGGGAAGAAACTTACTTGCAGCGATTACAAGAAACACGTTTTTGTTCTAAGAACTACTTAAAAATTTTCTTAGGAAGTAGTATATGCTTATGTGTACATACAAGTGAGCTAGGGTTAGGGCTAGATAAACTTGCTGAAAGATGTTTGTTTGCGAGTGCCAGTGAAGTTTCATGAGACACTCTCTCACAAAGAGGGTACTTTCTTTGCTATGAAAATAGGAAAAAGAGTTTACAAGTTGTTTGGGTGGGACTGGGGAGGAAGTGTTGATTATCTGAGAAGAATTCTGGACAGAACGTAGTGGCACAGTGTTTTGGGACCTGGAAAGGCAGATCTATGCTGCCAGAGATCAGGAAGCAAAATAAATGCCCTTGCTCAGTGCATGCCTGTCCTACTGTGGGAACTCTGAACGGGTTCTGCATAGTCAGTAAAAGCTGGAGGCAGTGGAGCAAAGAGCCAGGCTGGTTTTGGCAGATAGTTACTCCTGATTTCTGATCAGAAATCTTACTAGGACTTATTAGTGTGCTGAGCAGCATATATTGCCTTTGAGTTTTTCCTTAACTTCTGCTGTATTGTAAGGACTTTGGGATCCATGATGCTGAAGAGCTCCAGAAAGACTGTATGGAGACATTGGCTTTCCCTTTATGTTCTTCCATATAGGTACAGGTCAGACCTCTCTTGAATTCCAACTGTTTACAGATCAGGAGGATTTTTAGGAAGACCTGCCTTTCCTTCCTATACAACAGAGCAGTAGTTTGGGCTCACCCCAGCTTATCTCTAGAAGAAGACTCTCTCAGATAAAATTTACTTGTCCTGTGAGTTATGTTGCTGTTAATTATGATTGCATTTTATCATACACAAAAAATGTTTATCACTGGAGCTTCCACCAGCCAGTCTTACTGCTCCTGTTTTCTGGATCTTCTTTTTGAGAGTGTGGAGTCATTATATGAGATAGAACGGGCATGCCCATTATTCCTACCTAGACCTGTAGATACTCACTGGTGGAATAGTATTTTGGCATGGGAAGAATATTTGCACTCTAAGCAACAAAATAGCTTCTTCACTGACCAAGAGAAACAATCATCTAGACACATGGACTACTAAAGACTTTTTCCTGTATTGACCTTCTCAATTAACTGAGATGCTGTCTTCACATACCTACAGTATTTACTCTTGAGTTTATATTTTTTCCAACTGGAAACATTGTTTAAATGTGAGATTTTGCTGGATGATAGCAGATCCTATTTTATTTCTTCATGACTGAACTCCTGTGTGGTAACATGTCAGGAAAGGACTATGTCTTTGTTCTTACTTTGGATACTTCTGGCAAGATGCATTTTTTTTCTTGTTTTCTTACTCTTTTTTTCAAGACTGCTAGAACCAGAAAGAAACCACAAAGCAGAGAAATCCTTTCTTCTGCCTCCAAACTTTTCTTTCAGAGAAGGGAAAGGAAGGCCACAAGAATCTGTTGCTTTTTTGGTTGCTGGTATTGCTGCAAATAGTTCCCCATCTGTGAGTGCTGACCTCCCTGAATGCTCTAGTCTGTCCTTTGAGGGCTCACTGCCACAAAACATCCTCTCCTATTCTCACACCAGTGACAGCCAAATGGAAAATGTAGAATGACAGATATGGGGCATTTACAACCTGCCTTAAGAAGTTCTTCAATATACATAGGCAAATATAGTGCAGAACTGAGATGTTGGAGGGGAGAAATAATGCAGGAGAAGTGGGAGGCAGAGAACAAAGGCTGGAAGAAGCAAAGAGTGAAGATTGCTGAGATCAGGCTGGCTGGCTGGCTAGGGGACAGCATGACAGGCCCATTTTGCAGAAGAGGGGTATGCTGTGACCTCTTCTGTTCGACCACAGAGGTAACAAGGGAGCAGTGTTTCAGAGGACCTGTGTTAAAGCTGCCCAGCCTGCATTTTATTGTGTCAAAAAGTTATATTCTAAGTCCCCAGGTGGGAGTCAGTACTTTCCAAGGGTTCATTACTGCAGCTGTTATACCTAATCAGGATATTATTTTATAAAATTCGTGTTACACTATATAATTGTTAAAGAGAAAGAGAAAATGAGATTGTTGCTCTGTTTCTAACACACTCTAAATGTGAGTATTTGAAAGTTATTAGTTTCTTTGGAACATGCCCCTTATGTGATTTAGATAGCATGGCAAAATAAAGGGCATTGCTGAACACAGGAGAAGGCCTAAGATTTATGTGACAAAAACATGGTAATTTAAATTTTGGTCTTTAATAAAAAGTACTGTTCAACTTCATAATTTAGCTTTCAGAACTGCAGCTGTTTTGATGAAGATCAGCTCTAGCTAACTCTTAGTCTTATAATTGAACTAAGAAAACATTGATAAAATATTCCTTTTTCTAACAGCCTAGCATTTGTCATTCCATTTAGGAATTCCTTAGGCATCTTGGGAAAGGACTGGGTTGTGTGAACAAGACACAAATACCTTAAGAGATGAGAGGAGACGGAAAGAAAGTAGAAGTTGAAGGAATGATTTTTACTCATTTAATTCCCAAAATGTTTTGACATTCTGGAAAACTAGGTATGTGACTCCCAGTAGCCCCAGGCAACTTCATTCCTCACAACCAGCACTTACTTAGCAGATCATCATGAATATTGTTGACTCGTAGATTTGCAGGAACATCCTGTGGCAGTTTCTCTGGTATATGACACTGTTCATTTGTAAGTATAATCCCCCTTTTTTTCCAGGTTGGTTTTGTACTAGGTCTGTTTCCTGGTAGAAATCATCACGTAGCTGCATCAATTACTGGAAAAAAATAAAAGGAGGCAGCATGAGGGTGGGAACAAAGATTTTTTTGAGGCCTAGGGAGTGGTGAGATAATTTGATTTGAAGGCACTGCATACAGTGGCTATAAAACTGCAACACTGGACATTAGCCAGAACCTCTTTTCATCCTTTGCTTCCTTACTGCAGCATTTTAAATCAGACATTAAAGTTGACTCCTAATTAAAAGATATTATAGAATGGAAATTAGTTTTGCTATGTAATCCAGATAATAGAAAAAACCCCTAAACCTCCTATAACATCCAAGATCATTCAGTCTTTTCTTCTGCTGCTGTTTTAGACTGTACCTGATAGGATTTGCATGAATGAGTCACACTGTAATGCAAACATGTAGTTTATAATCAAAGATATCCTTGCAGTTTGACTAAGCAAAGTTGATTCAGGCTGTATTGTGATATGTAGCTAATCCTTTCCTCCAGATGTATCTAATTACAGAAATGCTTCTCCAGCACAATGACATTTGGTTCTCCCTGTCCTCTGCCGCTGTAACTCCGTAGTGCCCTCACCTTTCACCTTGTCAAGGCCAAGAGAGGGAATTTCCACATACTAATTTTCCATTTCTCTTACTAAACAAACTGTTACATAATTCTTAAGTGGATTTTTTCCTGTTTATCGCAATTTTCTGCAGAAGAATTCCTTGGAAGTGAGAGGGAATCCCAGTGCAAGCAGGATATCTGGGCTCTAGATATCTCGCTTTGGTTGCAGGAGAGGAGTGAACTAGCTACAAGGAGCTCTGCTCCAGCTGCTCCTAGACAGTGAAGGATCAGGGTGGGAAGTGTGAGAGGGATGAGAGGCCATGATCAGCAAGAACATTTAAGGAGTACTTTGTTGTTATATTGTAAATTAAGTATGCAGCCAGCTCCTTTTTTAGCTGTACCCATCTGGTGTTAGATGCAACCGAATATACATTTCAAATGTGTATGGATCAAAGCTAACTCACGATTCTCTTCTTCAAACAGTTCGGCAATTGGGGCCAGTTCTGCCCTAACTTTACCCTCTCTAATCTCTGTATTAAACTCAGACATCTAAAAGATTGGTAAAACAGTTCCAGATTGAGTTTCTTAAGGCTGACAAAGCATAAAGGAATAGTTTTTGCTCTTGGCAGCTGGTTCAAAGTGGTTGCTCCTAAACTTAATCAGCACTTCTAAAAATGGACTACATAAGTTCATGTAATTCCCGTGTAAATTGCAGTAGGTCTGTACAACAGCTGAGGAAGCCAGATCCTTGCTGTCCAAATCCCTTCCCATCCCAATCTGGTGGCAGCAGCTGGCATGCCACCCCACCCCATCTCTGGCCTGAAGCAGCAGTCAGCTCCTGCCAGGAAAGTCCCCACACCTGCACTCCTGCACCTCTCACAGGCTGCCACAGAAAGCCAGGCTGTGACTGCTATAACTGGAGGTGACCTGTGACAGGTACAGGGGACACAACATGTTTAGCTTCTATTTCTTGTCTCTTCCAGGGGAAGAGAAGCAGTCTTGTTGAGTAGAGACTGCTCTCAGAATTGGAGAAGGGTTCTTGGACTAAGTGAATTGTGTGGTCTCAAGTAGCATAATAACTGTGTGTGTGTGAACCCGAATGCATTTCGGGTTTCCATGTGTTAAAATATTTTAAAAATAATTTGTCGAGGCAATTTGAAATTTAAAAGTAATATTAAAATTTTAGATATTCTAGTCGTTCTGTAGTAGTTATTCCTGGACTCCTGCCTATTCCTGCAGTGTGGAAAAGAGTAAGTAGAGAGAGGTTGCAGTCTTGAAAGGAAAGCTGGGAGTGGAAAAAAAAGTTTCAAGATGGGAGAAAAACATGACATAGGATAGTAGTCTACAGGAAAATGGTGAATGGTCATGTTAAATTTTTGAAAAAAGCCCAACTTTGGCCACAGAAATAAAGAATCTTGATGAGCTATGCTTTGTAAATTCAGCTCAGAACCATCGTTTCAGTACTTTGTTCAAATTTTCAAGGCTTATTTTCTAAATATAAAGACAAATATCAAGACAAAAAGCCCTAACTCTTCAAATGAAGGCAAAGTTAAAAAACAGAATGGGGAAAAAATCCCACAACAGGGCATCTATGACCCATCATTCTCTTGGATTAATAACCTAAATCGATTTTGAAGCATAATTTTGTTTCTTTGAAATCTCTGCTCAAGTGCATCTAAATCCTCTACTAAACAAGGAGAAAAAAAAAAAGTATTGGAGGTTATAGTGTTTGGGAAAAATAGAGAATAAAACTTTCTTTCCTGAGTCCCACTTAGAAAAAACTTTTTGAGGCCATGAAAGACACAAAGAAATCAACACCTGTGCATACATATATAGGTAGCAAATACATGCACTAATGTGCTTAGGTTTTAATGTGTAATCTTTATGAGTCTTCAAGTCTGTCTTAAGCGTGCAACGTGCCTGAAAGATGATCTGCACAGTTATTTGGACAGTGGCACTTTGTACAAAACATAGCTCTACTGTATGAGCTGTCCTGCAAAACAACCATTTATTAATAAACTTAACCTCAAAAAAATCATGCATGAAAAAGTATTTGTTTCTTCTTTGACTCCTTTGGCAGCATCTGTGATTTGTTCAAGTACTTTACTGTCTGTAAATGAAGCAAGAATTAAGTAGATCCATGAGTCATTCTCTGTTGAGAATCAATACATCCAACAGAGGTCTTATCTGTCATACTGTGACAGTTCATCAATTCTTCCTCCCACTAGCTCTGGTCTTGCCCCTCAACAAAGCAGTCAGATGTGTTTGTTCATTTGCTTCCAGTCTTTTCAGTCTCTTACTTTCCTTATCTTCTAATGGTGGTTCAAGTTTGTATTTCCATTATAATGAATATTTGCCCTGTTGCTCAAGATGGGAGAAATTTTTATCTTTGCACCATATGTTTCATTTTTTAGACCTGTGCATTCATTTCCTGTAAGTATTGCCCAAATCATAAAGATTTTTGGTGTTTTTAGTGAAAATCACCTTCAGCCTCTCTGTAACATGATCTTAGAAGAGAAAAAAGTTCAAGCACTAAGAGATACCCTTGAAACTTCACTTATTTTTAGTGTTAGAAATGCATGACAGGAACATTCAGCATTGTATTCATATCTCATCAGTTAATTTCTGGAGTTTCTTGGCTGTCTCAGCAGGACAACTAAGTCTCCAAAGACAAATTTCAAGAGATTGATACTGATATGCTGAAATCTTCCCCCTCCCCTCCTATTGGGGCCATCCTAAAATAGAATAGAGCAAGCTGAAACATTTATATAGACGAGGAAGGCTGTTCAGCTTCTCAGGAGAGCTGAAGGAGACTAGACTCATTTGCCAGTGAAACCTAGAGGAAAGGCCTGGCCTTCAACTTGTCTCCCTGCTCTTCTTCTGAAATCTGACAATTCCTGTTTGTGACTTAAAGAGAACTAAAAGGGCATTTAATATATTCAGCTGTGTATACCAGTGCAAAGTCAGTGAAGATGTATAGGACATCAGTGTGTCAGAGGTTCTGGAAGTTCTACATGTGGTTGGCCTGTATGCTTCTGCTGATTCAGCAGCGCAGAGAGAACCTGCCTTGATGATTCATATCCCAGTGAACTTGGTAACTGTAGCAACAAGTTGTTTGTTTGCCTTGTGGAGAAGTTCTGCTAGTACCTAGGTGATGAAGTCAAATGAAGGTATCTTCTGAACTGGATGAGTTTCAGTTTTGCTGTTTACACTTCTCCCTTAGAAACCACAAAATGAGTTTTCTTTGGGAAACTTGAGTGATTCATGTAATCATGGAACTGCTATCAGTGTCACAGTAAGAGGTGTGCTGGGCCTCCAAACTGGAAACCTCGTCGTTATGGAACTGAACTGCTTCTTTAGAAGTGAATAGTAGTGAGAGAGTATGGGAAGCAGGCCAGAAAATGTGAAGGTTGCGTTACTGTAGGCCATTTCTTTGTAAGAATAAATATTTGAACCTGAGAAATGCTGGTTTTATTGTCATCTTGAAGAATAGATAGTCCTCAGTACATTGATTGTACATCTGGATTTATTTATCTATTTGAAAAGCAATCAACTTTGGGTTCACTCTTGAGTTTTACATTTGATCTGTTATTTTTAGTAAAAAGTAGGGAAGAAAACATACTTGGAAGCTGTATTATCTGAAAGAGAAAAGGTACAACATAACAAAAGCATAAAGTGCATTTGGACTTATTTATGAAGTTATCAAAGCCTAAATTTTTTGAGCAGTAGCTTATCACAAGGGATTTCAGCCTATGAATGTGATGTTTAATGATCCAGCAATTCATTAAGCTGTTTGTTGTTTTTTCTCTAGTTGCATTCTACTTGTAGAGTAGGAGTGGAAGAGACATTTATATACAAGTAATTAAATATATTTAAATTGAGGTTATTAAATTATTATAACCTGCAATGAAGTTTAAAACCAAAGTTAATTTTATTTTTTTTAATCTAGACTCGTAGAAAATCAAGTACAATTGTCCAGAGCTTTGAATATAAATCTCTTCATAAACTAATTGTTTCATGTTGTCTGGAACACAGAAATAGGAACTCCTGTTTGAATCTAGGTGACCTATTTCACCAGAATTAGAATCCCATGCTGGAAACCACAATCATGCTGGCAGTATTCTTGCTTAAAACCAATCCACAGGAATTCCTGTTTCAAACTGAACTGAGGAAAATGGTAAGAACTCTTCTCATCCAAAATCCCATTGCCCATTAAAGGTGACCTTTTGTATCAAACACTTCTTAATGGAAACCTCACCTTTTTCCAGTATTAATTTTGTATGTCAGATGCAGAGATGACAGGGGAGAGGCTATCCCTGTTCTTTTACTTATTTTGTTTAAGGATACATTTGTGCAGTTCCTCCAAACAAGGGAGGGGAAAGGTGGCAGGGCCAAAAAAACCTCAAAAGTCAAAATGAAATAGTCACCAGACTAATTCAGACTAATGCCTTTATCTGTGGTGTGAATCTAAATTGTGCTAATATAAAGAGATTTCATTCAAATATCTGTGACTTCTCAGTGGGCTGCTACCAGAACCACGCCATTAAGCTATTACTGTACATCCTGGGACTTGCAAATTATTTTGTTGCTTGGTATCATATGAAGAACTGGAGTGATGTAGTAAGAACACCAGTATCAAGAACATAATTCAGAAGGTATGGCTACCTTTGCTGCTGTTGTTCAGATTTTTTAGGAGGAAAAAACCAAGCCACACACTGATTTCTAGGACAGGCATACTCATCTGCATGGGTTCTTCCTTTCTCATACTGAATAAACTCTAGGAAATGTGGAGATTTTTGGGCCCTGATCCAAGCTGAAATAAACTGCAGAGGGTCCCAAGTTGTAGGATTGCCCAAAAATGAGCCTCGTATCTGTCAGGTCAGCTCAGAGGCAGATCATGCTAGAGTAGCAGGACATCAGTCTTAGCTGTAAGGTCATTCCTATCTCTTCTGTGTGTAAAGCAAGAGAACTTTATACTTGCAGATGCCCTCTAAGCTCTTTTCCTTATTTGCTCCTTAACCTGGTACCATTGTTGCTTACATGATTTTAAAACATTTAGCTCTTCTGCTTTGTATTTTTCTAAATGACAGGGAATGAACTGAAAATTTAAAACTTTGTATACGTATTTCCTTTTTACTAACCATGGTACTGACTGTTATGCAATTGAAATCTATATTCCCATCCTCCAAGAAAGATTCCTAATGCAATTGAAATCTATATTCCCATCCTCCAAGAAAGATTCCTACCTCAAGATCTTAATAATTGAAAAACATTAAATGAAGAGACAACCTTATAAACCATCATTTATATTGGTGTTTTTCTGTTCATCTCCATAAAAATAAACATTCATATTTTATACTGTATAAATATTATTTCCTAAATATGATACCCTAAAATTACATTTTTAAATAATTTGAATTCTTAATCTCTGGCATTGTACTTGCTGCCCTGCCTCACTGTTAGGGAACCTTTTTCTTCTTGAAAAATTCTCAATTTCAAATAATTTGCATATTTCATAGTAATCTTCATTTCTATTTACTGATTTTTCCTTTCCACACAGAGATACTAGCTTGTGAATCTGTTTCTTCCTGATATATTATTCACCATTGTTAAGGAAGATAACACAGGTGCCCCCAAAACACCAGGCAGTGGAAGGTCTTAGGAAAATTTATTTTTCAGAGGCGAAAACACTAAACTTAATGACTTGTATGCCAGGCATGAAAGGATGGAAAACTTGTTCCCTTCCAAGCCTTCCTAAAAGCTCAGTTGGCCCTCCCTCACAGCAGCTCCAATGTTGTCTGTGAAAAAGTTGTCTTTTCAGAGAGTTAACTGCTCTGCAAGGCTGGAGAGGGAAAGAAATCCAAGTTTAAGTCTCCCAGCTGTTAAAGGTCTCTTAAACAAAAAGAAATCCTTAAATCAGCCTCTCTCCTCGCCATCTCCTGCACAAGGTCCACACAATCCCTCTACAACCAGTCAGTTCTTTAATGATCTGAATAGTTCTTTTCACAATTCTAGCTGGAAATATGCATTGAAATTATAGTGAGTCAGAAGAGTAAGAAGCCAAAGAGGTGGTCAAAATGATGCAGACACAATATACTCTATTTGACAACCAATTTATTGAATTATTAAATCCTACTTTTAATTTTTCCAAATAGTTTCTATCTTTTCCAGCTGTTGCATTATCCTATCCTTGCACAATATTTCCTGTAGTGACTGTTAAACCTGAACCTGTACTTCTGCCAACTTACCTCTCAGCTAAATCAGGAAGTGATGCTTGTGTCTGTCCTTACCATTGTCCAGCATTCACCTGGTCATTTCTGTGCTCGACAAGAAGCAAACAATGAGTTGGCAGTAATATTTCTTCCACCTCTAATATTTTGAATATTTTTGAGTCTTGAGCTTTTAATGAGTCGTGCTGGCATGGCTCTGTGAGCAAGCTGTGTACAGTGCGTGCCACAAGCTCTCTAACAACAGGTGAAAGCCAGTTCACTTCCACAGGTTCTGTGGAGTTGTCCCTGCCTTATGTGCTATACCAATGTGAGAAGATCAACCTTGCTGATGCCTTCTCTTCTTGTTCATTTCCTAACAGTGTGATATTTGGGTAAACTAGGTAGTGCTTACACTAAATACTGAAAAAAAGAAGAAATATAAGTATGATGCAGGTGTTTGTTAGAGTTGGAATTCTACATGTAGTGCAAATTTAAGAAAAGTACTTTTGATGCTACCTATACTCTTAGCTTACAGCCCTAAGTTGCCACACATTTGATAAATAAAATGAAATAGTAGTGAGAAGGTTGCAAGCAAATAGTCATAGAGCAGAGCCAGTCTTAATGATGTTGACTTACCCTGTTCCTTATTATAAGTAGTCATCCTGGGCTTGTCTAGTGTTAGTGTCACTACACTGCTTTCATCATCTGAAGTTATGTACATGATATCCCTGTATAACACTGCACTGTACTGTTTAAATCCATTTATGTGTAATGGCCCTGAGTCTCAATAGTTAGAGGAAGTGTCTTAAATAAAAGAATTGGAGGGTTTTGACCTTTTCACTTCATGTTGATATGTATGTATCTTCATATCATACCTTGAAGAGTGAAAATCTCTTAACTTTCCATTGAATGGGCATTCCCAAATGAGCTTACAGAAAGTCAAGTGCTATAGGTTAGGGATTTCTTTTTTGTCATCCCACTCACTCTCATTTTCACAAGCCCATTGAGTCTGCCAGCCTAGCTAACATAACCACTAATATGACACAGTTTAACCCTTTGCTATCTGATAAATTTGGTAAACAAAATACTTCTGAAAGTATAGTTCTGTCTCACACTTGAGCACTGCTGTCTGATCCTGGGTGTTTGAGTTTTTAGCTGGGTATCTGCATCTTTTCTGTGGAAATGGACAGAATGGGAAGGGGGGAAAGATGCAACATAATTCCTCAAATGTGCTGGCTGCTATAGTCATATGCAGATACCTGGAAACTGTAGTTCTGAGTCACTAAACCAAAATTGGCTTTAAAAAGATGGATCCTTTTATGAGTAGGAGAGGGTTGATTCTTATTTGACTTCTGTTGTCCAAGCAGTTCTGCTGGTTATATTTTCATATTCCCAAGCTTATCTCTCTTGACAACAGGAAAAAAATGACTAAGCTGACAACATTTTTCATGTAACCAGTTGTTCCCAGGAGGTCAACCCTTTAGACAAATGCCAAATATCATCTGCAATTAATTTCTAGAAGCTGACAATATTATTTCTTTGTCAAAATGCTGTATCTTATCTTCCAAATTAAAAAAAAAATACTTCATATAAAACAGTGGCCTGCCCAGCTATTGAGTATTGCAGATTGCTATCAATAAACTTACAATAAAAGCAAAGTAAATTAGATCTTGTGGATTTTAGCTGTCATGGGGGGCTTTCTGACCTTCACTGTTTAGGATCTCCAGGCATAGATGCTGCTGTCAGTGTTACTAGAAGTACTAGAACTCACTGCATGTGTCTGCAGTGGTGCACGATCAAAACTCATGACTCTGTTAAGAAAAGATAGTGCTGACCTACATTTTACTTCACTTGTGCTACACACTGCATCAGATTTGTGCTGGTTTTGTAGGAACAGGGAGTTACTTACCAGGATAAGCCTTGATTCAGCTGAGACAGTTGAACCTCTGCCTCATGGTACTGGCAGTGCAAGGTGTACTGGTATATGAAAGTCCCCCCGGTTTTCTTCAGCCTGGTAAATACCAGCTGTGCTTTTACCAGTATTAAACAGATTCCCTTCTTGGCTCCTCCTTGCTGAAAGCCTTGGATAGGTAGGTCTGACTCTGACCACACATCTGCTCCTCCATCTCAGACCTTTGTGGTTTAGTTTGCTTCTGCTGATTTTTATACTGTAAGAAGAACATTTTATATGTTCCTTTTCGTATTAAACAAATTTTTCCTCTTTCTGACCTTCAGAGAAATCACTGCTCATTTCAGTAGTGTTTATTAATGTACTTATTTTTGTTAAGAGCTGCAAAAGTTCTTATTGGAACAATTGTTTTTGAAGGTGTATGAAAGTTTTGAAGATAACCTCTGTATAGGAATCTGTTGCCAGCCACTGGAAAATAGTACTAATGAGAAACACAAGAAAAGCAGTGTGAAAATTGTGTTATAAATATTTGCTGCATGTTGTAATCTAATACTTTTTTTTCAACTGCAAGCCATCAATTTACTGATGTGTTTCCTTGGTTATTGTGTCATTCTACCTGGATGATAAGTCTTTTGACCTGTGAGCATAGGAATAGTCTTTAAAATAAAGTTTTTGTGGAACTGTCAGGTATATTAAAACATAGGGTATTGCTACAGAAGCACATGTTTAAGGTACCTTGAACAGCATCATGCCTGGGCCTTCTGTAAGAGTGATCTCCCCAGCTGCTGCAGCACCTTCCTCAAAGAACGAAAGTACTGTCTGGGACTTTTTGAACCACAGACTGGAGATGGGGAAAACACTTAACATCAGACTAAGTCAGTCATGCTGTGCAGACTTCTGCATAGGACAGTGGTGGGGCCTAAAGTATTTATATCTTTTAAACTGTTGGTTTCAGTCTTACAAAGATGATTTCAGTCCTGCACCAAGTTATTTCCTATCTGTGGAAAGGATCAGTCAAGCTTGTGCTTTCATTTTCGTAACACCCCATCACTACTGCTGCCATCACTACCCAGAGATCCTGCTCACACTTTGGATTTTCAGTACTTAAATATATTTAACTTCTGACCCACACTATGAAAATTTTAAGACTGATACAGCTGCCTTTAGTTCACAAATGTTCCTTTCTAATAGCTAACATTTTACCTTATTTAAAAATTAAAATGGTGAGAGAAACTCTCTTATGTCTTGAAGTCTTTTTATACAGCTGCTACAATAATAGTAGAAAAGCAAGAGTATCAATGTAATAGCAAAGACTGGATTTCTGGTGAAAGATGGCAAACTTCTGAAGCTTTGACTTTGACCGGGACTGTTATTCCATTTACAGTCAGTGGCTCTGATAGGTAAAGTTTCACATCTGAAGCCTGTAAAAAACAGGAAAATCTCATACCTTTTCATTTTTATGTAACTTGGTTCCTCAAGAATATAAGGATGATGTATGTGTAATATTGGTGCAATGAAGCAATATATAGTGATCAGTAAGAAGAAAATACTGTTGACAAAACAGCAGTGCAGGCAGAAAGAATTCTCAGATGCAAAACAAAGGATTGTATTGATTTGTGGAAATGCAAAGGGAACACTTCATGCCCTTTAAAGTTTTACATGTATCTTTTCCTACTTTTGTATAATTACAGATTGACAGAGTCACCTAGTTTCTCTCTTTGGTGTGGAGGGTTGATACTGATAACCCTTTTCATTACTTTGCAAATCTCCAGGTTTTGGAACAAAATAGTAGGTTCTCAGATGTCTGGATAAAATAAAATCCATGGAAGCTGCCCTATATGTATTGTCAAAATCTTAGTATTTATTCTTTGTTACAAGAAAGAAGATGAGTAAGAGGAGAGATAAAAGTATACAATGGTATCAGCTATGTAGGAAAACTATCTCAGAGAAGATCAGGAAAAGACATATCTTTGCCTTTTATATGACTCAAGAAAGGAGGACATTCTTGAAAGGAAATGTTTTGCTCTCAGTCCACAATTAAAATAGAAAATGTTAAGTTTTAATTAACATAGAAAGAATAAGCTGCTAGGACTGGGCTGTAGTTAATTGTGACTTGGACATTTCCCACTTGCTCTCCTAGCAGAATGCTGCTTTGGTTTTCAGATTCACTCTTTCTCTTCCATCTTTATTCCTACTTTGTAATTGCTGTGCCAACATCAAAAGCAGGCAAACATCTGCTTGCATGTTTAAATCAACATTACATTTGTTTTAAGTGATTGGGAAAGAAAATGTTAGTGTAGCTGATTAACAAAACTTTTGGATTGAGAAACTTGACTAACACTGCAGTGACTTACAAAATTCAACTTCCAGAAATGCAGTTAGGCAACTGAAGAATATTTGTTTGTCTATGCATACCTTGAATTGTTGTAAAAGTCAGAAAAAAATGTCAGTTTTTCTCTTGCAATTTTTACTCTAAAATTCGACGATTCCCCACCTGTTCATAGCTTCTTTAGTCATCATTTCCATAGTTCTTGGCACTCTTAATTTAAAAACATGCTATGCTAACTAACTACTGACACTACCCATTTCTCTTTCTTTTATTCATAGTCAAACTTTATTTATCTAAAGTTCATGAGACATTCAAAAAAAATGAGCAAGAATGGTCACACTAGAAGATTTGTCAGGTGTAAAGGTCTGACAGAGTGGCTGAAATCCTTTAAAAGTGACAATCTATTCTGAAAAGCCAGACCCCAAAAGCTAGTATCTCCTTCACCTGATGATCCCACTCTGGCCTCCCCATCCTTCATGTCATATACACACTTTATTCTGTGTTTAAATTGTGTATATATTTCTTTGGTCTCTGCATGCATCCCACTGTGATTCTGCTAATTCTCCTAGGAAATACAGCTTTACTGACCATCAGATCACTACCTGTTGTGCCTTTGGAAATACTACACAGCAGGATATGACTGTAATTAGACTCTATATTGGAAAACACCTATTTCAAAACCTTTTTTTCTTACGTGGCTCTCTGCCAGGAAGGGAATGGACCTTCCCTTCCCTGTCTGCATAGGAGGAGTCTTACACAGTTTAAGTTAATTTACACAGTTTTGGTTTGTATTATGTTGTTCTCTAGGCTGGTCAGTAAAATAAAAAATGAGTGGCTCTTCAAGCTTGTTTCAAATTGGAAACTACCTGCAGTTTATAATATAGCAGAATGTAATGTCAGAGACTATTCACAAACATACTACTTCTAAATTCAGAATTTTTTCAGAGATTATCCCGAGCAGGTTGCACCTTCATTTGAAATCAGGTAGAGTTGTAACTAAAGATATCTCCATTACTGGCATAATAACCAGGGTCAATATTTATTGTGCTGTTGCTTCTATATCTGACCTGAATATATTTACAGTTACTCCACTTTATTCAAGAGGATTCAAGAGGGTTCATTAGCTTGGACACAGTCCATGGAGTATCATTGTAGTCAATTTTGACCTGAAAGTCCTGTCTACATTCACCCAGTATTGCGCTTGAGCCAAGTCCTCCAGGCAGTGGGAATGCTGGAGCACTGGGTGTCCTGATACACACTTGGTACCAGCTAGTTTGGACCTGGTTGCAAAAGCACCCTCAGCCTCTGAAGACAAACTTACTCTGCAAGCACTAGAGCTATATTTAGGCATCACCTCATCTGAGCAAACTGAGGCTACCGTACCATCCTCAATCTGTATTAAATCAACTTTGGTATCTGCTTCCATGGTATAGTTTTCCTGCTCAATCAATAACCTGCCTTTGGTTGATAGAGTTGACTGTGAAGTCAAAAGTAAAAGCTAACATGTAAAAATAAACTGCAAATGTTAATGAGTTGTGATAGGGAGTTAAGACTAAGTTAAGTGAATGTATCAAGAGAAGGTAAGTCAATTCTAGGTGTGGAGTCAATGTAGACAAGTTAAAACATGTTAAACATTGTGTGATTGCTGTCATTGATGTGTGAAGTGCTGTCACTGGTACTGTTTTGCATGATGATGTGTCACATCAATCTAAACAGTCTACTGTAACACGGAATACAAGCATTCCCAACAATATTGTTCCTGCAGTATTGCAGAGATCCCTGATGTCATAAGAGGTAATTCCCAAGAATTAGATATTGGCTATCTAAAGAGCAGAAAGTAAACCAGGCTGACTAATCTCAGTGACGGTTACCTATTTATCCATTATCTGCTTTCCTTTCTAATTAGCTACTCCTTTGCTAGTCAGGGGTAAATAAACTGTAAGGGGATCAAGAAATGTGTATGCTGCCCCCTCTGAGTAAAGTGGACTTTGAGACTAATTTATACTGTGTCATCAGTAATAATGTAGAGAATATAGGAACATTTGTATTTGATGCTGTCTGGCTTCCCACTGTAACTCTCTCCTGTGTATGAGACTGAAGTACACAGGGGTTTTTGAGCTTCTTTTCTTGGTCTACCATATGGGAAGCCAAAAATGGTGAAACTCTGTGTTAAATAAAAGTGATGATGGTGGGAATTCATTAATAGAATCATAGCATATCCTGAGTTGGAAGGGACCCAAAAGGTCATCGAAATCCAGCTTCTGGCCCTTTGCAGGACACCTCAAGAATTACACCATGTGCTTGAGAGCATTGTCCAAATGCTTCCTGAACTGTGTCTGGCTCGATGCTGTGACCACTTCCCTGGGGAGCCTGTTCCAATGCCCAAAGACTCTCTGGGTGAAGAAGCTTTCCCTAATACTCAATGTAAATCTCCCCTGACTCAGATTTCTGCCATCCCCTTGGGTCCTGTCACTGGTCACCACAGAGATCAGTGTCTGTCCCTCCTCTTCCCCTCATGAGGAAGTTGCAGACTGCAATGAGGTCTCCCCTCAGTGTCTTCTTCAGGCTGAACAAGACAAGTGACCTCAGCCTCTCATATGGCTTCTCCTCAAGGCCTTTCACCACCTTCATAGCTCTCCTTTGGATACTCTCTAATGTCTTAATGTCTTTCTTCTGTTGTGAATATCTTATATTGTGCTACCCAAAAATGCACACAGGAACTCAAGGTGAGGCCAAACCAATGCAGAGTATAGTGGGATAATCACCTCCTACTGGCTTCAGTTCCTTCTTGCTAGCTTTTGGAGACAATGCTCGTGGTCAGTCCCTCCTGACACAGGATAGTTATGGAAGCTCTGAACCTGTGGTCTGCATTGGAGTTTCCTCTGCAGTTTCACAGCTACAGTATTGGGTGGGAGGCAGCAATAAAAACAGGTGAACATAGCAATAATAGAGCAGTTTGTTGCTGTTATTAGCAGATAATCTGATTGTAGCTGTGTTTTGCTGTTAAATGGCTGTTAGTGAAACCAGATGTTTAAGGCAATATCGAATGTGATTTATTAATAAAAAATGTGATATAAATATTCTTTCGGTGATTACTCCTTCATGCCGTACATTCCTACAGGTGAGTCACCTTTTGCTGAGTCACTGAATGGTGTGCCTCCCAGCAGCACTGCTCAGGGGTTTCCCATCTGACAAGTGGGAAACTACCAGTAGTATCTAAGGAGAAAGGCTTTCCTACTGCAAGCTGACCTTTGAAACTGAGGATACATGGCATAGCATGAACTAGTGATCAGACAGGGTGACTTGTAGTGAAGCTTTAAGAAATCTGTATCCTGCTCTGCTCATAGTTCCTTGTGTGAGGTAATTAATCTGTCTTCCTTGTGCTCCATTATGCACTCATGTAAAATGGAGATGTCATTATGCATTCATTTCATAAGGCTATTGTGAAATTTAAAGAAAGAAATTAATCTTGCAGCATGACAAGATTCCCTGCTCTCATAGTTTAATTCTTACTATGCTTGATCCCCTTTAGATTGTGCAAAATTGTGAATGTGCATCACTGGAAAACTATTTCCAGGAATTTGTATAGAAGAGCTCCCTTCTGATAGGAAATTTAGTATTTGCATACCTAAAAAGTGGTTCTTCCAAGGTATAACTGATTTTTAAAATGTGCAATTACCAGTTATAGCATTTTCAGTTGCTTTATTTCATATTTGCAAAGCTCAAGCTTTTTACATCATATGAGGAATTTAACGTCAGCATGATCCTGTGGAGTATGTGTTCTCTGTCCCCGCTGCTCTGCCTCCCCACCTTTTTTCACTTCAGAAATTGCCTGCCCTGGTGTGTGAGTGCCGTTTTGGTTGTGCCATCGTCTGGTTGACAACATAGCCCAACAAATAGATTGTATCAGCACAACAGAAAAGAATTAAAAAAAAAAAGTCCATTGTGATATGAAGGCAGGAGCTTGGTGGTGGAGAGGAAATTCCATAAAACAGCATTGCTGCAGAATCAAGAGAGAACTTGTGAGGGAAAACTTCCTATCTCTGCAAGCGTCTCAAGGAGAGATAAATTGTATACACTCACCCAAAGTATCAGACAAGGGTACTAGTTTTTCACCGATTCACAAAAAGAACTACATGGCTACACTCTGACCAGTGTTATTTGGTAAGTGCTGTGAACACAAAATTAGTCTAAATAAAATGTTAAGGTTTATGAGAAGCTTGAGAAAGATCTAATTAAACAAAGACTGGCACATAAGGAGAACAGTTTAAATGTAACTAATAAATGATGTAAGGGATTGCAAGCAGAATGTATTGAGCATGAGTTTCTTAAAGAAGGACCTACTGATCTTTGAAGATGATCATAAAGTCTGTGTTGTTCAGAAAGAAACATAGATCTGCCTTGTCAGAGGAAAAGAAAGTAAGTCTGACTGCAATGATAGTTATCTGTGTAATCCAGTTCTAATGGCTTGTGGCATGGCCAGTGGCCTGTGCAGAACAGCAGCAATTCACAACTTCTTGCTACTCTGCCTCAGCTCTATCTTGCCATAAGAATTGAAGCAGCCAGTTAATCATGCCTGTTTTCCCTTCAGTGCAAAATAATGTCTTCTAATTCCTGTTTTCAGAGGAAATGTGGGTTTATATGCCATGCTGTGCAAATTTGAAAGATACTCATTCAGTAAACGCCATTCTTTCACAAATTTTGTAACCCTGATTCTCAAGAAAATTAATAGCATAGGGAATTAATGTGTTGTATATTTTTTAATGGTTTATACAAGTTACCTTTTGAACATTGTCCAACTGAGTATCAGATGTTGCTGCCTAAATGTGGGAACATTCAGAAGGTGGAGCTTACTGCATATAGCATATTTGCATTGTATAGTGGCAGATAATAACTTTCAGCTAACTTCTGGAAATGCTAGATTAATAAAATACCCCTGTCTCTTTAAATGAGAGATTGCTACCGCTGTTTTTTTGTTAACAGTATTATGTTCAGTTAGTTTCCCCTGTGACTAAAACAAGTGTTACTGTGTGTCTCATGTCTTCCTTTCTTGAGAAGCAGCCATGTATGGGAGAAGACACACTTAGGAAACTCCCCTTGTAAGTTCTCTTAACTCCTTGTAGTCCAGCCCTGTTAGGTGCTCAAGACTAAAATGAGATAAAAGGCTCTTTAGTAAAGTTATAACACATAAGGGGGTGTGCAGAACAAAATTATTATCTTAGGAAAACAAAAATAATTTCTATCTTCTGTGTCTCAGTTGTGTAAGTAAGGTTAGTCTCTGTGGTAAGTACAGGAAGGACAATGTGTTATTACGCAAACAAGAGTTTCAAAATTTTAAAATGCTGATTCCCTTTCATCTTATTTCGATTTAAGCTTGATTTGAGTTTCTCCATTGCAAAACTGTAGATAATTTATACCAACCTCTCAATTTTTTTCCCAGAAGCACTTCATACTAGAAAACTTCATATGCTAGTAATACGTGGGACAAGAAAGTCCACATAACTAATAGGTACAAAGTGCTGCTAGTTGTACCCTCCAGAAAGAAAAACTTAAGGGAGCTGGATCCAAGACAGTTAAGTCTTTTATAAACTTGAGAATAACCCCTATTGACCAATCTGTATCTGGAAATCCAACTGCTGATGTGTTGAACCCTAAGTGTAACTAAAAGGTGTTTCCATTTTTTCATTGGGGGTAAACTCTAGCAGTTCAAGCACTAGCAATTCTCTATTGACTTGCAATATCACTAGTGCAACTATGTTCCTGAGACTCTTTTTACTCGTAATCCACTTATAAGATTTGTTTCTTATGTTTTACCATCAGGATGATCTTGCTGTCAAGTTGTTTTTTTTATTTTAGATCATATGGAGTCAGTTCCTGAAGTGTTCTTTGAAAACCATCTTAAATTTTTTTTCTCTTCACTTTCTGCTAACCTTCCCTTAATGTAACAAAACGTTATGCAAAAATTGCTTAAGTTACTCATGGTTGATACTTCTTCACTGTTGACTTCTGTACATAAAAATGTGTATGGATGCAGTAGGTACATTCACAACTTTTATTAGCTTTAGTAAACTCAGATTAGCCAGTTAATTCTCTTTTGGTATTTGTATCCAGCTGTCTGCAGGACTGGGCCAATGCATGAGAACCAGAAAATAAAAGCTACTGTAAACAAGTAAAATTGATGAAGTCGTTTTTACTGCCCAGATGAGATATTCCAAAAAGAAATGTTAATATTGAAAAACTTAATTTTTAATAACCTTCTAATTTAATAATAATACATGACATAGATAGGTTATTGCAAGTTATGTTACTACGAAAGCCTTCTACTAACATAAAAATGGTGGCTTTTATCTTTTAATTCTGTGTTCCATTAGGAATTCTGAATCTTTTCTCCAAAGCTACAGGGCATGCACCAGAGAGCACTAGTGTCATTTTTATTTTTACCTGCCATTTCATGGGCAGAAATTACTGCATTCTAAAATTGTGTGCAAGAGTTAGAAGAATTACTCTTTCTAGCCCCTGAATCAAAGGTTAATGATATTAAATAATGATGATAAGGATGACAAATAGGAAGAAAGGAGAGCAAAGAGCAAGAGGAAGAGAAAGGCAATTGGAGGTATTGCAGGAAGAAAAAGTAATAAGGAAGAAGGAAGTAGCTAGAAAAGCAGGAAGAAAGATGAAAGAGAAATCAAGAGATTATGTGTTGACAAATAGAGTTAGCAAATATATGCAAAAATTAGTAAATACCTTTCCCTGGTGGTTGGGCATATTGTCCTTGGCTTTCAAATATGGTAGATGCTTCAATCTCAAGAAACAATCTTTCTGTCTTTCTGGGCAGATTTGAAATGCCACTGTTTGGTGAGCAGTCCACAGCAATAACCTGGATGCTGAAAGCCAGAACCTCTGTCCTCCATGAGCTCAGTCTGGGTGACGAAAGGAGGGAAAGCCACCGACACAAGTGCCTGTCCTGAGAATCATTTATTGCGGAACAGGCAGAGCCCTGAGAAAGCTGGTGAAGAGTCCTTCTGAAATGAGTTTACCGCCCCAGGATGTTGGTTCATAAGTGAGCAGCTAATCTGGATGTGGCTTTCATAAAGCCTTAATCCTGAGGTCACGGATTTCCATGTGCTGCCGCTCAGGGCAGCGCGGACCCGTGCAGGTCTCCCATTGTGCCAACAGGTGGAGATGGAGAGGCGGTGTGGCTGGGGGCTCACACAACAAAGGACTCGAGGCTTCATTTCCAAAAGTAGATATTACTGAAATCCCCGTGTTATTCAGTTCCCTCAGCTGACTTGGAATTTCTGACATCTCTATACAAATCTTCCTAAATTCGTTCATGGAATTCAAGCTGCAAGAGCTGGGAAAGGTTAATAATAGTGACGTATTTTATGTGTGGTTGGGAGAAGCTTCCTTACAATGAATTGGTTTATTATTTCTCTTTTTTCTTTGTCATTAGGAAGTTAATTTAGTTATCTACTTAATTCGTATTGGAATCAAGAATTCTGGGAAATGAGAGTAGTTCAGAAGTCCCTCTAGTGGAGACTCATATGTGAAAGTGTTCCCTATCAGTCTGTTTTTGCAGCCAAAAAAAATCTTTGGTTTTGTTTTCTGCAGCTATTTGATGCTGTTAACTGCCTGGCAAAAGAGAATGTCCGGGTGCTTGTGCTGGGCCGCAAGCATATGCTGAAAAACTCTTCAAATTGGAAAAGAGAGATTATGAAGGAGATGCAGAATAAGGCACACTTCTTCTTTGCTGAAAATATGTAAGTTGAAGAAAATGGCTTAATATAATGGAGATCAATACCTGATTTATGTGCAATTTGCTGTAGTTTTTAATACCATTACTAGTATTTCTATCTCTCTGTGTCTGAAAGAGAAACATACCCCTTGCTATACTTGCTTCAAAACCCAATACATATTAAAAGTTGCATTATAAAGAATTTCATCATTTGGAATCATTGACAGCTGTAAGTTTTCTTAGGATTTATGACTGTTAAAACCACTACCAAGACCACAGTGCCCTGAATTTGCAGAATTTCTGATAGCATCAGTATGCAGTTGTGGCCTGCTGCTGTTTAGGGGTATAGTGATGAATTTTAGTTCTGTTCCACATAGCTCTATATTTCTAAACTTTGTGGAAGTAGATTATATTGTATTATCAGATTGTGATAAGAGGGGAAAAATGCTCTCTGTACCATGCAATTAATTTGTATTTTACTCTAGCTTCTGGTGCTCTGTAGTCAGTCTTTTTTTACTTTACCAGGGAACTGGAGTAGTGATGGGAATTTTCAGTTGCTGATGAATAAATCTTGGTTCAGCACTTGACTCACTTCCTATAACCACTTACTGCTTTGTGAATGACGTTTGTCTTTTCCCTTTGTTTTGTGAAGCTCTGAGGATGATCCCTTCTTGTTATATGCCACTCTCCAATCAGGCAAGCACTGCAAGTTTGTTTCCAGAGACTTCCTCCGGGATCACAAGGCTTGTCTTCCTGACACTCTGACGCGCCATCTGTTCCGCAAGTGGCAGCGTGGGCACCAGATAGTGTTTACCCCTTCTGTAGAAGGAAGACATATAAATTTTTTGGTAAGTTTTCTGCTGCAATCAGAAAAACATTCAGAACATATTCACTGAAGATACAGAATTTCAAACTCTGAAAGTCAAAATAGTCTTGTTGGAGTCTAAGAAATGGGTTTGTACCACAGCCCTCAAAACTCCCAGGAAAATTCACTGTATTCACAAAGCATACCACAAGCAAGAAAACTGTCAGAAAGCCAAGAAATGTTGCAAAATGTTTAAAATGTAAATGTAAATACAAGTTTCTGTATACAAATTTCTCCAATGCTGGAAACTCATTCCTGGGATGCCGTAAAACTTGAGTGCAAATGTATTAATTTATTTTAAATTTTGAAACACCTTATTCTGCAGGACTATTATGAAATACCAACCTTTTAATTGTACAATAGAATTTCTTTCATCTTTTTTTTCAAAGAGGCAGGTATTTCAATATTCACTGTAATGTTGACCTAACATATATATAAAGTTTCACGTGGGAAAGCCTGAACAGCCAGGTTTATAGTCAGCATTCAGCTGCAGAAATTGCAGTCTTTCAAGAGTAATATCATCTTGTAGCCGAATACTACTGCTGTTGTCTAGGAGACATCTATCCTTGTGAGCCTGAACAGTACATTAACAGGAATGCAGCTGTTTTAAGATTTTTCTAGGGAAAAATTCATCATGTGACATTTTACATGCAGGTTTTTGTTATCTGGTCTGTCTGTACTGTTGTTGCCTACTTAAAGGCATACTGCACAAATGCAGATTCATTTTCTTCCTTCTCTGGTTAAAATTGTAAAATATCATTCATAATTACAAGCAGATATACAGGCTTGTAAGAATGGCAGCCTTTTATTCAGTGTTGCCATATATACATTTTGTTTATGGAACCAAATTGGGAATGTAGGGTTATCTGAGTAACACAGCTTTAGCTACACCCCGTTTCTTTCTTTTGTACAAAGGAAATAGTAATTTTCACATCTCAATTCCCATTCAAGTGATTTGAGATGACTGATACTTCCAATCATAGCTGTCTTCTAGGTTACTCTGAAAACTGTCATGGCAAAGTAGACTTCCAAGACTATACATATGGAGTCATAGTATACCCTGACAACTATAATTGCCAGCCAGTAATGTTTCTTTTGTATTTGTGTTATATATGTTGAATTAGTGTACCTGTAACATAACAGAGACCAGAGAAATTGTCTATCGTATTTGACTTGTTCTGAAAGTGTCAGTGATAAACCCTTTCCTTGGGACAGAGCAAGTCAGTTCTGTAAAGAGACATGGTGTAATAACAAATACAAGATGTCATTCATGTCACTAAATCCTATCAGTTCAAGCCTATAAATTCCACATTCAGAGTTAATTCCCACATGATTTCATTTAACAGAGCAGAAAAACAATAATTTTGCTACTTCTAGAAATTGAGTGCATGATGCTCAAATCATTGTTATCTGATGCTAATTGAAGACAGAATTTTAACCATTTATGACTCCTAGACCAAAAAATATGAAAAGATGTTTTAGTTTTTCTTCCAGTACTAAAATTTAGAATTCATTTGGTGTAAGGAAATGAAGTGAGAGTTGTTAAAAGAGGCGCGACTATGGAGATTTCTAAGGTCAGTAGTACTGGAATTCACAGAAACACAGTCATAACTATGGTAATTGGTATTTCAGTAATATATTCTATAAAGTCTAAACCCAATGTTTTTCTGTCTTTTCCCAACAGCCAGCTTTCCGTTATGACTGTGTGGTACAGACTACAGGTGATACATGGCATATCCCCTATAAAGACATTTTTGAGGAAAAATACTCATATCAAGTACCGAGAAAATGGCTTTGCATTCAACAGAAATGATGAAGAATGTAACTGCACAAGCTGAAGCTGCTTCTTTTTTTTTTTTGATAATTGTTGCTAACTAGGAGAACTTAGCAGGACAATTAAGGGATTAATATGTGAGGTTGAAACTAAAGAAAATTCAGTGACTGCATTTTGTCAAAATTATTCTGCAGTAAAATCTGTTAACATCACTGGTGGTCTAGCATGGATGAATTTGGTCTATTATTTCCATCTTTACAGTCAATTCCTGAGATTTTTCCTCTTGAAATTTCAGTTTGGGGCTTTTTTATCTTTTTTTTCTCAAGCTTTTTTTTCATCTATGCTGAAATTCATAAACTCTGTACTTCTGAAAAATTAAGCAGGACTTACAAAGTACCTTCAAAATTTGTGAGGTTGACCTTACAACAGTGTTGCACAGTGTCTGCCTCTAATAAATGAAGCTAAGGGGGACATATGGGATGTTTATCTTTTGCCAGGCACACATAAACGTAATACTTCCTCTGACTAATTAGAAGTCATTTGATCACATAGAATGCAAGAGATTTGTTATAGCAACATATATTAATGTTTTGTTTGGAAGAATAAGGGAGCAATCAGTGGAACGTTTTGTGGCTCTTTCACACTCTTAAACTTGCCACTTCTTACAGGATTTTGCGTCACTGCAATAATTTGCTTATGGAAATGCATTGATTTTTTTAATGAAAAGTGATAACTAGAAATTCTTAAAAACAATTATAGGACAAAAGTGATTTTTGTGGAGACATAGTTATGAAACCTATCCCAAGTTATAAAGCAAGAAAAATAGTATAAATTACAGAAAAAGTGTTCTATTTGCAAGTGTGTGTATGGTAAACATGTTTGTTTATTATACTTACAACTTTAATGGAAGCCTTTCTCTCCCCAAAACATAGAAATGCCACATAAATACCAGATGAAATATCACGGTTTTGTCACATTTGTCTTGTACAGTGGAAAATCCTGTTTGAAGCTGAGATGAACCATGCAGATCTTTTTGTATAATATTTTTGTATAATATTCTGAGCTCTTGCAATGCCCCATGACAAGCTCCCTCAGAATTCTTAGCATTCAAGCATGTTCCCTACTTTTTTTTTTTTAAATGACAGAAAGCAATTCTGACACTTACTCTACTTCTGGTTTGTAAACCAGCAAGTGTGATTTGCATACAGGCATGTCCTTCAGATACTGTGCAGACAGTGTAGAGGAGCTGGGTACTTCTTACAGTAACATAGAACCCTGGTTTTAAATTCATAATATTATTGGCAGCATTCATTACAGACCTCTTTTATTACAGAACATCACAGCTCTGTCATGTTCATCACAGCTCCTATAGGGTCCTCCAGGAAAAGCAGAGAGATTGGATCTACTTCTCTCATTCCTCAATACTTTTAATTTGTCAGAAGATTGGTTTTACAATTCTCTAAGTCAGAGAACTGGCATATTTCCCTGAAAGTGCAAATAACTGCTTTTAAACCTACTTACTTAGAGCTGTTGCTCTGTACAAGGCTCCCTTACCTTCTGTATGAAGTTCCACAGCAGCATAAGCTGGTGTGAGTCAGTGCTGTTACAGCCCTAGTTTGGTACTAGTTCTGGTGATCGTGCAGGCTGAAGCAATTCAGAGCTGGGGCAGCCGAATGCAAACCCCTTAAAAATTCGTTTGGCTAGAAAAAAAATGGTGTCATTGCACTGAACCAGCACCATTGCACAAGTCTGGTACCTGTGTGGGAGTGGGGCTGAAATGTCAGGCTGCAGGAGGTGGATCCTTGCAGCTATGCCTTAGGTCAGCTTCAGCTGACCAGAAACTGAACCTCCAGGTTATCCATCTCATTGCCAGGCATGTTCATCTGTTGAAGTTTGTATTTTACCTCACTGTGGTCACAAATAGACGTGCATAGTATCAACATCTGACTGGAAAAAATGCATCCTCTTCTTCCTGTTGGCTGAGGACATGTCCCTAATCAGTCACTTGGGGTTTACCTCAAAAACTGTTCTTATGGAGATACCATAATGCCTTCTAAACAACAACACTTCCTATTGTATTTAGGGGACAATGGAACAGAATTTGTCATTTACAACTGAAAGGTGTTACAACATTACTGTCAAATTTGTGACTTTTTTATTCTCCTCATATTGGCTGCTAATACACTTCTCTATAGATCCTTTCAGGGACTCAGTGGCCTTCTCTCTGGAACCAAAGAGGAAACACTGGTGATCAACCTACAGACTTCTTCATTTGTATACGACCTGTTACATAGATGCACACAGTCTTCAGAGGCTCAGTTGTGACTGAGGTTATTTGCATTGTATTTAAGGCATTTGTGAAATAACATTTCTTTTGTGTTGCTGTAAGTCTTCAAATTTCAGATTCCTGAAACAGGGCATTTGATACAACAGTGGATGTGAGGATTTTTTTCTGAAAATATAAAAGGAATTCTGAGAGCTTCATTGGAAGTAAATGTGACAGCCAAACCATCTACCAGCAGTAGTAGGTGTCTATTTGACACCTGTTGCTATTTATGCAGTGGTACAGTAAAAATTCAAGGTAATTTATTAGATAGATGGGTTCTTGATGAATGCCAGAGAGGCAAGTCCTCCAAACAGTACAGCAGCTGGTATCCCAAAAAAGATACTGACTGCCATTTGCTAGCACAGAGAGTGGGGAGAACATGAATCAGAAGGAATGAGCCCTTAGCTTAGCCAGCTGCATGTCATGGAGACACTGGCTAGAGCTGAGGAAGACGTTTCAACTGATCCAGCCTGTGCTCCAGCTGTTTTTTGAACAGTTTCGTCTCCAAGATGACTCATTTACTGCTAATATGTTTAAAAAGATGTCAGTGAAAATGTCCTCAGGATCCAACAACACAGAATTTGGCTCTCATATGGTTGATCAGAAGTGGTGAACATTAAACCAAAATCACGTGATTGCTCTTGTGAAACTGTGCTGTACTTTGGAATCTTTCAAAATTGCAAAATTCTGGAAGCTGTATCCTGAAAATATCATAATTTTCACTCCATCATGCCCTTGGTATTGAGCAACTGTTACTCTTTCCTTGGTATAATTCAAATATGGAATCTTCAATTCCAAACTTAAGGATTTTCTAAGTTACTTTTTGGCTATCAGGTTGAATGCTTGATATTCCATTTTCCCATACCCTTTTTCTCAAGGTAAAAAATAAATTAGGGATTTAACTCTAGTGCTACAGAACTGTAGATCTTTGTACATGGAAGAACTGTGAGGGCAGAGCTATCATAATGGAAAAACAGTGGCCTCAAAGGACACAGAGGTCATAAACTTTCTGACTGTCCTGAGGGGATGCCTAGGGATTGATTGCTTGGTGTGTCTTCAGTACGAAAGTGGCACCAAATGGTACTGGCACATAGAAGATTCAGATGAAAGTGAGGGTTCAGACAAAACCACACAACATGTTGTTACGCCGAGCAACTCTTTGCCACGGCATGTCATGGATTTGAGAAGTTCACCTGAGTTCAAGGGGAGACTTGCAAGTTCATGAAAGGGAACTAACAAGGGTTAGTAAAGAACCAGACACTACCCCTGCCTTGGGAAGTCCCTGCAGATGGTAGGAGGATCCAGGGAGTGTCTCATTAAAGGCTCTCTCTAGTTTTAATACTTGTCCTTGGGCATCCCCTTTGGCCATGGTTGGAGAGAGCATTGGGCCGGATTCCACAGCTGACAGTGGAGACTGTTGTTTGTGTTCTCTGTATTCCAGTGCTGGCATCACACCATTAAACATTCCATGGCTGCCCACAAAGTGCTTCCCCAACAAAAGGGACAAGCTCTGCATCTTGTAATGCACAGCAAGGCATTTTCTTCTCCCACGGTATTAGTAAGAAAGGAAAAGTGTTTTGAAAAATTCAAGAGTGTAGACTTTTTATGTGTGGCATACACAGAACGCACCTGTGCTCTGCTATTTCAACAAAGAGTAAGCTCATGTAATAGTAATAATTTTTAAATGGACTTGTGGATAGCAACACAGCTTTTCCAACTCTTAATGACCAGCTTCAAAAAAAATGCCTTCCCACAAAGAGCAGGGGAAATCCCAGATGATGAAAGGCGGAGAGTTTAAATTTGGGGAAATTCCCTTTGTACTGGACACCGATAAAACGGCTTTTGAACATCACATTGTAACGCAGCTGTGGCAGCAATTATTTATTATGAGTATCTTGGGCATGTGTTTTGAGGTATTTGCTTTAAAATTATACTCTTTAATTAAGGCGAACACGTGGGAAGGACTTAGTTTGGAAAAGGAGGAGGGTTTTCGTGTTCCGGCCGGCCGGAGGTATTTCCCGCGCTGTGGCGGGGTACGGCACCATCGCGCCTCTCCCTCTCCTGCCGCACGTCCCACCGCCCTCTGTCGCTGACGTGTCGCGCCACGGCTCGCGCGTGCGCACTGCCCCCAGCGGAGCGTGACGGTGCGCGAACGGCGCGCGCCTCCGCGGCTGCGCGGGGCGCCTGACCCGGAAGCGCTCCGGCGGCGGCTGCGGCGGGGCCCTGCACGCGCCCCG
>VXBA01005221.1:498473-541919 GCA_013399895.1 Serilophus lunatus | reverse complement strand
TGCCACCGGGAGGGGCTTCCCGGGAGTGCCCGGTAGTTGGTCTCAGGTGCTCGGGGGGCGAAATTGCAGCCGTCCAGAGGCTGTCTGTTCCCGCTCAGGTGTTTGTTGTGTATTCTGCCAAGCCTGGCAGCATTCCGTCTTGGAACCTGAGAGCTGCGGTACCTGTTTGAAATGGACTCTGAACTGCCCCGAGCCCTGCGTGCCGAGACAGTGGCAGTTTTGGGACGTACCCCATGAGCTTTCTCCTTGCACCGAATGCCGAGTGTTCTGTGTCCGTGGTGCACCACCAGCCATCCTTTATTTTCAGGCTGCTTCGAACACTGCGGGTACGCCGCAGCCTCGCTTCAGCCTCTTCCATAGGGCGCTGCCTGTTGTTGCTCTTGTGACAGTGCTCCCGCCTGCACGGGGCCGTGCCGTGGTGCTCCAGGTGCGGGACACTCGGGGACAGCACCGCCAGCTCGGCCTGGCAGGGACAGCTGGCTGAGAGCGCTCCTGGATTGTTTTGCAGCGTCATCCTGATGCCATCTTCCCCTGGAGCTCACTGGCTCTTCCCCAGCTGCAGTGGCTTCACTGCACATCCATTGCAGGGCACGTCCATACATCCAGCTGTTCTCTAGGAAAGGAGGTTGCTGGGATCAAGCTGCATGAATTGTCTGTGGTAGCCAGTAGTTTCTTTTGTGACTGCCCTCGGGTTTTTCTCAGGAAGAAGCCCTTGTGGATTTGGCTTCACGGGCCTAATGTGTAGTGGTTGTGTGCAGCTTGTGTGGTAAGCCAGGCATTACACATACAGATGGCAGGGACAGTGCTTCCTCACGCTGGGTGTCGGTGGTTCTGTGATACAAGAGGCACGGGCTCTGGCCTTCCCTTGCCACTGACACAGGCTGCTGGCTCCACATCACTTTCCTGGCTGTATCTCTGTCATAGTACTGCCTGTTGGGAATGGTCTCTGCATTCTGTAGTAGAGGGGAAGCTGAGCCTTGGTTTTCTACCTCCTGGGTATATCCAGCCATTAGGTTAATGTATGAGACGTGTAGTAGCTCCGTACCTCTTAACAGTGTCTTAGAAGCAAGTATCTGCATGTGTATTTGAGGGCCTCTGCACACAGCCTGAAGCTATCTCAAAGATACTTTAAATACCTGTATGCTGTAGGAAGAAAAATATTTAGATGTGCATAGTTACCTTCAAGGAAGAGTAAGCTCACTTTACCTGCAGCCAGGCTGAGAACTCAGACATGGTGCTACATGGGTGTCTCTGTTTGGCAGTGTCTAGCTACAGCATGGGCTGAAGTCTTTTGTTTGCTTGTAATCAAATACCCAAATCGAGCTATTTTTCTGTTATCCTTGTCCCCATGCTGGATTCAGATTAAGTAGGGGCTGTCAAGGATGAGCATGGACATGTGTTGCTTTAAGATTGCCTTAAGACTTGAGGTTTCTCTGAAATTTGGCAGTTCAGGAACAGAGATTTCCAGCATAGTGATATTGGACTGAAATGCCTGTACTTTGTCTTAGGTCTTCTGTCTTCTGCTTCCAAAACTCTAAAAATTCGTGTGCCTTTGAAGTGATCTCGTATTAGAAAATGAACATTTCTCATTACTGTGGTTAAAATCCCTCAGCATCAATGTTCTCTTGCCACCTATTAGTTCCAATCTTCAGAGGTGATGTTTCTTCTAAGTGGAGTTTTGGCAGGTGAAGAAAATTGTTATGGTCAACTTTGTGATTGTTGTGATGTATTGACTTGTCTCTTTGAAAACTAGCAATGGAAATGGTAATAGGACCAGTGCCAGAAGGGACTGCAGTTCAGCAAGCCTGGCTGTTGGTACTTGTGAGCAAAAACTAGTTTGTGAGGGCACCTAAGTGTCACAGAACCACAGAATGTCTTGGGGTAGGTGGGGATTATCTGGCCTCCCTTCAGGTATTTGTACACACGATGAAAGTGTTGCAGAGCCTGCGCAAGGGGCTTGAAATGTGACCAGCTTGTGTGCAGAGCTGGCTCATGTCCCACTGGGTTCTGTGCTTTGCTGCAGGCTGGCACTGATCATCCCAGGGAGGAGAGGGAAGAGAGGAGCCAAGTTATGGATCTAGCAGAGGGAAAAGGGGAACATCCTTCAGAGCACATTTGGGGAACCAGTAAATGCTCTGATGTGTGGGAGTAGCAAATACAGTGCCATAAATACATGACAGTCAGCCCTTCCTGAATGCTTACTCAGCATATGGAACATTAGGATCCTGGTGTTGCAAGATCATGTTTTTTCATCTTCAGGTTATTGCTCTTCTGTTGTACTCTGTACAACCTCTTCCATAGATCTGAATGCAGCTTTTAAACCAGCGGAGTTTCTAAGTCTGATTATTTTAGAAGGAAGTTTTGGCAATTTACTGTGCTGTTTGAAGACATGGTCTAAATTCTGGTTTCACTTGCTTAGTTAACAAAAAATTCACTTACATGTAGCTGCTGCCTGAAACTTGCCTCTCTTAGCCAGATACTGAGAAGTTCAGAATGTTTATCACATATTGTGAGATAAACAGTTTTTTAAGTTATTGTTCCTAAGGCTTTTGAAACAATTAATCAAGGGAAATTTATTTCATGTATCATTTCAAGTGGGTTTTAATCTGTTGTACTCGCATGAATAGTGCTGTTTAGTTGGCATCTGTTTCATTTTAAAAAGTGAGTAAAAGCATCGCAGTATTTGAATGTCAAGTCAGAAAATGTGGTAGTAAGGTTAAAACCTGTCTCCTGTGCCTAGTCCCTCACACTAGTTTTCATCTATATCAGTTAAGAACTAGAAAAGAAATTTATATCCTTGCAATGATAACAATGCTTAAAATAGTAAAATTCATGTCAAAAATTCTTCTCTAAGAACTTAGTTACTGTATGTTAAGGCTGAACCATTTTGATCAAGTTCAGAACAGCCTTTTTGTTTTAAAACATATTCTGTCGCTGTTAAGCTCAAATGGAATAAAAAAGCAAATTACAAGAAATACTTGAGGGAACAGTGGCAGTGGTTTTGTGAAGAGAGTCAATGACTTTTAATACCTGTCAGAAGGTTCTTGTGCACATTGTACCAAAGGCCTTAAGGACACAAAGTATTGCACGAGTATTAAAGTATTAAAAAGGCCATGTACTTGGCAAGACTTCTGTGTTAGGGGGAAGATGTAACAGAGTTGTACTAGTACCTGACACAAGTTTTTTATTAACACATGTTTTTCTAGAATATGCATTTAAGGCCATAAACCAAGGTGGACTTACGTCTGTAGCTGTCCGTGGGAAAGACTCTGCAGTAATTGTGACACAGAAGAAAGTACCTGTGAGTAGTCTGGTTTTGAGGGAGGTCTGGAAGGGGAGTAAAAGAAGGTGGGGGTGAGACTCTGCAACTTTGGTCTTTTGTTTATTAGTACTGACATGTATTGCTGTTTGAATTGAATATTTAATTATTGTTCTGCTTGTTACAACTTCTAGCTCCATTTAGTGCTCAACTGTAAGTTTCCTCACCAAATACTGCAAATACTGGTTTCCTCTGTAATTGTTGAAGGGATAAAACTAAAATATAAAGTTGATCATCCTGTGCTTTAGCATGCATACATTGCTCTGGTCTGTAAGGGCTGAGTTGTCTGTAATAAGTTCCCTGATTTCTTTAACTCCTACGGAGAAAATATTACACCAATAGCATGCAGAACAGGTTTTCATGAGTGTTTCATCTCAGTAGTGATGTGTTGTTGACAAAGAGGGGAAGCTTTTGTGTTTGAAGGGCAGCATTCAATAAGAGAGCAAGGTTTTGTATGTGGGTTCTGAAAGCTTCTTCAGAGGGAAATGGATTGCCATATTGATCGTGCTCTTGCTGTCATTCTTTTGCAGATACTGCAGTTTTAATCTTCCCTGTTCTCCAGTGTGTTCCTTCTCATGCCTACAGCAATAGTGGAGAGCCTGAAAAACAATGTGTAGCTGTTAGTGGGTCCTTTTGGGCTCTTCTGTGGATTCCAAAGCATTCAGATTGTCTTTACTTCAAGGACAGTGCTTTCTATTAAATTGTTTCTATTTCCTCTTTAGGACAAGTTACTGGATTCCAACACAGTGACTCATTTATTCAAAATTACTGAAAATATTGGCTGTGTGATGACAGGAATGACAGGTATTCAATTCACCACCTTTTTTAAGTGTCTGAAGTGTGTCAGATTTTTTATGTAGTTCACCAGCTTTGCATCATATAAAGTAAATAAGTGCTCTTGGAGGTTTGTTCCACTCGGTCTGGTTTTGGAGAACTTACTAGTTCTAATGTGTGTATTTAAAGACAATGTAAAGTTGGAGCTGGAATTTGCATTCTAGGCAATGCTAGAAATAAACTTGGTACATATTCAGTGAAATTAATACTAGTTCTTTCTGTCTAGCTGATAGCAGATCCCAGGTGCAGAGAGCCCGCTACGAGGCTGCTAACTGGAAGTACAAGTATGGCTATGACATCCCTGTGGATATGCTGTGTAAAAGGATTGCAGATATTTCTCAAGTCTATACACAAAATGCTGAAATGAGGCCCCTTGGTTGCTGTAAGTATAGTGTATGAAATTCATCTTTTTTGGTGTTTGTCTAAGCTTGCAACTCCACATACAAGAAATTCTCACCTGTTTTCAAAATGGATAACTGAAGGAGGAAGGGGATGAACAGCCAGATGAGAGAGCGGCGTTGGAAGTCTTGAATTGGAGCCATGATTTTACCATTGACTCAGCATTTGAAATTATTTAGCCTCTTTAGAATGTGCAATACTATTTCACCTTAGTTTTTGGGGCCTTGTCTGTTTGCATTGCACACTGAGGCCTGTGAATGTGAAATGCTCTTTTAGTGGTGTCTGTTTGTGATAGTTTGACCTTGGCTATATGCCAGATGTCCACCAAAGCCTCTCCATCACTCTCCTCCTCTTCAGGTGGACAGGGGAGAGAAAAAAATACCATGAAGAGCTCATGGGCAGGGAGAGATCACTCACCAGTTACAAAACAGACTCAACTTGGGGAAATCAATTGAACTTATTATTGAGCAAATCAAAGTAGGATACTGAGAAGTAAAACCAAATCTTCAAAACACCTTCTCCCTACCTCCTTCCCAGGTTTAACTTCATTCCTGATTCTCTACATCTCCTCCAGTGGGACAGGGGGATGGGAAGGGTTTACAGTCAGTTTATTGCACATTGTTTCTGCCACTGCTTCCTCCTCAGGGGGAGGACTCCTCACATTCTTCCCCTGTTCCTATGTGAAGTCCCTCATATGGGAGCCAGTCCTTCATGAACTTTTCCAAAGTGAGTCCTCCCCATAGGCTGCAGTTCTTCACAACCTGCTCCAGCATGGGTCCCTTACATGGGGTGTATTCCTTCAGGAACAGGCTGTTCCAGCATGGGCCCCTCTCTCCACAGGGCCACAGGTCCTCCCAGAAGCCTGCCCCAGTGCAGGCCTCCCATGGGGCCATGGCATCCTTCAGGCATCCACCGGTTCCAGCATGGGGTCCTCCGGGAGGTGCAGGTGGATCTCTGCTCCATGCGCTGCAGAGCCTGACTCACCATGGTCTTTGTCATAGGCTACAGGACAATCTTTGCTCTGGTGGATCCTCCTCCTCCTTCTTCATTGACCTCTTCTCTGCAGAGTTGTTTCTCTCACATATTTTCACTCTATTCTCTGTCTGCATTTGCTTCTGCCCAATAACTTTTTTTTTAACCATTTTAAATGCTTTATCCCAGAGGTGCTCCCACTGTTGCTGACAGGTCAGCCTTGGCCAGTGGTGGGCCCATCCTGGGGCCAGCTGGCATTTGCTCTGTTGGACATGAGGGAAGCTTCCAGCAGCTCCTGACAGAAGCCACCTCTGTAGTCCCCTCAATACCAAAACCTTGCCATGCAAGCCAAATACACTGTGTCTGGGTAAACAAAACTGTTACAACAGACAGATGGAAAGTGCAGTTATGTTTGTGCAGATTTTGTGGCTTTTTTATCCAAATAGTATGTATAGGACAGATCTGCATCATTTTTGCTCTTAACTTAGCCATCACATATATAATGTAAAGAATAAGTGCTAAAAATATTTCTCTTGCAAATACTTCTGTATGTCTTGTTTTATAACAGCAAATGCAGATTAAATCAAAAATTGTGTGAGAAGTAGGGTTTTTTTGTATATATTCTTGGTCATCTCTATGTTCTGAGGTTGCTTCTGACTTGTTTTTTCTCTTTTGTTTGGCTGGAAGCAAATTAGAACTGTACTGATAGGTTGTTCAGGAACTGAAATAAAAGACTTGAAAGTTTCCTCAGCTACTTTTTCATTAAACATTCTCTCTGGTTTTCTTTTTGATTGGTTGAGTTTTGGTAGTTGTTTTTTTTTCTTTTAAGGAGAGTAGTTTCAGAATTGATGAGTCACTTCTCAAAATCGTAGTAGGCACTAGCACTTCTCACTAAAGAAGCAACAGTCAAAGTTGCGCCACTGTTTACATGATGGGGCAATTTTCCAATGCTTTTATGCTTGTAATTTTCAGGAATGATTGTTTTTTTTTCTTCCCTTGGCATTTCCCTTGCCTTGATAATACTGGAAATCTCTTTTTTAAAATACATGAGTAAAAATGTGTTTTTCTTGACTTCCCTTAATCCTTTTATAAAATATGAAGGGATTTTTTTTCTGTTATAGTAATAGCTTCTCAAAAGCTCGTTTGCTCTAACTACTTGTTAAAAGTTACACAAGTGTTAAAGTGAAAATAACTGAAAACCTTGACCTTGTTCTGTTTCGGAGTTTTGCTGCAAGTATTGCTTTTGACTAATTTTTTAATATGCTTATTGAGACAATGCAGCTGTAAATCAAGAAGTGAGAGTGAATACAGATGCATTTCAGTGATGTGATCAGTTTGTTACTTGAAATCTGTTCAGCTGAGTCAAATGGCCTTCAAAGACTGATAGTCCTGATATTTCCACATTCCATTTCATATTCTCTTTAAAGAGGAAAAGATATGTGATGCATTGCTTGTCAAGATCACAAATGAGAAATCTAAAGTTGATCTTTTCTTATTTCCATTATTTTCAACAAGTTTGTAAAGTTGGTTTCTAGTAAAAAGTTGCTTTCTAGACGTTAGTAGAACTATTGCTTACACTTTTGTGTCATAGAACACAGGATGTGAGCTGTGGCTGGGTTAACTTTGTAACAGGATTAAACTTTTGTATTTCCTGACTTTGTGGTTGTTTAGAAACTGAGCATGGCAAAAATATTTGTACTTTTAACGAGTAGCCTTCTGTGGGATTGACAGACATACAGCTCGTGCTAAACTGAGTTGCACACCTGGTAATGAGATGCTCATAAGAAATGTCAAATTAAAGAGGAAATAAATCACAGCTGCATGTATGGAACTGATTCCCAAAAATGTACTGCTGTGCATGCACGTTTTTTCACAGGAGAGGAGTATCCATCCTGTTCTTGAGCTGAATTGATAAAATTGGGAAATAAATAAATTGAATTTTCTCTTCAAGGTATGATTTTGATTGGTATTGATGAAGAACACGGCCCTCAGGTATACAAGTGTGATCCAGCAGGTTACTATTGTGGATTCAAGGCCACAGCTGCAGGAGTTAAACAGACAGAGTCAACCAGTTTTCTCGAAAAGAAAGTAAAGAAGAAATTTGACTGGACATATGAACAAACAGTAGAGGTAGGCCAGCAGAAGGAAATAAAGTATTTTAAATGAATATGCTGCACATGGGCTTGCAATATAGAGAAATGCAGGTAGGCATTTCCTCTTTCCTTACAGTTCTGTATTGCTGCCAAAGCAAGTATAGCTATTGCAATCAGAAAATCTTTTGAAGGTTTTCTGCAAATAGGTGTTTAAATAGTCATCCTATATGCTTTTTCTGCTTTATATTAGCTGAAGAAGATTCTGTAATTGTATCACCCCCATTGTACTTGGTGGATGGTTACAACAGTGCTTGATTTGGGCATACCAGTATGACTTGCTTTTAGTGGCATTTAAAACAACCTTTGTATTAGAAGGCATCCCATAGCTTTGTTCTGTGTTTTTTCTGCTACAAAAATGACATGTCCCTTTGCTTTTTGTGGATTGGTCCTTTTAGGCAGGGGACTGGAGAGGGACTGTATGCTGTAGCGAGAGGAAAGTATATTGAATTTCTAAGCTGACGTTTTGAAGTGAAGAGAAATAATAACAACTACCCTTCTTTCTACTTTAATGCTATGTCTATTAAAAAAAAGCCTTAGTGCTTTCATTTTAATGATGAGGGGTTTTGTCTTCTTTCAGACAGCAATAACATGCCTGTCTACTGTACTATCCATTGACTTCAAACCTTCAGAAATAGAAGTTGGTGTAGTCACAGTGGAAAATCCTAAATTCAGGTGGGTGATCCATGTTAATAAAACTTGGTGTGTTTCTATGGTTATGTGCAATTAGTTTTACCTTCTTGTGTAATCATAAATTGAGAAAAAGAGATAAATATCAGAGATTGAATTATTGGAGGTTTTTTTTTTCACTTGTAACTCTTCAGAATGCATGGGGCAGAAAACAGTGTTTAAAAAAATAACGCAGTTTTAAAATGTTTGACATGGTTAAGGAATTCAGTTAGGGTTCTCTTCCATTTCTTAAAAGGATATTGCCTTATATAGTGATTGAAATGTAGTTACATCTGGTCCAGGTGTATTTTTGTGCTTAGAAGCATAAAAATTATTCTTTGTACTGGTATCTGGAGTCCCCTTCCAAATCATAGTCATGCCAACTAATACAGTAAAGTCTGGTTTATGTTGTGGAATATTTACAAGTCCCTTAAATTTTTTAATCCTTTTCTAAATTTAGCCCTTCTGAGTTCATTCTTGCTCATCTTGTAATTGTAGAAGTTTTTAATTATAAATTTGCATGATTTGAAATATTTTATCTAAATTTGACAATATTAAAGTATCTTGAATTTACAAAGTCGTGTAGAGATTTGGAAAAGGTTGAACTTTTACTTTCTAAGTAGGCTGCATTCCTATCTAGCATGAAAGCAAGGCACCTGTTACTTCCTCTCCCATTATTACCTGAATGTGAGTGCAGCACACTAAGATTACTTGGTCAGTGTGTCAAGGCAGCACCTGGAAGTCTTCCTGCTGAGGGCAGGAGGACTTCACATTGGATAGTGTGCTTGACAGCCTTCTCACAACACAATTTATAGCTGCAGAAGTATGCATCAAATGTGGGAGAACAAGTTTTGGGGATTCTTTTATAATGCAAAAGGACCCTGTGCGTATGGCTTACCTAAAATTTAGGTAAATTTGACTTGCTGTACAGGGGTTCAGTTGTTTCTGCCTTAGGCTTTCATTGGGGTTTTTGTATTTAAAAATAAAAAAAAGAGAGGAACAGCTAAACAGGGAACAAATTACTTTGTAAGTGGAAATTGAAGAGAGGCTTCAAACTTTTGGGTCCTACAGATGCAATCTTTTAAGTGCTTCCTTTCTGACACATTTTGAAGGTGACACAGTGATGATGGATGGTTTTATGTTTCGTGGTGTGTGCTTAGAACAGCAGAATAGCACAGCATTTTTGAGAAAGCATGCAAGAGCTGCAGTACCCCTTTTCTAATGCTGCTCAAGGGTCAAGTGCTAGCTTTCTGCCAAACTTCATTTACTGGTGGTCTGTCCTTTTCAGAAAGGACAGATAACAAGCAGAGGGAGGAGGCTGTGAAAACCTGGAGTAATCAAACTACTAATTGCCATATCCATTCTTCTCACCAGGTCCTAACTTGCAAATGTATTACTCATGAGGAATTACCTGTTCTGTTTCTGTGATTTGTTACCTCCTTGCCTTCTAGTGCCTTTGATTGATTCTTCCTTTATTTTTCAAAAAGAATTGGAATGTCAGCCTGTGGCCCTGGCAGCTGAGCTTTAAAGGGTGGAAAGATGCATTGCTGCAAAACTTTTCTGTGTAGATATTAGGTTGTAATATTGAAGCTTAAGGGGAAGAATCATTTAAGCTATTTAAGATTTCTTTTTGTTCTTTCAGGATCCTCACAGAAGCAGAGATTGATGTGCACCTTGTAGCTCTGGCGGAGAGAGACTAATTAGCATTAGCTTTCCCATTTTCATTGTGTGTGCTTCTGGCCAGGATGTTTGCTGAAAAGAAAACACTTATTAATGGCTTTAGATTATGGGTGGGAACCAGTGTTGGCTCTATGATGTATTTTACTCTGTACAAATAAAACAGAGGTTTTTGAAGTACTTGGTGTCTACTTCTAATGCAATTTTTTTAACTTTCAATTTGTGAAAATGTCATCAGAATGCCTGATGACTTAGAGTGTTTCTGGATGATTGCTTGCCTTTTAATTGTATTTTAGGAGAAATTTGATACTCTGGGCTGTAGTTTTCATCTAAGCTATGAGTTTTTGTGGTGTGTGTGTCCTGAGATTCACATTCATTCTTCTCTTGCCCTGATGTTGAAAGGCTTACAACAATACTGGTGTAATTGTGGGAGAATTAGGAAGATCTTATAATATTTGTATGGGGATATAGGACAAAAGGTGAAGGAAAAAAACTTGAGCTGTGAGTTTCACTCCAGTCCTTTACTGATTTATTTGGCGTACACAGATGCTCTGAAGCTAATATTTATTTAGGGAACATATCCTGTGTGCAGTGTATTTCAGGATTTTGGATGTTAGTCACCTACCAGGTTTTGAGGTTTGGCAGACAGTGCCAGAAACAACTCTGGATGGGGCCAGTGAACAAAGTCATGAACAACTCTGGGAAGGAATTCCGCTTACTCCTTCAGAGGTTTTGGATTAGGAGAGAAGGCAAAAAATGTGAGTGAAGAAAAATGCGTTTTTGTTTTGCTTCAACTGAAGAATTTCCAGCCTCAGCAGCAAAAATGGAGATAATGAAGTTGTGAGGGAGAAGGAGTAAGGAGAAAGGGAAGATTACCAGGCAGTCTTAGCTGTTGTGCAGACACGTGAGTCTTCTGAAAGAGTGCCAGGCTAATACAACTTAGCTCCTACCTTCATTCCTCTGCTGTGCTCTTCCCATACTGGCTGTAATTATTCCAAAATTCTCTTTGATTTTTTTCAAGACCTTTGGGGAAGGCCTCATAAATTGTCAGAAACTGGAATTGTTTAATTTTTTTCTTTGTGCTTTACAGTTGAAGCCCCTTGAATGTGTATTTTTCAAGTTCATTGTAGTAAAAAAGATGCAGTTCTGTGTTTTGTGGTTTTACTTAAAAGATAATGCTAACCTTATGTGATAACTGAGTTGAGATTCAGATGTACTGTGAATTGTTGACTTCACAAAGCTTCTTGTATTTCCATTCATGCCTTCAAATTTCAGCTTCCCTCATGTTAGATAGTGTAGTATAGATGACAACATGAATCGTCCCTGCTTCTGGTTTTGGGTTGGTTATCTGACAATTCTGTGTGGGTATGTGCAACAGTTGGCACATTTGCACAACTAATGGCAGATTTAGTCAGGTATTGTTTCACCTGTCAAGGATGATTGAGTTTCTGAAACCCTCTAGGACTTTGCTTCCTAATACTCCAGTTGTATAACAACCTGGAATTAGAATAAACTTAGGTGATCATTTTTTCTGCCATAAAATACAATCCACTGATAATTTGTTCCTGATCAGCTTGAATAATATATAGAAAACTTCACTAATGACTTCCTGAATGAAAATGAAAAAGAAGATGGCTAGAGCATATTTGCATTGTATTTAGTATCAAAACTCCCTGCAACTACTTTAATTCCAAATTTTGGAGTTTGTATGGGATTGTATTACTCAGGTGGTGGTTCTGAGACCAGTGGGTGTTTGTTCATACCTTACCTGTTTTGCAATGGGGAACATCCTGTCCTGCATTCAGAGATGATGAAGTAAGCTGTCTACAATATATTAGCTTTTTTATTATAAGCAAAGTTAAAATTGCAGGAACTGAAATGTTATTTTCCTAATATTTTGCCCTGTAGTTAAAATTCATTGTTCTCTTTTCATACTAGTAATGGGGATTTTTTTTTCCTTCTAAGCTTTTTGTTATTGAAGATTAAGGCAGTAACGCAGGTGGGAATACCTGACCAAATGGGAAAACCCCATGTATTACACATAACACATAGTTACATTCTTCACACCCTGCAACCAACCTGTCAGCCATGGCTGGCGTTGAGCTGTGCCTTCTGTTCCAAACATGGCACTTGCAAATAAACTAGAGTATGCATGGTACAATCCTAACACTTGTAGTTTGAGTAGAGCTTAGCAAGAGTGATACCAGACTTGGGATAGCTCCCTGTGTTTGTGGTTTGTTGTGCCAGTGCTGAAAACTGATAGATCTAGTTACAGTAGTTAAACAGGAATAGGATCAAGTTATATTTGCATACTACAATTTGGACTGTCTCTACACAAGCTTTGTAACTGTCCACATTACATTACTGGTGTTCTTTATCCATGGTGTAGTGTAAGGATGTAAATGCCAAGTATATACTCAGCTTAGATAAATCAGTATTTATTGAACTCTGATAATAGGATTTCTCATGACTAACCTTCCTCCTCCCACCCCTCTGTAAAATGGGGGCCACAAAAGCAGTAATGCAGTAATGGGGAATCTTAACATAAATCGTCTGTAGATCATCGGGAGCTGTCTCTATATTCATCCTGGAAACAAAAGATGTTCATAGAATGGCCTGAGTTGGAAGGAACCTACAAGGATTGTTGAAATCCAGCTTCTGGCTCTGCACAGCCCTAAGAATCACACCACGTGCCTGAGAGCATTATCCAAACACTTCTTGAACTCTTCAGGTTTGGTGCTGTGACCACTTCCCTGGGGAGCCTGTTCTAGTGCCCCAACACCCTCTGAGGGAAGAACTGTTTTCTAATATCCAACTTAAACCTCCCCTGATGCAACTTCAGGCCATTCCCTTGGGTCCTGTCACTGGTCGCCACAGAGAAGAGTGTCTGCACCTCTGCTTGTCTTTGTGGGAAAATTGTAACTGCAGTGATGTCTCCCCTGTGTCTTCTCTGGGCTGAACAGATCAAGGGGCCTCAGCCTTTCCTCATACGGCTTCTCCTCAAGGCACTTGACCATCTTCGTTGTCCTCCTTTGGACTCTCCAATAGTTTAATATCTTTCTTATGTTGCAGTGCCCCAAACTGCCACAATATTCAAGGTGAGGCCACACCAGTGCAGAGCAGAGCGGGACAATCCCCTCCCTCGACCAGCTGGTGGTGCTTTGCCTGATGCCCCCCAGGACACAGTTGGCCCTCCTGGCTGCCAGGGCACTGCTGACTCAAATTCAACTTGCTGTCAACCAGGACTCCCAGGTCCCTTTCTGAAGGGCTGCTTTGTAGTGTCTCATTCCTCAGTCAACACATATCCAGAGTTGCCCCATCCCAGGTGCAGAATCCGGCACTTTCCCTTGTTGAATTTCATATGGTTGGTAATTGCCCAGTCGTCTATAGTTTGTTGAGGTCTCCCTGGAGGGCCTTTCCTCCATCAGGGCAGTCCAAAGCTCTTCCCAATTTAGTATCACTTGCAGGCTTACTTAGTATACCCACAAATCCTACATCCAAGTCATTCATAAAGGTATTGAAGAGCACAGGACTCCCTGCCTAGTGACAGATCCCCAGTCTGATGTCACCCCACTCATTACTACCCTCTGTACTTGACCCATGAGCCAATTGCTCTCCCACCCTATGATGTGTTTATCCAGCTGTGTGCTGGACATTTTGTCCAGAAGAGTACTGTGAGGGATGATAAAAAATGCTTTACTGAATTCCAAAAATATTACATCATCTGGCTTCCCTTGATCATCTAGTTGAGTTACCTTGTCATAGAAGGAAATCAGATTTGATAAGCAGAACTTTCCCTTCATGAAGCTGTGCTGCCTGTGACCAATGACTGTGTCCTTCAAGGTTTTTCAGTACCTCACAGAATATTCTCTGTAATTTTACCAGTCAATGAAGTGAGACTGACAGGCCTGTAGTTTCCTTGCCCTTATTGAAAATTGGGACAATATTAGCTCTCTTTCAGTCAATTAGAACCTTTCCAGATTTCCAAGACTATTAAAAAATCATCCAGAGAGGCCTCATGATGACATCAGAGAGCTCTATGAGTATTCTTGGATGAATCCCATTGGGCCGCACAGATTTAGAGGGATGCAATTGGAGCAGCAGATCCTGCACAAGTTCAGGGTGAACAGGGAGTTTCTGATTCTCACAGCCATTGTTGTCCATCTCAAGGCACTGGGGCTCTCTTAGCCTGTCCTTGGTGTTGAAGACAGGGGCAAAGAAAGCATTAAATGTCTCTGCTTTTTCTGTGTCTCTCTCTGTGAGCTGACCGTTCTCATCCGCTAACAGGCTGATTATATTTTTGCACTGTCTTTTTCTATTACCATATTTAAAAAAACTCCTTTTACTGTCCCTCACATTTCTGGCCAGCTTCAACTGCAGTTGAGCTCTGGGCTATCAAATATTCTCCCTACAGAGGCAAGTGGCGTCCCTGTTTCTCCCATGCCACTTGACCTTGCTTCCACTGGGTATTCACCTTCCTTTTTTGCCTTAACTCTAAGGGAAGATCCCTGGTCAGCCAAGTCGGCCTTCTGCCTCTTCTGCTTGACCTCTGCTATTTTGGAATTGCCTGCTCCTGTGTCCTTAGTATCACAGAATATTCCTTGTGGAAGGGATCCACAAGGATCATCGTGTCCACCTCTTCAGTGAATGGCCCATACCAGGTCAAACCCACAGCCTCTGTGTTAGTAGCATCATGCTCTGACCAACTGAGCTTGTCTCAGGGTCAAAAAAAAAAAAGGTGAACAGCAGTGATGGACCCCAACACCTTCAAAAGTGTTTCTCAGGGGACCTTACTAACTAGTTTCCCAAGAAGCCTGAAGGCAACTCTCCTCATGTCCAGAGTTGAGGTTTTGCTGGCACTTTTCCTCCTGCCAACAGAAATTTTAAACTCACTTGCTTTAAGGTTGCTCTGGCCAAGATGGTCACCAATCACCACTTTACTCATGAGACCCTCTCATAAACAAGCAACAATCATGTTAAGGCAGGCAGTAGTGAACTTCTCTAGGATTTCATGTACTTCTTAAGAGCAACGTGTGGTACTGAATCAACTTGTAATGCACAATGTCCATATATTTCCACAGTGAAGCTGATGACAGTGTAAGGACAGAGTGGTAGATGAGGAGTTTAGATAGAGTGAGTACATAGAGATATATTACAGCAATTTTAATGACATGGAATAATATGCGGCATTCTTCTCTACCTTCTTTGTCCTGTTTTTCATTAAGTCAATGTGTAGGTTTACCAAATAAGACATATTTTGTTTCAGTGCACATTGTTGGAAGTAAGGTGATAGAACTTGCTGGCATCTGAAGAAAAAAAGTATTTAACTTTCCCATGTTTTTTCCTTGACACAGAAGCAAAGCCTGCTATTTTGAGTTCGGTAAAACAGCAACCTTCTTGGGTTATGAGATCAGGTTCTGTGAAGCATATCCGTGACAGTATTCATGTTTTCTTCCAGAAAAAAACCTACACTACCAGGGTAGTAACAGTAGGGGCACTGCTTTTCATTTTGTAATCAGTGATTTACTTTTTTTTCTTCAGGTGGAAATTTTTAAATTGTTGTAACTTGTTCCAGCCAGTTCTTGCTAGTAACAATTTGTTCTGTCCTCTTGTTTTGCTGTAACCCAAACTACTTGGAAACAATGCGAGACATCCTGTAGTTCAGGATCTGTTGGAACAGTGAGCTTAAACCTCTCATGCCTAAACTAAAACAAGTATCGTCACATGCTTATGCAAAGCTGTTTAAAATAGTGTCTGGACTTTGTTTATTTATTGTGGTTCTCATATGTAAAAAGCTAACCCCACTTTAGCCTATCCTTTTTAGTATATCTGTATAGATAAACTTGCATTTTTAAGTAACTGTCAAACTCCTCAGTTATTGTCAGTATTTACTGCTCTTCACCAAGCTTTTCTTAGGATAGTAATCTTTAGTATTAGTCTTAGCTGTGTTACCATGATCTCTGACAATTCTGTGCTGCAGTGTTAAATATGGGGACTGTAATGTATCTGACTATAAACGTGATGAATAAATAGAGTCAGCATATCACTAAATCAAAATCCAGCTAACTGCTTGGCAGAATTTGAGTCATCACAAAGTAGAGTGTGCTTCCACTTTTTGGGGTTAGTGTTTTTCTCCTTGTCCTGTCTAAAACCTGCCAGCCATAGCTGAGCTTCCTGCCACTGCAGATGCACTACTTGGCCATCCTTTACAGCTCATTGTGGCTTAGCTGATACGTTCATTGAACCACAGGCCACAACCCTCTGGAATGAAGTTTCCTATCTAAGCCTGTAGTGGCATAATGTGCAGTGCAGATTAGTACAAACAAGTCAAGCTTTTTTTGCCAGCAAATTGTATCTGTTTTCCAGAAATGGACTCTTGTGACATCCACTGGCATAGAGAGTTGTGAATGTAAGGTATTTAATTCTTTATGGGATCCCTTAGACTACAAATCAACCCTCTTTCAAGTTAGAGAGTCAGACTTACTAGCTGTGGATGGAGAAACATGTCATGAATGTGCATGGACTGCTATTGCGTGATCAGGAATAGGGATGCCTTTCAGTATTACCTGATATTGTTGTGATGTTTGTAGGCATGCTCAATCTCCCTGTTTTTGTTCCCAGCTATGTCCACCCTCTTCCTTCAGCCAGCACTGGAATCAAATTGGCTGTAGTGCTGATGTAAAGGAGGGAAGAGGGAAATGGGTTTGCACTGCCTCTGGTTTAAGCTGCTGTGGAAACCACAGCATGCATCACCAAAGGAACAGGAGTATCCATAGCTCATTATCCCCTTAGCTACTCTTAAGCCTATATGGTGACACCTGGTTCGCAAAAGTAGTGTTTGCCTCTGTCAGCAGATGATTCGAGACTTCACTTAGGCAGCATCCAGACTACCCTCATCAACTCTGAAGATTTCTTCAGGAACAGTGCTGTTACAGCAGTCCCTCAGTTTCTCTGCTCCTGTACCTGTTGTGTAGCTCAGCAATTTCCAGAACTACCCAGGGAACCTGATTTGGAAACAAGCCTGTGGTTTGTTTTTTTTAAAAAACCCAGCCAGAGAAGTAGCTCAGTTTGGACACTGTTTCCACCTTGATCCTTGTCCTGCAATGGTAGTACTAGCACAGGGGGCAGTGCAGCACAGGATCCATAAGCAGAGTCGGGTTAAAATAGTGGCACACCTCATAGGAGAGACAGACAAAATTCTCCCTTTTAAGTATTTTCCTCAGGGAAAGAGGGGATCTTTCTGTAGGAATCGTAGAAACCTCCTATGTAGAATCTTAACTGGAGGTTGGCATGGCTGGCTAGGCAGGGGGTCTCTCTGGCCAATGCATCTTTAGGTCATTTAGGAAGGTAGAACTTCCAACAAGGTATCAAGAAAACCTGCAGAAAATTAGCTGCCAAAAGGGACAGCAGCTACATTTCGTTAGGTTTTAGCTTAAGTGGGATGGGCAGCATCTCTTTCTTTTCTGTCTCTGTCCCTTTAACCACTTCTAGCCTTGCATACTTTTAGGGTATTGTGAAGACATTTATTTGCACTGAATGTTAGCCTAGTTTCATTTAACAGTATTTGGAAATACCTAGCTGACAGAAAAAAAAGGTTTCTCATCTAAGGATGTGGTGAACCTTGAAAATAGGCTACTGGGTTAGCTTAGTTACTTGCTGCCCCTGAAGGTAACAGGAAGCTGGCTGAGGATTGCTGTCGAGGCTGTTAGCAGTAAGGATGGGAAAGAAAGAAGGATTTTTGGTGATGACTGGGAAGGCTGCCTGACTTGCTGCAAGGTAGTGACAAGCTGCCTGATCCCTCAGTCTCCAGTGGATTTTCCAGCCTGTAGCTCCAGATTGCTGTGCCTCAGGTGTCTATGCACGTGAAATGTTTGTTGAATACATGTTAGAAGATTGAGTTATGATGTTCCTCGTTCTTATATCCAGGAGAAGTTTCCATTACTAACCTCTCCTGCCTAGTAACAAACCAAGTAAATAAGGTATAAAATAGTGTAAAGATAGCTTCGTAAGTATAAAAGTAGTTATATCTCATGGGTGACAACAGTACTCACCAGGAAGTAATTTTTTTAACTTTTTTTCCTACTTTGAGTACTTTGCACTGACACCTACATCTTTCTCACTCCAACGCAGGAAACAGACCTGCCCTCTTGTGTAGGTAGTTCATCCAGGGAACATCTGCTTAAGTTGCAGTAATGGCCCATAAATTCAAAGTCAAGAGTTACAGAGATGGGCTGCAAAATAAGTCTAGGAGGGAATTAAAAAATAAACCCAAATGGAGTGAATGTCCTGATATCCAGGTAAGGATTTCAATTGCCTGAAAAAAGAGCACAAAGTTGTCCAGAAGTGGAAGAGAACAAAGCAAATTAAAAATAAGTAGCATTATAAGTGGTTTGTATTACAGGAACGAAGTAGCAAAGGTCAATTTCAAGAGAGGAATTTAGTTGCTAACAGAGAAGAAGAATAAAATGGATTTTTCTGCTCACTTGTGCTAGACATGAAAGCATATGCAATGCATTCAGTAGGACGATGGAGAAACTGCTTCTGTTGATGAAGTACGTATTTGCAAAATGATGTTACAGTCAGTATTTCAAATCCAGATAATAATGAGTGTGTGATGCTTTCCATCTTTGCCTTCAGTTGTTGCTTGGTCCTTCACTGCATTTGTGCCAGCACTGGCATCTGTCCACTGGCACTAGATTGCAAGTTGACACCATTCAGAGAGCCCATCTGGGCCAGTACTCATCCCCTCTTCACTGCAGGATTAACTTTTGTCTGGTTCAGCTCACTGGCTCACTGCACAATTGCATGAGCTCCAGTGTTTGTAGAAGGGAGAGGGATAAGATCTTGTGGCAACAGGAAGGGTAGGACCCAGTTAGCACAAGCTGCTGTTTTATCATCCTGTCAGAGTGCAAAAAGCACACTGCTCGATTTGGTTGTGCCACATACTGTGGGTTGCCACGGTTATATTGCATTGGTATTTTAAACATTTTGAGATGGATCGTTTCCTAGGAGAATAAACAATTGCTTTTTGGCAACATCACACACATGGCTATCTCAGAGCACTCTTCTGCAGTGAAGTACTATTCTCCAGATGGTACTTCAGCCGACTCTGCAGGTGCCTTCTTACACAGAGCCATACAAAAGAGTGTGAAACTTTATGCATGTGCTTCTTTAAGTTTGCACAAGATGCAAAACGAGCGTTTGAAAGGGCTGGATTTAAAAACTGTGGTTGCTGCCTGGAATCACTCCACCTGGTGAAAGGCTCCAGCTCCCTCCCTATAGTCTTGACAAATACTGTGAGCTGCTGAGACAGGTTAGTTGTGCTGGTTAGTATGTTGTTGTCTGCTCTCCTATAATGTTCTGCCTCTGATTTACCTTCAGGTCTTTTGAAAAAAAAAAAATACAGCAAGACTCTTAAAGTACATCTATGCTGCAAGATTAGACTTTTAACGCAAGTTGAGTATTTGCAATAACTGTGAACAAACTTAGGCACTTGGTTTTGCATATCTGTTGATTTTTAGAGCTGAGAAAGAAAACAGCATTGTCCTCTGTAAATGGGGTCATGTGAGGATAGCTGAGCTAGAAAGGAAGCCAACCCAAGCACTGCTGTGCTCTCGGGAGCCTTGTGCCACAGGCTGTGGAAGAGGATTCAGAACAGCATTAAATATAATTGCAGCAGAACCTGCCTGGCAGGTTTCTCCTGAATCTGTGCTTTAAAATTTTCATTAAAAATGTCCTTGCGTGGTGCAGTCTTGCTAATGGTAGTAACGGGGTGGACACATCTCCACCGTCCACTGAGTCCTTGCCTCTCACCCTGTGATAGGAGGGTCCACAGGACTCGGTGGTTTGCTAACTCCCCTACAGCTATAGCATCTCATTTCGAGTGGCTTCCAAGGAGCCCTCTGCCACTGTTAACAAGAAATATTGCCACCCTTCATTCTTTCCTCTTTTAATTAGAAATCATTATTATTCCAACCATTTTTTTATCATGTTTAGGGAGTGGTCTCTGCTAACAGACCAACTTCTGTGAACTGATTTAATTTTCAGGTGTCTTTAAAAACCTCTCATGGCCAGGTCACAGGCATACTTTTGGATCTGAGACAAGGGATTTGGGCTCTTTTTTTTGGAGACAAAAATGATGAGAAGCTCTAGTTGTAATACATTGTGATAAGGATAGTTGGAAATTTGTTAAATCAGTGCTTGTCCTAATCCTGTCCCCTCCAACTTCCATACACTTAGCAGTTAATTACTCTACCAAACTGGGGAGAATCATTTCAGGTAATTTTCCCCATCCCCAGCTTCTCAGAGGCCCACTCTGAAAGAAGCAGGGAAAACCTGGGCTTGTTTTTGTTGGTACCACACCCTCAGCACTGGTCTCCACCCTGGAGGGAATTCCCACGCTTGGTAATTGCCCCTCAGCATGCCGGCAAACATTCAACAAGCCCAGGATCGAGCCTGATTGCAGATCCTGTAAATAAAGTAGAAATCTTAATGAATAATGTGCACAGTCTTTTTTGGAGTCCTTCCCCCTCTGAAGATTTTCTGTGCTAATGCCTGTGACTGTCCTGCAGTCCAACCAAGCTGTATCTGCTCAGCACAGTGAGCTATCATGGCCTTTGCAGCTGACTGGAACAGGGTGGGTTTCCATTTTTTTCTCCTGACAAACAGTAAATAATGGGCATTCCTCTCATAAGACTATGTTGATCTGGCCTATGCTTTTATCTCTTGTGGTCAGATGGGCAGTGGCATTTTTCCACCTATAGCTCAAACCTAATTGTATTTCGAATACACACAGATAATGGCTTTGCAGCAAAATTCCCTGCTGGGTTAGGTGCTGTATCTAAGAAGACTGCTTAAACTTGGGGTTTGGTCTCTTCAAAAAGTTTTGTAAAAAGGTCTGCAGAGGGTGTGAACAGAGGCTGTTGAAGTCTGTGTGGGGATGGTGCAACTTATCTGAGCCCAGGCATGTACACAACCCACCTGATATTCCTCTCCGTGCCATGGACTATGTCTCACTCCCAGTGCCTTGTGGAGATGTGGAACAATCCCAGCAGCACGGGGGACAGGAGATGCTGGGAAGGACAGGCGGGTGCGATGCTCCTGTGGAGCCACTGCAGGCTGGCAGTGCTTGGGTGTGAGTGGAGCTCATGGGTCAGTCCCATGAGTTCCCTGGAGTCATGCGTCAGTGTTGACGCTGCCAGCAGTGTTTCGTAGTGTAAGAAAGACCACAAGTAACTGAGGCAGGAGGTCATTTGTGTGCTTTGTGTGCATCTTGCAGCTTTCAGGGTCCTGCCTGGCTTGCACGGGCCTGCCTGGTGGTTGCTGTGGGCTACCTGTGGTAGGGAAACTGCCACAGCCTCAACTGGGATCTGAGTTACTGGCTCAGCAAGGAGAAGTAAATGTGTCAAAATCCCCTCCTGGTTTCCGTGTTCCCAGACTGCTCCTCCATTCAAAAGTACCGTGCTTAAAGACAGTGTTGCTGTCTGGGAAACCCCTGTCTTGCACAGTTTCCTTCCACTTTTCTTCTTCCTGAAACTCAGTGCCTTTGTCATTATGCAACCACACTATCCTCTGAGCAAGGAAAAGAGAGAGCACTTGGTGCTGCTCCATTCATGACAGTCTCTGCAGGCTCATCTCACTGGGAAAGCCTTCCTTTATCCTCTACCATTTTGTCAGGAGACTAGACAGCACCTCTGGGAACAGGAAGCTTTTTAAAATCATAAACTTTCAAACTTGTTTTTGGCCAAAATGTACCTGATTTTAAGCAGATAAGGAGCAAGGGAAAACAGACTCAGCATCCAAATGGAGGAAAAGAGGTGCTGTATGACCGGAGTTTTTCACAAAATGGAAAATCACATCCCACCAAAACATTCAAGCCTGCTTAGTTTGCTACAGGGTCTGGAGAATTAGGGGCTATGAACACATCTGACTGCAAGCCTTGGTTCTCGTCCCCCTCCTTTCAGCAGAACAGGTACCGGGCATTACCATGGACTGTGTGAAATAGTTTATCCTGGCAAAGTTCACTTACTTCTCTTCAGAAGATCAGAGATTATTTGCTTGCTGCTGAAGGGAAGCTGTTTTAGCCACAGTGCCGATTACTTTCCTTTAGAAATCCCCCTGAGAAGAAGCTGAGTAAGCTGAACCAGTGGATGCTGAGGCCACAGCAATGCTTTCCTCCTAAACCAGCTGCTCCCACATACAACCAAGCAGAAATTAAAAAGGACAAAAAAGGCAAACAAAAACCAAACAAAAAAGAGATGAAAAAAGAAGGGAGGGGGAAAGTGCCCAGGGAAATGTTATGACTCCAAAGCCTCTTGCTGTGTTCAGCTGCAAGGCAAAACTGGCTGAAACAATAGGAGGAATCTGCCTTATTTTCATATAAGGTCTGTAGTGCACACATCCTGCAGTTCCTGTGGGATTTGTTTTCATTCTTTTTTTCCTAACTAACCAATCTGACTTTTAGATATGCGTGTTTACTGCCCAAGTTCTGCAGGCTTGCTGGAAAAGTCCTCAGGTGTTTCCTCCTCCGTGCAAATGATCAGCAGGAGTGGGGGAGATTCCAAGTGACACTTGGACTAGAGGGAGGTGTCCCAGCTCAGCTCATGGACCAAACCTTTACTTCTGCAGTGCTTTGAAGCAGCAGAGTGCTACAGGGGGAATAAATGGGACTGGGATGGGGAAAACAACTGACTGTTACTGACCTTCCAATCAGCATGTGGCTCTCTGAGGCTGTACGCACAGACAAAATCAGGTCCTGACAGTGTCTGCCACTTGAATCACTGTGAAAATGGATAAGTCTTAGGGAAGTTGGTATTAACCAGAAAATGATATAAGATACCTTATGTACCTTATTGTGCTGTGAGTAATGTTCCCCTCATCTGCCTGAGACATGTGGCATGGGAGCCATGGGAGCATCCTCCTCCTGGCTGGGTGGCTTGGTCCTGGCTTGGACTTGAGAGTGGCAGAGGATACTGCCTGCCTGCATTAGGGAAGTGAGACATGCTTTAAATGTACCCATCAGGTGTGTACTGTGTTTGCTTTGGTCTGGGTGATTCCCCAGAAAACCACAGTCCAGGCCAAATGGGTGGCTTGTCACCAGCACTGGCACAGCTCCACTGCTGTGGCCTTCCATGGGAACTGCAACAGCAGCCTTTCCCCCAGCTTCTGCAGCATCCAGGCACACATAAAGCAAAAGAAAGAAAAAGAGTTTGAAGACAGAAAGGTGATCCTCCTGGCTGCTCCCAAGCCCAACAGAAAGCCCTGCCTTCTCCCCAGCTCTGGGGGGCATGGATAAGTCTTTTTCTTCTAAACCTGAGAACAGGGTTTTTTTGGCAAGTTAGCACAGGAAACACTCTACTTTCTGGGGGAAAAAAAGATAAATCTGTGTGGCACGCTCATTTGCCCTGAAATACAGTACATCCAGCTAGAAATTGCATCAGCTTGATCCAGGAGTGATTTTGCTCTGATGATAGTGATTTCATGCAGTGTCTTTGTCTTAACCTCTGTGCCCTGATTTGCTTTGGTTGCCTGACAATTGCCTTCCCCTCAGTGCTCAATGGGTTTCTGTGTTTCTGCCCCCAGCCCTGACTCTCAATGAGAAGTTTTCCTGCATTCTCATACCTGTTGTGGGACATAATCATGTAGTTACCTTCAAAACCATGGATTGTTCAACTGCTCCATGGCAACTCCACATGGGCATCTGCTTTTTTGCTCCCTCAAAGTAGGATGTTCTTCCACTTCAGGATTTGGATTTTTCCTTTCACAGCCCTTCCGCAGTGCTCATGCTCGGTGTAGCATGTTACCAGTTATAGTTACTTCAAGGCAAATCCACCCTGTCACTCTCTGCCTCCTAAGGAAATGGAATAAAGAAGGGTACAGTCAGCTCAGCTATGACATAAAGTGTCCATAGAGAAGAAAGATCAGCTCAAACACGTGTCTTGCTGTCTTAGGTAATTAGAGTGGAAGTGTGAAACTCTCCTTGAAGAGCAGCAACAGGTCATGAGAGCTGAGTCACCAAGAGATTTGTCTGTTAGCAGGTGATTTGGGAGAGACCAGCCATCTCTCAGAGGACTCACACATTTTGATGGCACATGCTGCTCACATGAAGATATAACTGAGCATGTCACTAAGGAAATGGAGAATAGCTGTCACACCATGGTTAACACGAGAAGGGAAGGGAGTCCTCCATATAGTACAGGACGGATACTTTTACTTTCAGCACTGGTTTTGTTTATACAGCCAGGGTGTAGGCAGGAACTCCACCAAAACAAGCTTGCAAAAGGACCATTTCATTTGTGGAAGGAACATGGAATTTCCCAAGGTGAGAGAGTGCAGCAGTGATTGCATTTCCCTTGAGCAGCTGGCATCCTTTCCAGTGCTCCACCTCCACCACTCCAGTCTCCTTGCTGGAGGCTGAGGAGGGCTGCAGCTCTTCTGGCTCACAGCCAGCCCTGGAGCTCAGTGCCTGTCTAGCTGGTGCCAGGTCTGTTTTCAAGGTGAGCCTTTGTACGTGAGTAGAGGCAACACCTGTGTACTAGGACAGCTGTGCTGCTAATCTCTCCTCCCTGGTGGTGAGTGGCTCCAGGGCTGGTGGGGGGGTTGGAGATTGATGCTGCCAGTTGCCGTGGTGAAGAACTGAGATCCAGCAGACTCTTCTCCTAGTTTTCTCAATTTTCTCTGCTTCAATAGGGCAGACACTTGGTCTTGCAAGTTGCCATTTTGCCTAGCAGTTTCTTGTGGCAGGCCTATCTCTCAGTTTGTCCAGCATCTATTTCCCTAGTGTCCTTGTGACCTTGACTGCTCCCTTGAGGGGCTCTCTCCTACCTCCAGCATGCTCTGTGCTCCCAAGTAGTCCTACTGGCTTCTCTTGCTTATTCCCATGATAAGTCTTCAGGGCCCTCTCTGACTGGAAAGTGCACAACTGGAAGGCGCACAAACTCCACCTCTCTGTTCGTCTGGGCTCAGAAAGATCCTTTTTGCCTGCTGCTAGGAAGGGATGCTGCTGCTGCCTGCCTTGGTAATTTGGTGGATTTCTAGGAGGGATTTCTTGAATGGATTGGACAACAAGGACACAAGGACTTTTATTCTTCTAGACCCAACCCTGGAAGAGGTTTTCAGTCTCCCTGCTCTCACTTACCCCTCCCACTGAAGGTCGCTGGTGGAGTAATTAAAGTGCAGTTCCCTGTGTTTGCTTTGCTCAAATTTATACAGCTTAATTTAAGCTAGTCTAAGGCACCTGGCAGGTTCTGTCTGAGCTGAACCGCGGGAAAGCTCATGCAATCCTCTCTGCCAGCTGCAATATGGGTACAATGGCAACCAGGCAGACCACGGTCATCCATCCACAAATCTAGGACTGAAGCAAGTCCTGTCCTAGTGTTGCACTTCTCCATGAGGGGCCAAAACCAGCCATCCAGCTCTGTTCTAAATGGAGCTACTAAGCTGAAAGCACTGACCATAGATTCTGCCTGAAAATCTGCCTCTCCTAACATCCAGACCCTTGACTCAGCTGGACCTGGCTCTTTCCTCAGGTCTAATGTGAACAGCACTGCCCTTTCACAGCCTTCCTCTTTTCCTCCAGAAATATGCCGAAGGTAACAGTCTCCCAGGTGACCATAAAAAACTTCCATCTAAGGCATCCACCTGAGAAATGGATTTCTTGCCCTGCAGCCCAAAGGCAGCCAGGCATATCTGTGTAGAAGATAAGGCCTGACCCCTGGGTAAGAGAGGGAGTTAGAAGATGGGACACAGTGCTTGGCTGGGAAGGAGGGAAGATCTAGCGGTTCTTCCACTCAGGAAGGGAGTTAATGGAGGTTTTTGAGTGAGCCCATTGAAGAGTCCTTGGATGGGCCATACACCCATGCAGATTTTTGGCTGTTCAAGGACTTCCAAGCCAAAGAGAGAAGCCACTAGTGAGTTGCAATGAGTTATGGAATTGCAATGAGGTATGGAGCTGCTGAGCACAAGCTTTCCAGACGCCAGCTTTGGATACAGGCTTTCACAGCCTATCAGCATCCTGATTTAGGGTCTTAAATCTCTGTTGAGATCCATACTCAAGTGCTGATTTCCACTATGCTACTGGAGAACAAGTATTTTTTCCTGAAGCTGGCATGAAATAGCTGCTGTATTCCTATGGCATTTAAGAATGCATTTCTGTAAGCCCTGCAGCATAAACTCTAGTTCTCATGTTGCTGGGTAGTTAGTTCCCCACATAGACAGAAGCATTTTCCTGTACAGGCCTGAACTACTAGTTGCCCAAGTGATGGTGAGGTTATTTATATCCCAGCCTTTTCAGCACTGGTCATGCCTGAAGTCAACATAACAGACTGGAAAGACCTCTGGGCTGGTGATTGTGGCCTTATTGTCAAACTCAGCCTGTTGCTAAAAGGAGTTTGTTTTTTCATGTAACCTAATGTCCCTGACACAGCTTGCAATAGCCTGGCTGGCAAATCAATTGCAGCACGATAAGCAATGGGAGGAGCTCCCTCCCTGGCTCCACGTGTGCCCAAGGTGGATCACCTTTGGCATTAATTATGTGTTTTCTCAACCCTGAGGATGAGGTCTCTGTTTTGCAGTACAAGTATAGTCAAACATGAGCTCAGATGGCCCTAAGCACAGCTTTGATTCTCACATTGTGCAAGTGCTCAGAGAGCATGTGCAGCTCCTACAGCGCCTGCCAGGTAAATGTTCTGGGGTTGACAGAGGTGAGCGACCTTGGAACCTGTCACCATGTCCTGTATGCTGAGGATGGTGTTGCAAAATTTCCTGCCAGGGGCTTCCCTGCTTGTGTAATTTCTGGCAGCCCTTTCCTGCAGAGCCGTCTCTGGTGGCCAATAGAGGCTGCCAGCTCCTGTAGCAAGGCTTCTAGGAACAGACTGGTTTATCCCCTCCAAGCTGTTAAATCTAATCAAACAAAACACAAGAGTTCAGTGAGCTGAGAAACCTATTTTGCACGGGAGCTTGTGTGATCAGAGTCCCAGCTGTCAGAAGCTGGGACTGGTCACAGCTGGCTAGGGTGGTAGTGGGCTGGGAGAAAGAGGGAGAGCATTAGTATTGAAACAGAAAAGCTGTGTCTCCTTGTAGGTAACTCGGCTGGCTGGGTGAATGCCTGTCTCCAAGCGCTTGGCATTACTATGTGGCTGCACACCTACAGGTGTCCTTCCAAGAGCTGTAACTAGGTGGATGGTTTAGGGAGGTGACTTTTTTTGTGATAGAAAGGCTTGGGGGCAGGGGAATTTCCAGCTTTTCATGTTGTTTGGAAGGCTGCAAACTTGTGACAACAAAAATGAAAGTTGCACCAAAACTAAGGAGAAGCTATTCCATGTGCAGACCTCACCGCTGAATTATTGGCAAGTTTCTGTCCAAACCAGGGCTCAGTGCAGCCAGGAACACTGACAGCCTGCAGGCACATGTGTGTGGGCACATGGAAGGGGCCAAGGGGCAGTCTATTGGTCCATCCTTGGTGAGCAATTTGTAGGGGAGGATTTCTCAGACCTTTTCCCTGGAGAAGATCCCTGAGCACAGGCCCATTACCCTGGGCTGACATTGAGCAACCCCCACAAAAGAGCAGCTGTGACAAGTCACCTGCGTGTTTGGAACTCCTGGACTCTTGATAGCACAAGTGCAGCTGAAGTGCCATGGCTGAACTGGGCAGACTGTCCCCTCATGTGCTGCAGATCCCAAGCGTGTAACCTGCCAGGTTTACCACATGCACATAGCTTCTCTCAGCACAGAACCTTTATATCAGGCCAGGAAACCCCAAACAGAAATAGGGCACTCCCTGCCTACCCAAGCAGTTTGCTGGGATTTCTCCCTAGCAATGAACTGTGGGGATTTTTTTGCAGCAAACTATGACCCAGCTTCCTTGCAACGAATCATGTGCTCTTCCTGGCTGCAGAGCCCAGGCCTTGTACTTGGACCCGGCCCTTTTGAACAGCCTGCAGAGGCAGACCCAGCAGCATGCCTGGCTGCCAGCTGCAGGGGCAAGGGCCGCAGCTGCTGGATGCTTTGGCAGGGAGCCATGGCTGACGTGCTGAGCAGCCTGCCCCAGATCTTAACGTTTAGTTAGGCAGGAGCTGGCTGAAGCAGCTGGGAGGAGTGTTTGTATAGAGTTCAACTCCAGCTCTCTATACAAATGTTACCTAAGACTTGCTCAAAACATATCAATATTAAAAATTCTGAATTCTTCTAGCAAGATATTTATTCCTTTCCTGAGTGGCTGCACCCACGGGGAGTTGTTATGCATTTTCCAGTGGATGAGAGCGGGGCAAAATATTCTAGCTGTTTCCCCCTGCCCTCTATTCTTCTATGCAGCAAAGGATTCTGTTACCAGTAATGCAGTGCCATGGAGCAAGCCCTGCTTGGTTATCCCTTGGAGGAGGGCAGTCTGCAGAGCCCCGAGCTGTCACGGAGTGCGCTCCTTTTCGCATGCCTCAGATCACCGGGCAAAAGCAGATGCCACAGAGAACATTTTCAGTGAACGGCTCTGCCATGACCTCTGATCCTGAGTCACTTCCTTCTCCCCACCATGCTGGCCAACCTGAGGCTGGACGTGTACCTCTGGCCTTGACATAATCCTTTGCTTATGTAGGCAGCCCCTTGCTCCATGTTCTGGATACTGGATGTGCTCAGTGGATTCCTACAAGCTGGCAGGCACGCAAAAGCGAGGTGATGCAATGCCTATCAATGCCATGCTTACACCTTTCCAAGGAGCTGGTCTTTTATCTCCCAGCACCACATCCCAGAGCCCTTATACATCTGTAAATAGAGCAAAATTCTCTGTTAAGGAGAAACTGGATTGTCTGGAAAATACCTTGCAATAGACTCTGCCAGCTGCTCCTGGAAAACAGCTCTGTGGGGCTCTGCATTTGCTAAGATGTGGTAAACAAATCTCCAAAGAGCAGCTTGAAAGAGAGATATGGGCTTTTTCAGTATGTGTGTGGAAGGACCACACATCAGGGAACTGAAGTGGAAAGGAAACCTATCACTGCTTTATGAGTTTTCCTCTAAGAGCAGAAGTCATCTTCTGAACTTCCCTTAGAAGAAAGAAAAGGCAAAGATGATTCACATCCCATTCCCCAGCTCAGCCCTAAAGCAGCGTTAGTGTGACTAACGTCCTCGCTTCATCATTTCTTTCTTCATCTGATGCTGAGAAGGTCGTAGCAGGGCAAACTGTGATTAAGTGGAATTTCTCAATGGTGAAAGAGCTTTAAGATTGTTCCCAGTGATTAATAAAATTACTTGGGGTGCCATAGGAAAATCTGATCCTATACATTTTTTTATGGTGAGAATGAACCATTTAAAAGTCACATGTGTGAAAGCTTAGAGAACAGCATTTGCATGGTGTGCCTCTGTCAGCAGAGCTGAGCAAAGCTGAAACCTGTCACACTGCAGGGCCCCTGCCCATCAAGAAATCCTCCTGAATTTCCACATAGCTCTGGTAAAACTGGAGTCCACAGACTTTTATCTTACCTTTCTGCACACTGCTGGTGGAAGTCTGCTAACTTAGTAGAGCCTACAGCACCTGAGGGAGGCCCAGTGCACAGATGACAGCTCAAAGCTTGCCTGTCCCAGCAGACATCAAGCCGGGTATGTTTGCTGTTGCTTTAACACTGTAGCTGATGGTTTTACCATTTCATGTTCCTTGAGGCACTGCAGAGGTGAGGACTGTTAGCACATATGCTTGAGGCAGCTCTGCAAACACCTATTTAAAAACAAGCCCTGTCCTGGGGAGTTTACAGCCCAAAGCTGTGGACCAGAGCTCTGTGTGTGCTGTGACTCCATGTCCTACAGCAACATTTTGTGTCTGCTGGTTTGTGGTGCCCTAAGGTGTACATGTAGCCTACCTGGGTGAGGAGCACCAGAGCTGCATGGGGTGCCAGTGGCTTTGCCCCAGTTACACACATGATGAACAACAGAGATGGGCCAGACTGGCCTTTGCTAGGCTGTGCCCCTTGTTACTAGAAAGTGGTTTTAAGGGGAGGTGATGTTTTACTTTCTTCTTGTCCTCAGTGCTGTTAAGGAGCAGACTGAGCACTCACTCCTATGCTGCAGCATGAACCACTGGCTATCTGTACCTCAGTTTTCCCATTGAGGACCTACAGCATTTGTACTGTGAGTATTTTGAGAATACCACATTCAGTCAGACTTGCTGCTCTTATTGCAATTCCTAATGTAAATTACTGGCTGTTTGCTAGCAAAAACATTCTTTCCCTCTCCCTCATTCCTTTGGTATTGATCAGCCTGTTCTGTCCTGGCTTCTAGCAGGGAGATTTCCCTCAGGACATCTGCAGCCCCAGTTGGCAGATGCTGGAAGCACACAGCTCTCGCAGAGGCCCCTTCTGGGGACTCTCAAAACTGTGCCAGCAGCATTTCTGACATTGCACATAAGATCTGTAAGGTGTTGTGTATGGACAGAGGACCCAGAATGTTGCCAGTTAGCAAAAGGGAAATGGTCTGGGTTTATGCAGAAGCAAGTTAATTAGGTGTATGATTATAGCTCTACAAGAAATAATTTAGCTGTCAGTTGTATGAGGGAGTGTGTATGTAGCTGCTGCACTACATACGAAAAAAACCATGCTATCTGTAGTTTGATGCAGCTCATGCCATGTGCACACAGTTCAAACAATTTCCTCTTTCTTCTACATTTCTTATAAGGCAGCCAGGCGTGTCAAGCTCTCACTTTTAAGGGTAGATCTTCAGTACATATTTCAATCCTGTCTGAGTAGGAGTCAAAAAACCCCAACTGACATTGATGGGATAGAGGCACTTACTTCACAGCCAGGAGAGCAGTCAGTCATTGCAGCAAGATCCACGTCAATCCTAAGTCACAACCATGTGGCACAGGGACCACAGCTCTAAGCCTGTTCTCTGCTGAAGCCTGGATGATTTGCAGATATTTGCATGTATCACCACTGCGTCTTTTTCTCACCAATGCTTCATAAATAAAGGTAAAATGCAATCCCATGCAAAGCAGTGCCATCACCCTGCACCAGCTTGCACTTTCCTTTATGAAGAGCTCTTGGAGGCTCAGATCAGAGGAGGTGAGCTGCTCCGTTCAATGGGCATTAAAAGCACAAATTGCCTCTCTGCTTTAGACTTCTAAAGGGGGACATTTTGCAGTACTTGTTCTCATTTTGAAGCTTGTTTGCTTCTGAACATCATGACTGTTTACGTCCACTGTAGGTGCTTTGTGCCCCAAACTCTGGATTTCCACATTCTAATGACAGACTGATGAGGTTAAGTGGGACCATGCTCTGCACATTTCACTGATCTCACAGATCTTGTCTTTGACTTCCTGCTGTGGTTTACTGAAAAAGGTGCTTGACAAAGTAATGGGATAGGGCTTGGAGTGCCAGGCACTGGATTTCTGTAGTGATGGGGACACTTCCTGCTCTCACCATGGACTCTGATGTCAGAAGCACTCGTACCTAATGACTGCCCCTGGATGGGGACTGAGGTGCCACCAGGAACAAACAACTGCTTTGTATGTGTCATCACAGTACTGCTTTTTGGGCTAAGTGATAATGAAACATGACAAAAAAATCTGCCCTGTCATTAGGGCACACCTGCTTTTTAGTTCACCCTGAAAAGGCCTGTTTGTGATGGAGCACAGCAGTGCTGCATCCTTCACCTCTAGCTGGGCCAGGGTCACACCTAGCCTGGGACAAAAGCTCTCCATCTTCCTGCAGCACCAGCAGGCAGGCATGGGAGAAGAAGGGGACACTGAGAGGCAGAACCATTTGTGCCACTGCCAACACTGTGCAGCAGCAGCATCTTCACTGATGCTGCATTCACCTGTGCACCTCAGCACCACTTACAGGGAGGTTGTTCACATATTATTTGCTTGGTGTCCCCAGAGACACGACTCAGAACCTCTGGGGATTGGAGATGAAGATGATATTTCATGTGCCATTAAGCAAAATGATTAATAAGTCTACACAGAACTGCTTTTATTCTGTGCTTACAAGGAACATGCAATTTCTTTTAACAGCATTCAAGGATCCAGCTGTAAATTCAGTGAAGCGGAATAGCTTCAGAGTTAATATTTTTCTTACAGCAATGTTGAGAAGCCATGTGTGGTGGGGTTTCATGGTAAATGTGCTTACATCATCAGGGACTTGCCTCTAGGAAGAGGACACACCAAGCTGTGTATGCTTTGTTGCTGAATGGAAGCATTTTTATGGGAAATGCCTAACACTCCCTGTGTGATGTACATTGGCATCATGTTGTGGGTTGAATCAATCTACAGACATGGTCTAAGTCATGGGCAGCAGGACACTGGTTGGTGTCAAAATCATCATCACTTTACCATCCAAAAGCTGTACGCTTGCCACAGATTGATTTGCAGCCCCAAAACCTTCAGCATGAGTGCCCTCAGGATCCGTTTTGAAAATATCACCTCCTGTGAGCAGAGTTTTCTTCCCAGTATATTTAAAGCAGCCCAAAGACGGAGTAAATGGGTAGAGGGAAGAGGATGTACGTGTTCAAAGGGGCTGGATGATGTGAGAAACAGCTAAGCAGACCTGATGGAAGGATGCTAGCTCTAAGGCTAAATGAATATCTGCCCCTACACAAGCATGAGGAGTTTAATAGCTGTTATATAGATGGTAACTGGATGCAACTTTGGGGATTGTCTTTCCAGAGATAGCATGGATGAAGGTATGCCCAGCTCATATGATTCGGGAGAAGAATGGAAGAGGAAATTCTGCCATGTTGCAATCATAAGAGTTTAAGAGAAAACATTTTTCAGGTGAGTGAGAAAACAAACCTGAAGTTTCCAATGAGTAAGAAAAAATGGATTAGATTCTTGTTTTCTGAGTCTAAAGAAGTAATCTGTTTCAGTTAGGAAGTCCTCAACATGATGTTAATCATATGATTTTTTTTAAAAATGCATTTTTTTCTAACTAAAACAGAGTAAAACTTTTTGTTTGAAAATTGGAAAAAATGGCTATTTTGAACTCTACTTGGTTTTAAATTTGAAGAAAAAAATTTGGAGATATCGGCACTCATTCACAGGATACTGCAGTGCAGCTCAGTTCACATCTTCTGCACATACACATGCGTCTTTGGAAGAGATGTCTGCAGTCCTACTTGTGGCATAGAGCTGCCATGTGCTCTAATGAGATGCTCTATTTTTGTGCAGTGCATGGATGCACCTGAGTCCTCTTGTCTTCTGCTCCTCAGTACAGCTGTTTTTAGGGAGAGGCTTCCCAGAGCACCACGCCTAAGAAGGCTTGCTTGGTCATGCCACCACATGCCTGGAACTCCTCATGGAAGGAAGGCAACTGCCAAGTACCCTATGCAGTTTCCCTTTCCTCCTTTGACTGGACATCTCTGAAAGAGGAAACAAAGGTGTCAGTTCCTTACTCCCCGAGTCCCTCAGATAAAGGAGTTGCTCGTGGAGGGAAGACAGTGGTCGGATCACCTTGGCAGGCACTGCATGGAGAAAAGAAACTGGCCTTGTGTGCCATCACTCTGAGAGTGAAGGCAGATATACTGAAGTCGTTGTCCACCCTGGATCTGCTTGCCTCCCTTTCTCTGGGACAGAGACAGAGGAGAGGATGCTGTGGGGAAAGGTTAAGCTTTTCTATGTGAAACATGCTATGGCTGAGCTATGAAGGGGATGAGACCACCTCAGCAGTGGATCTGGGGGACCTGCTGAATTCTTGTCTGCTGGTCCCGGTGGTGCCCCACCTAGCTTTTGCATCCTGGTGGCACTGCTGCCTTCTTGCCATTTCAGCTGCTGAACATGACCTTGTTCTATTGGATCACGTGTTTGAACCTGGCTGACTATAGCTGAAGCCTGCCAGCCTCCCACACTGCTATAGGGCTAACCTTCTTTCCATCTCATTACCTCAAGTTTCCATAGATTGAGTGCTGTGCTGCCAAGAGTGATTGTCTAGTCAGGACACGGTGGTTTGAGAGCTTTTCCTTGCCATGGTGGGGTAGTCCAATAGCCTGGCACCAGGCATTTCAGCTTGATTCTGCCAGGGATTAAGGCTGCAAGGATGGGGGCATGGAGGAATCTGGGGTGGATGTTGGATGTTTCACGATTTTTTTTTTTAACTCTAACAGCCTAGGCTGTTAGAGGAGGTGGAAGTCAAGTATGGTTGAGGCTGGTTGAGTAGGTTGAATCCCCCTCCTTGGTAGTGTTTTCCCCAGGCTATGCTTGGCACAGCTCCGGGTAAGGAGCCTACATGCAGCTTGGGGGAGGGCTTATTAGTCTGTTTGCTGGGGCAAAACTTCTCAAGAGAAGCTGCTGCCCCAGGGCAGACCTATGTTTTTGGATTAAATCCAGAAACACCAGCCTTGATGCATGCTGGAATAGAAACCTATCCACTTAGAAAAAATGGAAAGAAGAGGTTGGTTTCATTCTGTGCGCCGCACAGGCTGGGCAGCCATCTTTACCGACTCTCAGTCCTCACCTCAGTAAGCATGCAGAGCTTTGACTGAGACATGGCAATGTCCTTTTCCCACGCAGAGAGGAAAAACGACTAGCGAGTCCTCCCACACTGCAGGAGCAAACAGCACGGACCGGCTCTCTGTTAACAGTGGTCCGTGCTCCTCCGGGGGAGCTGCCTCTCACTTGACCCCCGGGCACTCCCCAGGGAGAACAGAGAGCGTTGCTGGAGCCGAGCAGCAGCATTCACAGAGATCTGCAGGGCCTTGGGAAACTCCCTCCTTCGAGCTACAGAAACCCAGGGGCAATAATTAACAATACTAAGTGATGCACTGTAATTGTAGCCCTGTGCCCTTCAAGGGGTGCATATGTTAAAAATATTTGTGTTTTAAGGCTCTCTCTTGAAGCATACATTTGCTCACATTTTGCTTTCCGATGGAGAGATTTGAAAAGTTTCCCTTGAAAGCTGCACAGGAAGAGTAACCTGAATTAGCTAAAACAGAAAATGAGAAAGGATGTAAATTAGAGCAATGCAGGTCTCCTCCTTCAGGTCAAGGAAGCCCCTGAGGCTGGTAGTGAGCAGGCAGGAGCCTACACTCCTGCAGCTGGAGAGGCAATGGGGCTCAGTGCCATGGCTCATGGCTGCTGTAATAAGGTAAAACTGCAGAAAGGGGTGAGTGGGGAAAACCCCAGCTCTCTTTTGACAGGACTGGAAAGTCCTGTTTGGAAAACTGAACAAGGAGGCAGTCCTGGGAAAATCTGAGCTGGAGTAAGGCGAGGGCAGGCAGTCAAACCTCCAGAGTGTCAGAGGGAGTTTCCATTTCAACCTCTCTGGACTTCTTGCATTATGGCCTGATAAATGTGTCCGCATTTAAAGGAAGCCTTTTTGATCCTGATAATGCTTCAGAGCACTATCTGAATGGACAAGGAGGTGAGCAATGCCGGAGCTATGCCTGCCAGTTACTGGAGAAGGGGAGAGGCTGTGCAGCGGCTGTCCTGGTGGTGTGTGCTGTTATGGCTGGCATGAGGGGATAGGTCTTTCTTGCTTCCTCATCCTTTGGGATACTGTGCAGTTTTTATTCTCCAGAAAAGTACTGGTGCTGGAAGCACGCAGTGCTGGAAAAAGCCCTTCTTCCACCCCCCTGAAGTGAGATCAGTCTTTCATTCAAAGAAAGATTTTTCCCCGCCACCCCTGCACTCTGTTTTGTAATTCTTTCTTCTAGGAAAAACCAGATGCTTAACTATTTTCACAGCTCAGCTTCTACAGTAAAATGATCTGTGCTGGGCTTCTGCCTGTCTCAGAGTCCACCACCATTGAAGACTGCCCATTAAAACAGGTCACAAGTGCTACTTGTCCTCCTTAGAGATCATGGTGTCTTTCCTCACAGAACCATCTTGCTCATCCAGATCTGAGCTGAAGCTGTGGGACAAAGCCAGCAGCAGTGGGGCTGCCACTCTTGGGGATGGACTAAGGGTCATGGTGGCCTCACTGCCTTCTTGCTGAGCTAGGCTGTTCGATGTGTCCACCAGCTGGAAGCAGGACATGTGGTTGGGAAACACTGTTGGTTGGCCCCTGCCTAGACCTATAGTTCTCCTCGGTATGTAGAATGCTAAGTAGTCAGTAGGGAGTCCCTTTCTAATGTCAAAAAACTGAAGGTGCTAGAGGAAGACAGTAAAAGTTAAGGCCTCTAAGTCTGGACTGTGGCCCCTTGTATATTCAAGCACATCAGCAGGCAGACGGGCAGGCAGGCCCTTGGGCTGCCTGTCCCACCTCTCTCTGTTGAGGGAGCAGACGACACCCACATGTCTGTGTCAAAAGGCTCACACAGCCCAAGCTGCGTGTGAGGAGCAGACTGCACCATATCCCGAGAGCAGCAGAACGCGGAGGTGGGGGGGATAGTGAAAGATTTCTACTCATGACTGTAGTCAGGTCAGGCTGGTGCTGCAGCCAGTGGGAGGACACAGCCTCCCTGTGCATGTCCCTAGGTGCAGGGCTGCCTTTTGCCCTTGTTTTTTTACACTTTCCAAAGTTGTAGCAAATAGAATAGAAGGGCTACGAATTACTTGGGGAGAAATCAGGTCTTGGGCTCTGCTGTCCAACGTCACCTTCCTGGAAGTCTGTATTTTATCTGTCACCACCCTAAGGTTCTTGAGAAGTCCAGGGCTGATGCTGAGATGGGTAGAAGGCAAGAGAGCAGGGGCTGAAGGTGGCCGCTTGGTTGTGGATATGGTGAGAAAGGATTGCAGTGAGCTGGAGTTCAAGTGGGAAGAGGAGGGTGTGGGAGGAAATGGGGATATTTGTTCTTCATGTGCAATATAAGGAAGTATGGGAATATACTTGTGGGATTTTCAGGGATTTACAATAATGAGCAGCAGAGAAAAGCTGGGAAAAATTGTAACCTCGTGCTATATAATGTAATGATGGGTAAATGAGCTGGTGTTGCAGGTGAAGAGGGAAAGGGGATTGGTGGAAGGGTAGGAAGGGAGAAAAGAACAAGCAAATGCAGATAGGAGTGGCAAGAGCAGTAAGAGCAGATGACACGAGCATGTCAGTTAGAAAACTAAACCTGAACTTCACAGAACCTTGATTTGCAGCAGAATTACTGCTTTGGAAGCTTTCAGAGACGCACAGGGCAGATGGCAAATGTGCTGGAAGAGAATTTTGAACCCTAGACCAGTATGGTGAGGCACTGGCAGTGGAAGTAAGGACAAGCTAGTGTGCTCTGCAAACAGCAGCTATGCTCTCCGAATAAGGAAAAGATAATGCTGGAAGAATAAATGTATATGGAGTTTTTGCTCCATGTCCTACAAATGGGACTAGGCAACATATCTGCTGGAGTGCCAAAAAAGACATCATGAAAGCAGGTTATCACCAAAACCACTCTCAGATCTAGAAAGGGTAGAAGCAGGGTGGACATGCAGCAGTTAAGGGCATGTGTTTGAAACTGGGGGTACAGGGGGTGCTCTACAGTGGACAATTTGCTATATAATCAATTGAATTTGTTATATAATGAAGGCAAAGCTCTGCACTGAGTAATCCCACATTAGCAATGCACAAATACATGACCTGGCTCACTTGTTTTGCTAACTAACATATATTCTCATATTAACCTCCATCCTACTTGCTTTACCTGTGGTTCCTCCACGTGGTTGCTTTTTCATGACTAGTGGAGACAAACAGTAGCAAAACTAGCATGTGGCATTTGGGCAATGATTTGTTCAGCTGCAAAACTTCCTCATACGGTAAAATATCTGCTTAATTTATTAAGTCATTGCAGAGTTCTTGCAAGATTATAGCAGTGTCTCCTTGGATACTTTTTCTCTAAATATTGCAATGGGCAGCAGAGGATGTACCAAAGCTTCCTAAACTACTTGACCAGCCTGGCACTACTGATAACTGCATTTTTCTCCATCCTTCTGGCCTTTAAATGAGAAGCATTCACATTCAGATGGTGTCTACTTAAATGTTTGCATACCAGGTGTAGCCATGTAACCAAGCACTTTCAGAATACTGATGGATATAGCTGGCGAATGCCTCTGCAGGACCTTGACACAGCATTTCCAGCCCATCTTGCAAGGGGAAACTGAAATGTAGCTAATGAGTGGAACATTGTTGTTTCTATTTCCAGCTGTGGAATCACTGAGAATTCTTTGTCTGTGAAAAATCTGTAGCAGCAAGTGAATGAATCCCCTCAATCACTACTCCCATCTTAGATTTAGCGGTTGGTCAGAGTGCAGGGTAAGTTCCCAACAAGAAGGTGGTTTTGGTGGATTCTTGTCCCATCTGGAAAACTTTGCAGGTTTGCAATGCAGATGTGGCCCTGTCTGCCAGAAGGAAGTTTCAGTGTATACACCTGGGTTATGCTCATGCAATTAGGGAATAAAAATGACTCAGGATGATAATTTTATATAAAACTTTCCACGATGGCCTTTGGCTCCCATGCAAATTAGGAAGCACCCGGCCAGCAGTGGTGTTCTTCCTCATACCAGCGAGCCATTCTCAGAGCAGGTCATATGTCAGGAACCCCTTGGGAAAGCAGGGCAGAAAAAGGAATGAGTGTCCCTGTGCAACCTGGGGCCACAGTGTTCTCTGTCAGCCTGAGCTAGGACAGGTGCCAGCAGCACAGAAGTCCCCTGGCCAACATCTTTGGCAGAGCTCCATCTGGCATCAGTAGCTCTGCTGCTCCCTATTCCTATCCAGAGAGTACAGCACAGAAGAAACAGGGCATGATCATCCTTCGCACAACCCATCCTTTACCCGGACACACAACAGGCTAAAATTTGTCTCTGAAAGTAGTCCTGCACTGTGATGTGCTCCAGCAGATAATGAGGTGGAGGAGAGGATTTGAGCAAAGGATTTGCCTGAATGCTGGAGAGAAACACGAGGAAAAAATGAAGGGGGTTAAAGCCACATCCTTCACTGCTATGAATTGGACAAGAAGAGCAGTAGCTCCTGCAGTGGGGAACTAGGGAGGCCCCCTGCCTGAACTTCAGAGATGGAAGGCAGCAGCATGAGTTCCTCAGTGTGTGTTCCCTCTTCCCATGGAAATCCCCTTTGGAAATTCCAAGGGCGTCTTTTGGAAATTCCAAAGGTGTCAGAGTTCAAACAGGAGCTAGGCCAGGTAATAAACAAGAGATGAGCAGACACAGGGCTGTGCTGCAAACTTGCAGCCTTTCCTGGCAGGAGCTGCTAAGTATTGGAGCTGGAACAAAAGGTCCCATGAAGGTAGGTGGATAGGTGCTGCCACAAACAGCCTAAAAAACCCCTCTCTAGCGGGTGGGGAGCCTGGTGCTGGGTGACAAAGAGGGGGAATCCCAGCCTCACAGCCCGCCTACTGCAACGGGTGCAGGAAGCAACACCTACGTCTGCTTCCAAAATTAGCTGCAGCAAAAGGCCTGAGACCTGCTTAGATTTTTATCACTGCTGAGGTGAACTACCTAAAACCCCTGGGACTGTGACCCCATCGGTCTACTAAGTGTTAAATGTTTCTTAAAAAGCAAACCAGGTGAATTTCCATGATCTCAGGACAATGAGGTGGGCAATGAACTGTTTCACAAACAAGGTATAGTAATCTTTTTTAATAAATACATATCTCACATGTACCAAAATAATTATAAACAAAAAATGTACAGTATTTACACAATATACAATTGCTAAAAAGTGTAGCAATTATGACACACATGGTGTGAAACACACTGTTTCCAATGCCCACAGTTAACATTATTGCTACTTTCTCCTAAGAGCAAGGTCACCAGTCCCGTGGTCTGACTCCTTCACCTTGGATGCACCAACCTCCACCTGCTCAGTAAGCCGGGAACTGTCACCAGCCCAATGCAAAGTAACACACAGTCCTCAAGAAGAAGGGATGTTGGTCTGAGTCCACCTTGCCATGAAAGTACACGCGTTCCTCACAGTACTTAATGCCACAAGAAAGCTCTCTGTAATGAGCAGGTTGGATGTATAGTCTGTTACCTTTGTAGGGTTGAGAAGATTAGCTATGTGGCTCTTTGTGAGGTGGTGTGAATGATCACAGATCTCTACTGATGTTACATATCCCACTCTTGTATTAAATGCAGGGCAGATCCTGGAACTGTCCTGTGACAATTATGTGCTCCTTCTCCTTGCTGGGGAGTGTAATATTTCCTTCCTGGTTTTTCCCTCCACATTGCAACTTTCTTTTTAAATTAAGAAAGTCAGTCCTTTTTCTACACATATGTATATAGTCACTTCTCACAGAAAGCTCTGCTTTAAAATGCCAGCTGTCGTCCTCCAATAAGGCAGTCATCATACATAAGCTGGAAGGAAAAAAAAAAAAAAATCAAAACCTGTTAATGCAAAACTCTTACTGAAAGTGTTGTATCCAGTCTGGGATAACAGCCAAATTCTGCATGCCTAGACTTCAGCAGTGTATAAAATTTCTGCACCAAAATGCTTACAATTCGCCATTTAACAGCACTCAGAATGCCAGAAAACCAAAGGCTGGGGAGGAGGAAACCACCCATTAACTTGAATTTTATCTCACGAGGTTCTGTGTCACCCACAGAATGGTGTTCAGAGAACCATGTTGCATGAAGTTAACCTACATTCCCTGATGTTATTTTATACATTTTATTCTTACTCTATTTATATGCTTGTCCCAACTGCCATTTTGCTGATTATTGCTGGCATAACCTTATTTATACCTGTCTGTTACACAGCAAGAGGTCACTGGGGCATATAATCAGAACCGCAGCAACAAAAAAACCTACACAGGAGAGGATTTTCTCCTTCTCTTGCCAAGACTCAAACAGCTACTTACTTCATCCTCTGTGAATTCAGGCTCCGATTCACTGCTCTCCTCATCCTCACTTTCTGGCAACATCTGCAGGTCAGCTGTGGTCAGCTGCTTCAGCTGTTCCTGTATGCTTGAGTTGTCTCTTCCCCATGTGAGCTGATAGGGGGAATAGCCCTGATAGGTCACTTTGTTCACGTCTGCCCCGTGTTTCACCAGAAGAGACACCAAGTCTGAATTCTGCAGATCAACAGCCAAATGTAGCGCTGTTCTGCCATTGCACGGCTCCTGTATGAAAATAACGTAAGGTTTGATATGTTAGAAGAACCAGAGGTGTTGCCAGATCTCTCAATTCGTCAGACTACACAGCTGCACTTGGTTAAATTCACGGTACACATTACATACCTGTGCATTTACATCTGCTCCCAAGGACAGCAAATACTCAACGATAGCCAGATATCCTTGAATAGATGCCAAATGAAGACAGGTATGTCCTAAAAAACACAAAGGGAAAATTTCAGCAAGTCTAACTCAATGTCTCATCATTAGTTAAAAGTCAAAATGACAGGCCAGGATGATATCTAAATTTGCAATTCACCCATGGCAAAGGGTGTTTTCCAGAAGAGTTTTCCAGCTTCCAGTGAGTATGAATAATAGGGTTGGATTTTGGAAAGATTTCTTAAAGGCTTCATCCCAGTGTTTGACTACAACTTATTACAACCACAAAAAGAAGGAGCATGGCAAAAGTACTCACTAAAAAGAAAAAATTCAAAGCCATGAGAGACAATAATCAAAAATGAGGAGGCCTGCAAGACAGTGGTATTTTGAAGAAGTCATACACTGCTGTGTGCTTTGGGCTCCTCAACTTTCCAATGGGCATAATAATAATCCTTTTCCACCTCTCCAGAGATCTTTGAGATCTACAGGACACCAACCCTACCCTCAGTGCAGCACACTAAACTCAATTGTTTAGCAGTGTGCCTGTACCTTTGTAGTTGGTTGCTTGCAGGACAGCGAGGAGGTGGTGGGGCTGGCAGTACTGTGTGAGGACACTGACGCTCCTGAGGGAGCCCTGCTGGCAGGCAATGTGCAGGGGGGTGTTTCCTCGGAAGTCTCTGATTTCCAGGTTGCATCCGGCCTTCAGAAGATGCTCAGCAATTTCAGGCTGATCAGTTATCACTGCCAGGTGAAGAGGAGTCTGCAGGAAACAGAGAAAAAGCAGCCTGTAAGTCACACAACAAACTTGGCAGCAACATCTGGATAAGCAAACCGCTTGACTGCTTGGTGATTTGTGCCCCCAACTAAAAGCATGCCCCATAAACTCAGATGTTGTATGGTTGCCCTCTCAGGTGGAACACATGAACTCAGGGCTTTCTGGATACCGAATAGTCAATCTGCATGAAGGGTATCATTTACATCTCAATAAAGAGGGATGCAACTCATTGCATCATATTTGAAAAATGTGGGGGTTAAATGCCACTCTCTCAGGGGAGAGGAACATTGTACTAACACCGGCGAGAGCCAGCTGGGGACTTTGCTGAATGTAGGCTTTGATTTAAGTAGGCTTTGATTCAATTAATTCCATCGATTCAAAAAAAAAAAAGGATTTTTTGGGGGGGGAATTCTCCAGAGAGGTTATGTAGGGGTGGCTAGGGCTGATCCAGATTTGAGGCTGTGGAGGTGAAAGTACCTGGCTGAGGTTGTTTTGGAAGTTCAGGAAAGTCCGGTCACCGGCTGCCTGCTGGATCACCTCCAGGCTCAGGGCTTTTTCCTCGTGAATAATGGCCAAGTGGAGAAAACTGAAGGGGGGAGGAAGGGAAAGAAAAATTAATCCATACACGTTAATCCCCCCAAACGCCACGTTAAACCCTTCAAATCCCCGCGGCGGGCAAGGCGGGCCCGGGGCAGGGTCACGCGCGGGTGTCGCAAGCCGGGGCTTTCGGCGCGGCCGGGGCTTTCCGCGGCCGGGGAGCCGCCTCTCCCTGGCGCCACTCCAGGGACTTTCCGTCCTCCCTCCCTTCCTCCCTCCCGCCGCGGCGCGTCCCAGCCCGGCGCCTGCCCGCCGGCAGCACATCCTGCCCCGTCCTGGTCGTGCTGCGTCCCCCACCGTGTCCGAGCCACCCTCGCCCAGTCTTCGACCCCCACTTACGTGTCCCCGTCCTCTGTCAGCTGCTGTGCCCAGGCGGGCGGCTCGCGGGGCTGTAGCCGTATGTCCTCCAGCTCCTTCACCAGTTGCCGGTACTCCTCCTCCTTCATGGAGTCCAAGCCACTGTCGTGGCGATCGTCGAGCGGGAATCCGCCCTGACGGTCTTTCTTGGGATGCTCGTAGCCCTCCATGGCGGGCGGCTCGGCGGGGCTGCGGGCGCTGATCATGGCGACAGAGCTGCGGGGGCTGCGACTGAGCGGCAGCGGCGGCGCCTCGCATATACACCGAGGCCAGGGGATTTCTGCGGGGGAGGAGCCGCCGAGCACGGGAATTTCCAGCCACTCAAAGCCCGAACGACGGGTCTGGTCCTGCTCGGCGCCGCCGGCACTGGCAGGGAGGGCGGAGCGGCTGGGGCCGCCCAGAATGGGCGTCGGAGGGGAGGGGAGGGAAGAGGTCGGCCCGAGAGGGAGTTTGGCGTTTTTCCAGGGGGGAAGTACTCGCCTCTCCGGCGTCCCCGTCGGTACTTCCCTGCCGCACCCCGGGGGGATTTCCCTGCCTTGCCCTGCCCTTCCCTGCCCGGTCCCGCGGCTCCCGGCCCTCCTCCCCGGTAG
>VXBA01005221.1:455344-498005 GCA_013399895.1 Serilophus lunatus | reverse complement strand
AGCGCTGTGGGGTCTCGCTGAGCGCTGTGGGTCTCGCTGAGCGCTGTGGGGACCCCTGGAACGCCCTTGTAGTCCAACTGCTGCCATGGGCTGGGACATCTTCAGCTGGATGAGGTTCCTCAGAGCCCGGTCCAACCTGACTTTAATAGTTTCTAGATATCGGGCATCCACCACCCCTCTGGGCAAACTGGGACAGTGTTTCACCACCCTCATTGTAAAAAACCTTATTCCTTACATCTAATCTAAATTGGCCCTTCTGTTTAAAGCCATTACCCCTTGACCTATTGCAACAGGCCCTGCTAAAGTGCTCATGCCCAGCTTTTTTATAGGCTCACTTCAAGTACTGCAAGACTGCAGCAAAGTCCCCCAAGGTGTCTCTGGCCAGAAGCCCAGGCCATAAGCATTAACGCTCCTAGAAGCTCCATCAGCCGTGAGGTGCAGTGTAGCCTGACACCTCTCTCTTCCACCATCTGCACAATGGCAAATCCCTGACCTTGTGAGAATCATTAGAGGTCTGATGAGAGGGACTCTCTTAGTAATCATTACCAGCACTCATCTAATGATCAGTGACAAGTTCTGTAGCCAGCCCAGGGTAGTGAATTCATGCAAAAAATTCAGGGAACCAAACACCACCAGAGCGATGTTGAGACTGCTACTACATCAATACGCTGCATCTGCCCTTCTGGGTGGGAGGTATCACTTTTTGGAGAGGTTCAGGTAGTATTGCACATGATGAATGTTATGCTCTCACAACACCTGTGAATGGGCATGTGCTGCCTCAGCGTTCAGAGCATTCCGTATCTCTGCTGTCAAAGTTTCAGTTTCTCCATTTCAGTGCCGTGGGATCAGTCCTGTGAGAATTCTGAGCCACTTCTGTGCATCCAATTCTGGTCCAGGACTAGACAGGCCTCTTTCAAAGGGTACATATCCATAACAGAACAAACCTTTTAAAGAAGAAATTACACCTTTGGCCGTTATTCTTACTTTCTCTGGCCGTTCCTAGTGACTCTTCTCCTTTTTACTGCTGTTTTTGCCAGCTGTGGATAATGAAAACTGGATAAATGCAGGTTCTCGCATGGATAGAATACATTATCTGCAGAGCTGACAGCACTGAATTTTTCCTTGGTGAATTTTTGCCTCTACTACTCAGATGTAGGGGATTCCCACAAAGAATTTTTCTTCTCTTGCCACTGTTGCTGACCTCACTGAGTAATACCATCTGTGCTTTTTTTCCTTTTGTCATTTTCCCATGGGATGGCATCCTTTTGAAAAAGAATTTATGAGAAAATTCAAAGATGAAAGGAGGAGCCAGAGGAGAGGGAGAATGTTTGGCTTTCTCTGAGCAGATGTTCCTAATTTTCAGCCCACCTGTGCCATTCCTGGACTTTTTTTCAGTGTTCATCACTTGGCCTGGGACAACCCCATGGTGCTTTTGGGCAAGTTTAGGAAAAGCCATACAACTCTTCCTTTTATAGGTTAAGGGTTATGAAAGTTTTGTGAGCTTTCTGAAACAGTTTCCCCTTTTTAATGTAAATTGGCAGGGGAAATTTCATTAACAAATGAATCTCCTCCGACCTGCTTCTCTGCAAAGAAGGGAGGACAGGAATTGGAAAGCAAGCTTCTGCTCTGACTAGCTGGAGAATCGAGCCCAGTGAGGACCATGCTGGTTGCAGTCGAGATTGTGCTAGAACCACGCAGAAATTAAACTTTAAAACTTCTGTCCTCACTGTGGTGGCTGAAAACAGAATTCAGCAAAAGGAATTCTTTACCTTCTTCTGTAAGTGACCTCCAGTGGCCTCACAGGCCATTACAGGGCTATTTTTAGCAAGAATTTGCCAGCAGCTTCTTTTCACAGGCATGTGAGATGCTTCTGTTTTGTTTGTTTTAACTTGGTGGTACCGTAGCCAGTTGTAGGTGGTAGAAAGGTGATGGCAAGTGTTTTCTGGATGGAAAGTCGTGCCAAGGCCAGCCCACTTCCTGCCCCAAGGAGATGCTGCTGCTCTGCAGCCTGCCTGTAAGCATCCTGGGGGGCCCCAGACAAGGGCTAGTACCCCTCAGTGTTAGGCAGCCAGAAGCACAGTGCTCAGGCACACAGTGTCCTGAGCACTCAATTGGCAAGGCTATGAGACTTCAGGGATGTGATGTTTGTTTTTATTTTACGTTGCAGAAAGCAGCTGGCAGGGCTCCGAGAAGCAGCCTTGAGTGCCTGAATACTGAAAAGGGGCAGTAGGGTTTTAATCAGTTTTTAAAGTACATGAAGGATTCTCGTGCTGCTTCCTCCAGCAAACACATTAAATTGTAATTTCCTGATTGCCACACTAATCATAGAACTGACTAGTGTTGTTGATTTACCAGAGTTGATCCCTCAACTTCGTCCTTTTGTGATTGCTGCTGCAGATGCCTATTAACTGTTTCCTTTTATTTAATCTTGAGGACTGTGCATGGCTTGAAGTAAATATACCAGGGAAGGTAGTTAACAACATCCAGCAAGATCTTGGCCTGGCCTGATAAACCAAAAGCAAAGCAAATCAGTGAAGTAGACCTGCTGTCGGTACATGTACGTACATGTGCAAATACTTCTTTGGAATAGGACTCTGGTTTGTTGCTCCAAAAGTCTGTGGACTTTGCTAGTGTGAGGGAAGCCAGGGCACACTTAATCCTGTCATTCTGATAACATTTTACAGTTAAAATCCACATATCTCAGTCTCCCATTTACAGCTGCTGTAGAGATAAGAACCATGCAGCTCCAAAAAATTAGTCCAGTGGTAAACAAGGAACACTTATTTCCCTCCTGCTTTCTAATATTAATGTGAGTCACTAATTTGGAAGCTTTAGAAAAAGAGTCAAGTGAGAGGGAGAGAAGTTGCACAAAGTCAATTTTCGTCAGCCAGGATGAGGGCTGATGGTGTAGCACCTGCTACGTGACCTGTGTCCCTACCTCCTCAAACTTTTTCATCAAAGGCAGACACTCCAGTCAGATACTCCAAAATGCAGAGTGGTGGATGCAGGAGGAAGCATTTCTCCACCTTATCTGAGCTGATATAATACCCAAGCAAACAGTGTGCAGGGTAATTTTTGGCACATAAAGCTAAGATCCAAATTAAGGTATTTAAAATCCTACCCATGTCTCACAGATGCAAAAATAGTTAGTTGGGATGTCCTGACCAGAGTCCAATGGATCGAGATTCCTTGTTGGCTACACTAGTCTGTCTTTATTTTTTGACTGCAGCTTATTTTTGGCGTCTCTTAAACTGATGAATTGTATCCCTGAGAAGATCTGTGTTTCTCTGTGTGAACTGTGAGCTCTTTGTGTATCAGTTGGTTGCATTTCTGGGGATCCTTAGGGATGAGATGTACTATTTCTGTTTGAACTGCTTTTATTGTTATGCCTTTAGGGTAAATATAAGTCAAGTCATTTGAAATTGGCTACCACTTGGAAGACAAATTTTCTCTGGTGTCATTCCCATTTCTTATGTGGAAACTGTATTAAAACACGTTGCTCAAAAAGCTTTAAACTGGTGCTTGCTGCCTGATGCAGCAAGGCTTGCTGCCACATGTTTCATGTAGGAAAAAAGAGTCTTGGACAGTAGGAAGAGAAGTAAAGGCAGGTCTCTTGAGCATGTTGTACCACTTTCCCTCCAGCCATAATGTTGCTTCCCATCAGCACGGCCCCCTTTGTGGGTACAGACAGAGTGGAAGCACCTGACGGGGAAAATATGAGAGCATGCTAATACTTAAAAAGGGAATTTCCCCCTATAGGCAGCTGTGATATTTGGTAATAATACAGCCTCTGGCTCTTCCCAGCAAATAGGAATATTGCAAAGGTGGAGAGAATGGCACAGTGGGACCATGCAGAAAACTGAGGTGGTGAGGATTCAGGTAGGGTAGCTCATCCTGGCAGAGTATGAGCACAGTCAGCTAGCAGGTATGTGCAAAGCATTTCTTTTTGGATTACAGATCCAGAAAGTCAAAACTGGATCTGGATACAAATTTTTCTGTGGTACTAGATCAACTCTGTGGTATTTTGAGCAAACCTCAAGGACCTTAACTGAGTTACTCTGGGCTGTCTGAGCCAGGTTGCACTTGGGCAGTGAGAGCTGTCTGTCTCAGCACATAGTTTGATCTGAACCTCTACCTGTTCCTATGCAACCCTTGTGCCTAAAGTTTGTGATTGAAAATAATCCTGGATAAACAAAAAAAAACCTAGCACACTGCACCTCTATGGACAGTGGGAGCCCAGCACAGAAGACAGACACCGTACATGTGGCCCCAGGGATTTCCCTGGGTACGGATGTGGCAAACACAGGGCCTAATGAACTCAGTGCTGTAGCCGTATGTCTGAGCTAGCAGGAGAGCTGCCAAGGGAGGAAGCAGGAAATACTAGACAATACCAACAGCATAACCCTGAGAGAAAGAAACCACAACAACAGAAGATGCATGCTTCCTGAAAAAACCCAGGGACTGCCAGCTGAGGGATTGTCCAAGGTAAGGTCCTCCTCTGCACACCCTCTTTGGAGGAAGACAGGATCTCTGCTCTCTGCTCCTTATCCTGGTGAAAGTCCTTTGGAGCTCCAAAGCCCAGCAGACTGCATGGCTCCAGGAGGGATAACCGCAATCTGCCACACACAAATTGCCTGAGGCTGGCAAGGGGCGCCAGCAGATGCTGCTGCTGCTGAGATGGTTTTATGAAGGGCTTGGCTTTAGGCATCTGAGTGCAAAACGCCCATCTGGGAGTTCTGAGGCTCTGCTCAGGAAGTTCCCTAGGTTTTAACCTAAGAGTTTTTTTGCGTGGTTGTGGATTGTGCTCGAAGAGTATTGTCTGTGCCAGCAAGGGAGCATGTAGCACAGCCAATGATCTGGATGTGCTTCTGTTGCCATGTTCTGGTCCAGCCCATCCTTATTCTACCTACACAAATGGCTGTGGATAAGAGTGGGGCTGCAGTGCCTGGGGTAGCTCAGTTATTCTCTGCAGGAGAGCAAGCTGGGAGAACAATTCCTAGGGACAGCATAGAGGCTGCATTTATGGGGTATTAGGTGAGCTCTGACTTACACACTGAGAGAGGTTAAATACAGATTCTTCCAAACTCAAAACATACCATGCTCTGCATGCTCCAAATATTGCCTGCACCCCCAGGACACAGGTTCTCCACAATGAATTATAATAAAATCCTCTTTTCTTCGCACAGCTCTTGTTCCCTTGTGTTCCCATTTATTTTCATGCAGCCAACTGTTTACACTGAGCATGACCTCTCCCAGGGCAGGTGATGGCTGGCAGCAAGTTCAGGGTGATCATCACTTGTGGGAGCCAGGGAATGAGCAGTGCCATACTGGAGGGCTGTTCACCTCTGCTGCCCAGGCCAGCGGTCAGAAGATGGATGTTCCTGCTGGTCCTGTGGTATCAGAGCTGCATGTAGAAAAGGGGAACTGGAAGCAAAAATGCATCTTTCAGAGTGAGGGAAGACCAGTGATTCATTATTAGGGCCGTATTGGGAAGGGAGAGGGAGCAGCTGGAGTCTGCAATGCAGATTTTCCCTGGAAGGAGTTTGAATTTATCCTTCTCCAAGGTTGCATCCATTCATGGGTTGACTTCCCATATAGCACATGCCTTTTAGGACTCTGATTTCAGGTTTCCTGGAAGTTATTTACAGGCTTATAGCTCTGGTGTTTCCCAGACAGAAATGTCTCTCTGGGATAAGCTCCTGCTTTTCTTGGAAAGATAGTTCATCCACAGGCAGTAAATTCAGTTCTTCTGTGATTTCCCCATCATGTGCATATGCTGTGGTGATGTCTGGAGGGCCTGCACAGGGCATAGCCCTGAGGGCACATGGTGCTGGCCATCCCTCTATGTCCAGGAACACTGTACAAATGGGGAAAAACTAATCCTTGAGTTTTTCCTATGCCAAATTTCTGAACAGGGAAAAATATAGCTTGCCTGGGAAAACACTGACCTCTAGTAGCAGGCTTAGGGCCATGGGCTTGGTTTTATGCTTGAGATGGAAAGATTCTTGGAGGCTCTGAAACATATCTGTGGGAAAGCCAGCAAGGGAAGTGAGATGGGAGGGAGTGATTTCCCCAGAGCACTAAAGAGAAGCTGTATCGGTCCCTCTTTGAAACAAGTGTTTTACAGTCACACTAACTCTTTTGCCTGCGTTCACAGACATGAATCCTATTCTCAGCTGCATCCTCTGCCTCCCAAAGCCCAGCATCCCAGTATGGCCAATGCAGCTACCTCCTATATCCTCACAGCTGGCAGTTCTTTGGCTCTGCAGACCTGGAAGGTAGAAGTCAACATTCAAAGTATTCTTGTGTCCCAGAAGTCTACAGGAACCTGAATCCTTGCAGGATTCAGCTGGCTGTACTGTTTTATTACCTTGTGTCTCACCCTCTATTCACAGCAACACCCTGTCCATCACATTATATTCATATCTACCCTTCAAAGGAGAATTCTCTTTCACTCACACTCTCCGCTGTTCCTGTCATGGTCATGGTGCTGTGCAGGAAGAACCTTTCCCGTGATCTTCTGAATCTGGTGGATTTCCTCACACCTGTGAGGAAATGCCCAGAGCTTGATCACTGCACAAGCTCTCAGATGTAGGCAGCCACTGCTGTGGGGCTGGGTCTGGGGCTCAGTCTGAGTTTGGGGGAGAGGGGCAGTGGGTTGACCCTCTCTGTGGAGGCGGGGCAAGAGGGCAGCATAAGCAGGATCTTAGCTCATGTGGGCGAGGGTGAGGTGTGCTTCAGAGGGTGGAGGAGGAAATGGCTTACTGGGCTGTTGCACTGCTGCCCTCACAGGTGGCACCCACTCAAGCAGAATTTGGAAAAAAACCCACTTCAGCTTAGTTTAGCTCAGTTTTTTTAACCCTGTTGGGGTAAGCTGTTGTGAGAAATCACAATTCATATGATCAAGCATGCATTGGTAGAGGCAGAAGCATTTCCCAAATGGTTCCTTTCCTAAAGACCATCCAGAGGGACCTTAGTGCATTTTCTTACAGGAAGCATGGAGCCTCTGAGAGGTGAATTGGGCAGATAAAAGCCTGTCCTCAGGAGCCCAGCTGCACATTAGTTCCAGCTGCATCATCAAAGTGAGTCATTCAATAAAAACAATTAGCTGAGGAAATATCACTAAACAGTAATAATTATCCAAACATCCTAGCATTGACCATTTAGATGACTAAATCAACACAATCAATTGTGTTAATGAATGCTAATTCTAATCTAATAACTTTCTGGTTTATTTGATTATGCATAAAGAATTCACCTGCAGTTTTTGGACAGGATAGGGCTGCAGACCAGCTAGATGCTTGGTGACCTGCCTACCCTGTAGATTCTATGCAAGTATTGTCTCCAGTCTGCCAACAGCACATATGTGTCCCCTAGTTTCTCTGGGGAGCAGAAGAAGAGTGCTGAGATGATGTCTAGGTGCCCTTCATCTGGGCAGGCAGCCGCTTTCGTGGATGTTTGAGGGACTTATGCCCACACAGCAGTATGGTCACAGAATCACAGAATATGCTGTGCTGGAAGGGACCCACAAGGACCATTGAGTCCAACTCTAGGTCCTGCACAGGACCATCCCCAAGAGTCTCACTATGTGCCTGAGGGTATTGTCCAAATGCTTCTTGAACTCTGTCAGGCTTGATACTGTGACCGCTTTCCCTGGGGAGCCTGTTCCAGTGCCCAAACATGCTCTGAGTAAAGAAGCTTTTTCTAACATCCAACCTAAACCTCCCCTGACACGACTTCTTTCGGGTTGCATTCCCTCAGATCCTGTCACTGGTCACCGCAGAGAAGAGATCAGTGCCTGCCCCTCCTCTTCCTCTCACGAGGAAGTTGTAGACTGCAATGAGGTCTCTTCTTCAGGCTGAACAGACCAAGTGACCTCAGCTGCTTCTCATATGGTGTCTCCTCAAGGCCCTTCACCATCTGCATTGCCCTCCTTTGGATGCTGAGAGCTGAATATCTTTCCTATATTGCAGTGGCCAAAACTGTCACAATATTCAAGGTGAGGTTGCACCAGTGCATCGACTGGCTGGCGATGCTTTGCCTGATGCCCCCCAGGACATGGTTTGCCCTCCTGGCTGCCAGGGCACTGCTAACTCATATTCAACTTTCTGTCACCCAAGTCCCTTTCCATGGCACTGCTTTACATCATCTCTTCCCCAGTCTGAAGGAACATCCGGGATTACCAGGTGCAGAATCCAGCACTTTTCCCGTGTTGAACTTCATATGATTGGTGATTGCCCAATCCTCTAATTTGTCTAGATCTCTCTGCAGGGTGGGGAGTCAAGAGCACGTCTGAGTGTTGTGTCATCTGAAGATTTGTTGAGTATCCCTTCCTGCCCTGTGTTCAGGTCATTTATGAAGATGTTGAAGATCACAGGGCCCAAGATGGAGCCCTGCAGAACCCCACTAGTGACAGGTCACCAGTTTGATGTCACCCTATTCAGTATTACCCTCTGTGCTTGTCCCATGAGCCAATTGCTCACCCACTCCATGATGTGTTTTTCCAGCTGTGTGCTGGATATTTTGTCCAGAAGGATGCTGTGAGAGACAGTATCAAAAACTTTATGGAAATCTAAAAATATAATATCAACTGGCTTCCCTGTGGTGAAGCTTCTTGGGGTGTACGTTATCATTTCTTCTTCTTTGCCTGAAGGTTTCAGAGGGGTCTGAAGCTCTGAAACTGAATGACTGGGCAAAGTCACACAAATACCAGAAATCCACATTATCTGTCTGGGAGTAAAAGTATATGAAGGGAACTCATGCTTAAAATCAAAGATTACAGTTTCAGTCAAGAACAAGTCACACTGTATAACACAGAATAACACAGAATTAACAAGGTTGGAAAAGACTGCAGAGATCATCAAGCCCAACCTTTTACCGCACTTAACAACAACAATCTGTCATCTAAACCATCTAGACCACCTAAACCATGTCACTAAGTTCATCATCTAACCTATCCTTAAACACATCCACGGTGACTCCACCACCTCCCTGGGAAGCCCATTCCAATGGGAAATCACTCTCTCTGTGAAAAAATTTCTCCTGATATCCAATCTAAACCTCTCCTGATGCAGCTTAAGACTGTGTCCTCTAGTCCTCTCACTGGGAACATGAGAGAAGAGACCGACCCCTGCTTGACTATAACCTCCTTTCAGATAGTTATAGACAGCAATAAGGTCATCCCTGAGCCTCCTCTTCTCCAGGCTGAACAACCCCAGCTCCCTCAGCCGCTCCTCATAGGGCTTGTGCTCCAGCCCCTTCACCATCCTCATTGCCCTTCTCTGGACATATTTCAGCAACTCAACATCTTTCTTAAACTGAGGGGCCCAGAACTGGACACAGTACTCGAGCTGTGGCCTGACCAGTGCCAAGTACAAAGGAAGAATAACTTCCCTAGTCCTACTGGCAATGCTATTCTTGATGCAGGCCAGGATGCCATTGGCCTTCTTGGCTGCCTGAGCACACTGCTGGCTCATATTCAGTTTCCTATCAACCAGCTCTTCCATTTCACATTGGAAACGGACCCTCTGGCTCAGGCTTTTACCGTCTTCTCCTGTCCTCTTCACTGGTACCTAGGCTCTAGAGGCACACAGGTCTTCCCCAAAGTGCTTCATGCTCTGGATGGACTGTGATCATTTTATTACATATGGATGTTGTTTTGTTGTGTCTGGACATTGGCATGATGCTTGCCATGCAATACTTAGTTATCTAGAAATTATGGATGTTATATGTCCAGTGAGATTCAGCTTGGTGCTGGAATAGCCCTCATCCTTCCCTTAAAGGTGCAGTGAGCTCCTTTGTCTCCACTGCTAACACACCCACCCATATCTGTACATTCTTGGGAGAGATTAGTTCAGAAAAGTTTGTTCTTTATCAGTATTTCAAGAAAGGAAGTAGCAAAGGTACCAAGAAGGCAGCCTGCCCTGGAAACTGATTTCTGCCATTCTATTTTCACATCTCTGTAGAAATTGTTATGTTCAGCTCTCTTTGTGTTCTGCAAATGCAGGAAGGAGTGAGCTTGTCTGGCATAAGGACCAGTGATGCACTTTTGCAACATGGTGTGCCAAGCACCTCTGAGTTAAGCAGCTGTCAGGCTGTGCTCATGCCTCTTGTGCTGATGCCCCATCCACTGAAATGTGTTTTTTGCCTCAGGTGAAAAGCAGTACAGGCATCAACGAGGTGAATTTTTCCTTCTGGTTATCTGTTCTCATTGTGACATTTTAGGATTTTCTAAATGGGGCTAATGGGCAGGTGAATCACTGCAATGTGCTGCAGTAGGTCTGTCTCTCCCCCTCTTGCACTCACCATCCACAGCCAGTCTGGCAGTGGGAGTAGGAGCCACACCAGGGAACTGGGAACATTTGCGATCAGCTGAGGGAGCCTGGCTATGTTGTTGGTAGGAACAGTCCTTCTCTGCCTATCTGTTAATATTAACATTAATTTGCTCTCTGAAACAGACTTGGTCTATTTTTTTAGGTCATTCTCTGTATCATAATCATATTGAAGTAGAATTCTTCTACCTAATCAAATGAAACTTCATCTAGTTAGTTTGTCCTTAGCATTTACTAATGAATGTGATTGTGAGGATTTAGTTTCTCACATGGTTAATAGGAAGGCATTTAGATAATTACAACTGTCTAGTGTCTTTCCACTGCTAATCGCTTTTACTGCCTGGTTCATTTCCAGATCAGCAAGTGAAACGCTGGCACAGAGTCGTGCAGGAAAACTGCCCCTGTGGTTATGTATTGCTATATTCCTGATATGGTGGTTTGTAGGTGTGAAGTCTGTTCCCAGTTCCAACCTAAATTTCATGTGAACTTCAGAAAATAACAGCCTTGCTGCGATCCAGCTTTCTCACTTGGCTGCACCATCCAAGGTCACAAAGTCCAACACTCCCTCTTTGACACTGGCCAACTGGAGACAACTAGGGAAGAAAAAATATAAACAGATAGTTATGTAATGGTCCTGTTCCTGGACTGTTCATCCAGCTTCCAGAGCTTTAGGAGCTTTCTATGCACCTTTGTTTAGCAGCTGCAGTGAATTTATCTAATCCCTATTCACCACATCTTGAATCTCCATAACATCCTGCAATGATGATTAATTATACATGTGCTGAACAGAAAACTTCACCAAAACTCCCTCATGTTTGTTTTAAAACTACTAGGTGGTATTTGAATCTAGAAAAGTGAATATTTCTGTTAAGTGAAGCAGGGAACAAGATTTTATTCTTCACGATTTTAGAGCACCTGTGATGTGATTGAGCTGTCACCACCCTCTGCTGTCTCCTGTCCAAGTTTCAGCTAGTCCTGATTCTAACTCGGTTAGTTTTTTCTCAAGTGAGAGCCGTTCCATACCTGACAATTTTTTAGAAAAACTGGTTTGTTTGGGGATTTTGTTTTTGCTATCTTTTTAATACAGAGTGCAAATTGTAGTTAAGAAGGGTTTATAGAAAAAAAAAAAAAGTGATGTTTTGTAGTTTTTTTCTCTGTTTACTCTTATAAATTCTGATAATTCTTTCTGGTATTTTGCCGACCATGAAGCCCTGATCTCAAGTATCCATCATGGCTCTGAGATTCATTTCCTATTAAAACCACTTCATCTAAAGTCTGTGACAGGTATAGATTTCCCCCCTCAGATGCTGTGTAGTGCATTTGTTCATGTGGACTTCTTATTGCTGTGCAACATGACATTAGGAAATATTTCTGCACTTCCTAGCTGCAGTTTAATTTTTTCTGAATAATTCTGTAATAAATGCAGCCTTTGCTTCTTTGCCCTTCACTCCCTTTACTTGGATCATTTATAGACGTAGTAAAAAATTTGACATTGTTTTATTGGAAGACAAGGTCTGGGGAGAGGAAATATCCCTTTTATGCAAGGTAAGTGTTACAATGATTATGATAACAGTAATTCTCATAAACTTTTTTTGTCATTGCTCTGTCCTCTGATAGTTATCTTGTTGATAAAAAACAATTCCATTTGGAACAGTGCTGTCTTTTTAAGAGCTAGATGGGTCAAAGAGTTCCTGCCGGCAGAGGAGATTTCTGTGCTGTCAAGGTGAAGAGAAGAAGGAGGAAGCTATTTTTTGCTAATAATTAAATTAAAATGAAGAATTGTGCCTACTGCACTGAGAGGATGACCCATCTACCCTCAGAAACTTTAGCATCCTTCCCAACAGTTGCTGCTTAATTTATAAGGACTGTATTTACTTTTAATCAACAATATTTTATTATTTTATTATTTATTTTATTTTATTTTATTTTATTTTATTTTATTTTATTTTATTTTATTTTATTTTGCTTAGTTTAGTTTACTTCAGTTTAATTTACTTCAGTTTAATTTAGTTTGGTTTATTATTACTTCCTTTCCCGTTTACTCCTGCCACAGGTTTGGTGCGGCAGCCGTCTCCGTCCCGCTCCTCCCGCCGTGCCAGAGCAGAGGGAAAGGGGAAAGGGGAAAGGGGAAGGGGAAAGGAGAAGGGGAAGGGCGCCTCGCCCCCGCCGCCGCAGCCCGGCGCGACTCGCTCTGTCCCCGCCGCTCGGCCCTTGCCTTCCGGAGCTCTGGGAGCGCCGAGGCGGCGCTGGGTTTCCCTCTAGCGGTGCCTGAGCCCGGCCGAAGGATGCAGTGTCCCCGCAAAAAGGCCATCGCTGCTTGGCAACAATGGCGAGCTTCAGAGCTCGCCAAGCCCACCTTTCCTGTGGTGGCCGATGCTCGGAGGCGGCGATGCGTCTCTAGGCGAGCAGCACTGGCTTTAAAGCAAAAATAATACAGCCATGTTTCTTTCATTAGAGTCCTAAGGTGTCTTTATGAAGGATGCTTCTTCTGTACTGGACCAGGTGAAGTCAGTATTCTTGTTGTGTTCTAGCTAGATAATGGCATTGTTTGGCACAGTCCAAGTCTGCCGGCATTTGGCACAGCATTCATCGAACAGGTGAAAAGCCTGTTTCCGGGAATCTACATTTGGATGAGTTAGGGTGCTGAAGCATCAAGCGTGTTGGTGTCTCTTCACTTGATGACTCTTTGGGGAAGTCCATGTCAGGCTGTGTGACTCTCTCACTGTTTTGCTGCTGTCTAGTATTACAAGAAACAGGCAGAAACTGGTGAAAATCGTGGTAGAATTGTTGAAAATAACCATACTTTAAAATCTAATGTAAATTTCATCAGTGACTGAATTGCAGAGATCCTTAATGACAGGAGCTCAGAGCAGTATGGAGCATGCTGGCTTGAGCTCAAAGGTGAGGGAGCCCTGCGTGCAGGGTGTCCTGCCCAAAGATAGGGTACTCTATGTTCCACCTTCCTGAGCACTTTGAAGTTACTCTGAGCAAACACCACTTGTGTGCAGTGTGGCCGGGTGGCCAAGAAGGCCGATGGCATCCTGGCCTGTATCAGGAATAGTGTGGCCAGAAGGACCAGGGATGTAATTCTTCCCCTGTATTCAGCACTGGTTAGACCACACCTCAAGTACTGTGTCCAGTTCTGGGGCTCTCAGTTTAGGAAGGATACTGAGATGCTGGAGCGTGTCCAAAGAAGGGCAAAGATGCTGGTGAAGACACTGGAGCACGAGTCCTATGAGGAGCAGCTGATGGAGCTAGGGTTGTTTAGTCTGGAGAAGAGGAGGCTCCGGGGAGACCTCATCACTTTCTACAACTACTTGCAAGGAGGTTGTATAGCCAGAAGAGTATTGCTCTCTTCTCCCAGGCAACCAGCAGTAGGACAAGAGGGCACAGTTTTGAGCTGTGCCAGGGGACGTTTAGGTTGGATATTAGGAAGAAGTTCTTTACAGAGAGAGTGATTAAGCATTCGAGTGGGCTGCCCAGGGAGGTGGTGGAGTCACCATCCCTGGAGATATTTTAGAAGAGACTGGATGTGACATCCAATGCCATGGTCTAGTTGACAGGGTGATGTTAGGTCAAAGGTTGGACTTGATCTCAGATGTCTTTTCCAACCTAGTTGATTCTATGATTCTGTGATCATGCCTGCTCCTCACTGCCTATCGATTGTGAATGCTAGAAAGCCCAATGCAGGTGTTTGTAACCTGTCATGTGCACCATCAACCACACCAAAGACTTGGGAGGAGCACAGTGCAAGAACTGCTGACCCAAGCTTCTAGGTCTGTTTGCATCGCATTGTTGCCTTGTGCCATTATATCACTGTGTTTCTCTCCCCTTGCTCAGTCTAACTCCACATTATCTTCTGAGACAAGGAAGACTATTGAGGGAGTGCCACCTGTTGCTGACCCACATTTTACCATCCTGGGATCCTCATGCTGGCAGTGGCACTTGGATTCTCCAGTACTGCCACTGGCCTTGCTTCCTTCATGTATTTTCCTGCTAACTTACCATCTCCTTCCCTCCCAGTCCCTTCAGCAGCAACTGCTAGAAGCCATTGAAGGACTGCACTCTTCTCATCATACGCGGATCTTGTCATAAGAAAAGGAAACATCGTTTTGTTCTTTGACATTTGGTAGAGGAAGCAGGTGATTGTTCTGATTATTGCTCTTAAAATGAAAAACCTGTTTTGGGTACTTTGAAATGTTATTAGTGTGTTGAAGTAGTAATGCTAATAGTTAATTCATGCTCAATAATGTTATATCTTTTAAATATTATTATTATTATATTAAGTCTTGTAGGAACAACTTTAATGGTTCTTCATTAGCTTTTATTAAAGGCAAAGCACCAGCACTGGGAACCTGCAGAGCAATGACTGTGGATATGCAGCCAGCTCTATGTGAGATGCAATCACAGGACTCAGGCAGGACTCAATACATTTCAGCTCAAAACTGTTCAAAGCTGCCTCTCAGTAGCTGTCTGACCATGGTCTGAAGTCTGTGAATGACACACTTCCATCTGGCAAAGAACTTCAGTTGCTGGGCATCCAATGTTTCAGCCCCCATGCAGACCCAAGGTTCTTGTAGATCTTCAGTCCATTATCTTGCAGGACCTGGTTGGAGTGGGCTTGGTATACTAGGGTAGTCGGTGCTTCCTCTGGAAGCAACATCTGCTCTATCTCAGCATATGAGGGGTTAATGCACTGAGGACCTGGCTAGTTTCCTTTTCTCATGATGTCTCATGTGTCTTGGGAGCACCTAGGCTAGTGAGCCTCCCATGCTGCACCTTCGACAAGGTGCTGCTTCATGTAGACTCTTCAAAATTTCTTTTATTGTGGAAAAAACCAGTAACTGGGAAAAGATTTATGCAGAAGAGGTGGTGTTAGCTCCAGTCCCTGTACACAGCTACTCAGTGGCTGTTTCATGGGAAAGACAAGTTCTCACTGGAGTATGGCCTGAAGCCTCTGACATCCCGCTGCCCACGTAAGCACTCCCTTTCCTTCACTGTCTTTCAAAATCTCCTGAAGATGCTGAGTGGTTGTAAGAGGTAAAAAGTGAATGGACAGAAAATCTAATCTATTAAATAAAAAAAATCACTCAGGAATTGCCTGAGCCAAAGATGACCGTTGAGAGAATATTTAGAGACAGTACCACTTATGCTCTCATGTTTTATACTTTTCTTTAAGCACCTGCTTTTGGCCACTGTAGGAAACAAAAATATGAGGTTAGATGGGCTTGCAGCAAGCAAACAGGATATTTTTACAAAAATGTATCTATAAAATAACAAATATGAAATACGAAATATGAAATATAAAGTATGTGTGTAAGCTACAGAGGCCTTTCTGTCCTGCCTCCTTAGTAGCACCTTACAAAATCTGAAGTTTTTTTCGGATGAGCCTTTGGCAGTGATTCTAGTTATATCAGAAGGCTTAAAATTAATTACATAAATGAGAGTAACATTAAGGTTGCAAATTTAAGCACTTAGAAGGAAGAAAATGTCAAATTAAGTGGACTTATAATCTTAGGATTATTCCTGCCTGCAGAAGCTCCTGGACAGACAGAGAAACTGCTGGTGAACACTGATGAATGCTGAGGATGGTCGGTCATCAAGTGCCATGAGGTGCTGCCCCTGAGAATGTGCCAGTGCAATGTTGTACATCTTCAGTGAAACCATGTTTCAACAGAGGCTTAGATGGCTGCTTGTTTCTGGGCGCTGACTGAGGGCACCTGGTGCTTAGCTGTAGAAATGTTTGTCCTCACCTCACTTCTGGTCAGCTAAACCTGTGCACATCTGACGGCTCCATTTATTGTTAGTGAAATTTCTAGGTCAGGGCCCAATTCTAAATTTCATTTTTAACAGGAAGCAGAATTATCTCATGATATATAGGAGTACATATTTTGAAGGACTGTTATCAGTGTCCATGCAGACATTTATAGTTAGGTATTTTGCTATAAAAATAACATGAGAGCAAGTGTTTTGATGATGACAGCACTGAACAGACAGGTCAATTAGACAGAATGTTGTCCCATGCTTTACATGCAAGTACACATAAAGACCAAAAAAGCTGTCTAGAAGGTCTGATTTATGCTATGGTGAGTTGCCCCTGAAGGTGTCTGTCTCTCCACTGATTGTGGAAGGCATTTAATCAACTAATTTAGATTACACACCTATTTTTAAAGTGGCTAACATTTGGTGACATGAGAAAGAACATCATGACCTTGTGTTAAGAGTTGGTTATTGTTACATGAAAGGTGCTTTTTTCATAAAAAACCCCAAATAGCAAAAAACTTAGCTGATTTTGTAATCTATTTAGGGTTGACTGACATCAGAGTAAAAAAGTGTATTTTTCTAATATGTTGTTCTAGTTGAGCCTTTCCTGAAAACACCAGTGCATGAAAAAATACATCTGCAACGTGACCTGAAAATTGCCTCCCAACAGTTCATGAAGATATTACTTCCCTCTGTGTTGAAGCTGAAATATAATTAAGGTTATGCCACTTTGGAAAAGTTCATTGATGATGTGGTGGGTAAGGAGAGGCAAGACTGCAGAGATGAAATGTGCTGGAAATTAGCATGAGGTATTGCAATCACAGCAGTCTGTGTGGTGTGCTGGCAGTTCGTCATGAGAGTGTCTGTTGAAGGAGGTGATGCTTTAACTGTGATACACAGTGTGAAAACACGCGATAAACAGGAAGGCAGGTGCCATGGGGAATTTTTGAGAATATCAGGTCTAAACTTAATGTAAACAGATTATTAGGAGAGGGGAATTGTATGTAAATAACTATTGGCCTTACTTATCTCTGTGTAAGCGTAAGAGAACTTTCCCTTGAAGTGAGAAGAGAAATTTCTAAAATAGCAGCTTCCAAAATACGATCTGCTCAGATTTTGTTACTACCCAACATGTCTAGAGGTTACAGTGGAGCCTGCATCAAAGAGAGTAACATTTTTTACTCTTCATTTTTATTATCTATTTTTATAATTAAAATCACTGGAAACTGCCATTTAGCAGCAAATTTAAAATAAAAAGAACATAACTTGCACAAAGTCCTCAAAGAAAACAAAAAATCCTATGGGTGTTGACACATCCTATTGTCAGATTTAGAAGATAAGTACAGGAAAAACGATTGTTATCAGGTGTGAATTGACATACAGTGAATTTGCTCACAATTGAAGAAGGTGACAGATATAACATATGCATTAATAAAACTCTAAATGAAAGATATGGCCATAATTAGAGATGGTACTTGGAGAAATGCTATTGATTTCAGAAACTGAATTTAATTTGATGACTTTTACTGTAATTAACACAATGGTTTGTATCAACATAGATCTCTTAACATGGTTATCTAAGGTGACAAATTATGAAATTAAATGTTCAGTTAAGATGTAATTCAAATTTTTTAAAGGTTTTCTTGAATCAATGGATCTCAATTAATTTCCTTAAAGCTGAAGAACCGTTTTTTTTTAATTTTTTTATTTTTCAGCCAATGAAGCTACTCATCATTTATAGCAATGCTAAAATGAAGGCAACATATACAAAGGACACATTCACAGGTTCTGATGAGTTCTCGACAACCCCTATTGCATATACTTTGCAAGCTTGAAAGTTATTTTCTTTGTAGCGTTAGATTTTAATGGTACTGAATGTAATGTGCAGATACAATAACAATAATTCACTTTCCTTGTGTTCGCCCATTTACCTTGTCATGTATCTGCTAGATGCAGGGTCTGATTCTCTTCTCTTTTACACCTGTTTTACCCAGGGGCTGTTTATTTTGATGCAGTTACTCCTTATTCAGACCTGTGTATATGAATCTGTTATCTGCAAGAGGTAAATTAATGCTTTTAATCAAGACCTCTCTTCTGCCTACCCATCAACATCAAAGCCTAGACATGCTATTAGTTATTGAGAAAGGGAGCACAGTGTTAGTAAGCAGCCCTCAGCTATGTTTGGTTCCCCATTACCAGAATTTTAGCACCATTACCTCAAAACCGTGAATACTTTTATCCTCCCAGTCACTTGGAAAGGCTATATAGCCCCATTTTACAGACCAAAGCCACAAAAGGAGGCTGACTTTGGGTAGCAGCTGCTTGAAATGGTCTTGAGGATTACACTTGGATTTAGACTCCTCATTTCTGCCGGAAGTCTCTCTGCTTTGAAGGTTATGAAGGCCTTTGAAGGCCTCTGTTGGGAATATTAAAGTCCCACATACCTGAAGATTTCTTTCTGACCATACCTTCAAGGACCCAGGTCTTGACAGGTCATAGCAGCTGCCTGTCTAAACTTTCCTCTGTCGGAAGAAAGTGGCCTCAGCAGGACTTTCTAAACCGGAGGGTGAATCTGCTGGCATGTACTTGGAGTCTGCTGAAATCCTCGAGACAGATTTCACATTTAACACCAGTGCAGTCGCTTTATTTTTTTTCCTCTTCCCTTTTCCCAGATGCAAAAAACTTAGACAGCCTTATCTCTGGTCTTATATTTGGTAGTTGAATGAAGAGATCAGTCATCCAGGTTGTAGGTGAGAGAGCAGAAGAGCATTTGGGAGGATTCAGATCTGTCTGTGTGTGCATTCAATTAACTGCCCAAGGTGAGAACTAAAGAGTAGGTCTTCCCAATTTACTGAGATCCACTAATTTCACTGAGACCTGGTAAAGATGCAGTGCATCACCTCTATCTCTGCATGCCATCAGCTTAGGTGGAACCAGGCCACTCTGCTGAACTTGTTTCCTTAGAGATGGATAATAAATATGGGGTTTCATAACAGATTCCATGTAGTCTGGGTAAAATATTCCTTTAGGCAGTCCTGCTATAGAGTATACTATATAGAACAGCTGTTGGATGAGCCATTCTTGGAGCAGAGACTGGAACAGGTAGCTAGGTTTTCCTCTGGTTCTCTTAGACACCAAGCAGCAAGTTGATCTCTCTCTTCCCCCCTTCTCCATGAGTATTTAAATAATTCAAGAACACTGATCTCATTCCTGTGAAAGGAGTGGAGAGTGCCACAATACAGCTAGCTCTGTCATCAGATGATGAGGGACGTTCTTAGAAAGGTGAAGGGTGGACTCTCCTTGGACAGATAAAAGCATTGAGTCTAGTTTTCTGCATCTTGGGTACATGTGATAACATGTATAAGGGTGTAAAATATGGTCTAATGCATTACTGAAACTCATAATCCCTCTTCTGGTTTCCCAAGCACACAGCACAAGAGGCCTACCTTAAGAAGAGAGTGTAGGTCTCCGAATCCCGAGTGAGCACTGGCGCTTGTGTGCAATGCTGCGCCAAAATGCCTAAATCCTAATGAAGTTTGGAAGTTACCATGTAGCAATCTTAACAATGCCCATTGGCCACCTTCCACGTTTCCCTGTTCCCTATGACAGCAGCTGTGAAACCAACTGCGAATGGTCCTGGGCTCTCGAGGAGGTGCTGGGAGCTCAGGCGACGGCCGTGGCTCCTACCAGGGGATCCTGGCGCCTGTGGGCTGGGCGCTGCAGCGGGCGGGCAGCCAGCACGGTGGTGGCAAGAGGAGTTCCCAGGTGCACAGGGATTAACAAGCAGACTCAAATGACATTTAGGCTGGGAGGTGAGAGCAACTCGAGTAGACGCTCCGGATGGGGCGGGACGGAGCGCGGCGGGGCTGCTGTCGATGCTGACGGCGGGGCCGGGGCCGGGGCCGGGACGTTGGCGGTGTCGCAGCCGGGTGCGCCCTGCGGAGCTGTCCCGTCCCACGGTGCTGAAGCGCCGAGGAGGCGGCTCATCTCGGCCCGGCCCCTGCCCTGCTCACCGCCGCTTCCAGCAGCCATCAGGAAGTGCCCGAGCCGTGATGAGCAAGAGCCACAATTTTTTTGAAATACACGGTCCCACGTGTAGACTGCAGTCCCTCTTTATTGACCGGCTGATTACAGATGTAATTGCTTTGCTATTTAGCCGTGAAGCAGCTTGTTCCATATTGAGGATAACAACATTAGAAGTCGTTGTGAAGAATTCTAATTAGTTAAACCAAAAACTTTTCATTTCAGGTCTTAAAGGCAAATGGAAGAATTGATTAAAAAAGAGGATTCCATCCGGGCTCGGCAGTGCAATGCTCTGAGACAATTATGTGTGCTAGGCTGTTGACCTGAACAATATTCTTTACCAATGGTGACAGCAGAAAAGAAAATAGGGGAACAAATTGATTAGCAATTCAGCTACAGAATTATTTTAAGGAGGCAGTTGGAAAAGTACACATTTTTCAAAACAAACATCGTGGTCCAATACTGTTGTAATGTGGATTAATGAAAAATTAGTAATAGTTTAAGAGAAACCCAAAAGAGAAATAATTTTCTAAGCTTAAAAACTGAAGGATGGACTCTAGCATTACTTCTGCACATGCAATTTGTCAGAGAAATAATGAATAAAATTATAATTATTTATAACAAAGAGAATAACAAGTTTCTATTAATGCCTATAAATACATCTTCCTTAATCAGATAATGACTAATAGAAACATTCAGAAAGTAGTTAAGAGATTTTTTTTAAAACTGAATGGCTAAGAAATATAATCCTACTGCACCTCAGTAATTGTTAAAGGAAGGACCCATTATCATAATTATGTTTCTGGAACAAACATTATTTCAATGTGATAAAAGATGACATGACACTAAAGGTAAAGCCACAGCAGATGTTATATGAGTAACAAGACAATATGCCCACATTCTGGTAATTTCTCCCCCCCACCCTAGACATGTTCTCATTAATCTGTGATTAATAGGATTTGAGTATAGTAAATGATGTTGATCTATTGTCTGTCTTTGTCCCACATCATAGAGAGAGCAATTTGTCAGCTCAGCTTTTGTGTGACTATTTAATAGCAAAGAGGGGGAGAGAAAAGACGCTAATCTTCTAATTGGCATCTGTAGAGAAAGGTCTAAGAACACTGCCTGCCTCGAAACAGCTTGTGTGCAATTCCTATGCCTGCGAGGCTGAGGCAGACAGATAGCCGTACAGCCCTGGGTACCCACGGAAAAGGAACACCGTGTATCTGTCACACGAACAGCCGCTGTCCAAAGGCAGAGTGCAGAGCAAGGGGCACCACAGAACAAGGTGCAATTGCTAACTCTTCCAAGACTGTTATGTTTCAGCCTGTTTCATGTCAAGGGAGTACTTCTTGACTGGTGTGACTTTAATGAAGAGCTTTCTCTCTCCCAGAGCAGAAAGAAGAATGAGGCAGGGGAGAAACAGGGAACAGTGAGGGAGACCAGAGTAGCCCTCTCACCGGCAAAACTGGAATCAATGGAGGGAACATGAAGTGCCCAAACACCTTTCCAGAGATGTAAGATGAATAATGGCTTTTTGCTAATATAGTGCCACCTGGAACTTAACTGTCCTCCTTGAGTGCCAAGGATACCTAATGTAGTGATTGACATTGAATACAAATAATTTCACAATTAAGTCACTAGGCCCAATTCACCAAAACATGGAAGCTACTGCTGAAAGCTAGGCATGAGGACAAGTGCCTTTTCTTTCCCCCATCCCCAAGTATCTATTTTATGCCCTTCAAAAGGTTGAATCAAGACTTATTTTTTTGGGTGCAGTTGAGAACTGGGTCCTCTGGCACATCTACATCTCAGCAAAATGTAGATTTGTCTTTTATAATGATTTCTTAAGTGATGAATACAGCCAAAGAGTTCCTTGTTCAGTTTAAACACCTGAGTCATTCTGAAAATACAGCATTTAAGACAATGCAGTAAATTTCCAAAAATATTATTTTTCTATGATCTATGTTTGTTCTTTGCAGGTGTAATTTACTGCACATTTCTTTTTGTAGTTTTGTAACTCCAATGGGTGGAATAGTGAATTTCATCAAGAAAGGTGGGACTGCCTTAAATCACCTTTACCACTTGGAAATTGTTCTGTGGACCTGCACATAAAGTTGTTTCTACCCTCTCAATGGGTATAACATAGAAAATCTCTGCTGACTATTTTTTAAATGCTAATGCATGTCAGCAGGACTTAATGGAAACTGATGAAGGATAAAAATTGGATAAAATGATGTTTCACTTGAGGAAAAATAAAACCACAGACAGAATTGAATCTGATTTAAAATGCAGAAGAGTGGAGGGAAAGGAGTTGACAATACTGAGGTTAAAAAAAAGGCTCTCAGAAGCGTGTATTTAAGTTAATATTTACTGTCACATTTCACAAACAGTCACATCCCTATTCAAAGCCACCAGAACCCAATCCTAACTGTATGAACCAGCACTTTGGCATGTACTACAGCCATTGTGTTGGCTGGTCACTGCAGTAAAAATACCATTGGCATTTGGAGATCAGATGTGAATCTGGGCAGGGACAAAGAAAGTGGAGCAAATTGTACCACCTTGCATATGAATTTGCAAAACCAGAGCATTTCACTGCTGCTTGGTGATCTTAATTTGCATGCTAGCACAATTAACAGCAAGCCCAGCATGTAGCCCCGTTTCTGCCTTTAGGGGTGAGCACTGACATTTGTCCCCTTTTCTGGCATTTCAGCATACATCCAAACTGCCCCTGTGGAAACATCCAAAACTTCCCCAGTGTAAAGAGCTTCCTCAGAAGAGATGATGGGGCTGTCCTGGATCTAGTAATCTCACACTGGGGAGTGCAGTGCCAAAATCCCTGCCAAAGCCAGGGCCATGTGAATGAGCTGAATTGCAGTCAATTCCCTTCCCAGGGAATCCCCCAGGCTGGGTGGATTGTACTTAAGCAGCCTGTTTCCATAGAAGTTTTCATAGATTTCCCTATAGCAATCACTCAGAGAAGAGGGACAGAGCACCCCCCCTTAACTCCAGCCTTCTGACACCATTTGAAGGATTTCTCGGTGTTAAGATGTAATGCCACAAAAAAGCCATCCAAGACTGCACACAAGTCTGTGTGCAGGCATCGTGCAGGGACAGGGAAACCACAGGTAGTCAAAACAATAACCGTTAGTCATACATTCATTGTTAGAGGTTAGAGGACTTTATCCTGCCCAAGATACAGTGAAAAATGCACCAGTTCATGGGAGTTTCAGTCTAAATGCAATTAGGGTAAGCTCAAATCTTACACTATACTTTTGTACAAATATATGTTGTGGCTAGATTCAAATACTTGCATGTTTCAGTCCTTTTTTGAAAATGAGGGTAATTTTTAAAAGACTCAGAGCTATGAGAATGGGAAGGTTTGTTAATCTGTTAAGCAGATAAGCAAAATGCCTTCAAATTCTTGCTCTGAATAGACCAGGAGGTGTTGGGAGGTTGCAGGTGACTGTCCTGTCTGGACTTCATCTGACAAAGCTCTCTGCATCGAGACATGAATTTATTGCAACTGTGCATTACCACAGCTCATTACATTTAATTTGAACTTAAACTGTCACATGTTTTCTAATATATTAACCTCTGTCTAGCACATGAAGTTTTGGTAAGTGCTATTTGTTATTTCATGTTTCATTGCTGTTCAAAAAGCTGCTTAGTTAAGAAAGATCAAAAAATGCAGAGTGACATTTCTCTTAAAAAAACCCCCCAACATTATTACAGAGAGACTCTGGGACTGTTAAAATGTGAGAATACTGTGATAGTAATGAGTGTTATGAAACAGTTATTTTAAAACATGACCAGCTCTCTGTTAATCTCTTAATATCACTGTGCTTAGAGGGGGAAGGAGGCTGTATTTGGAGCAGTTATCTCCTAGGCAGGCAATAGCATCTGGTGATATTAAAATGTCATCAGATGAAAATATATGCAACAGGGTCCACCTCATTTGAATATGAAATGCAAAGACAATCCAAGGCAGACAACTGCTTGTTTAGAGTGATATCTGAGTCCAAAGACTGGATCATCAATAATAGATTAAGGGTTTTTTGCCTGTTGTAAATTAGAGGTTGGATGGGTATTGTAGTTTTGGTTTTGAATTATTTATCACATTAGCAAGGCTGGCTGTTACAAAACACCAGGCAGAGTAAAAATGTAAAATACAAAGTGGGAAGAATTAATTTTAAAATCTGTCACTAGAATAAAGCATCAAAGCCCTGTATCAACTACACTGAAAATTAGATAGTAACATTCTATTAGTTCTGTCAAAGTCAAATACAGAAGCAATTGTTAAGTGTTGATAGGCAGTGGATAGAAGGTGTGATCCACTGGGAAGGTTTTGATCCAAAATGAAACAGTTTTCTACCCCTGCTAGTCAGGCAGAAATCTAATTACTCTCTTTTGATCTCTATGGAGAGGTAAACCAAAGAGTTATAGGTTATGGACAGTTTTATTGATTTTTATCTCAGAAATCAACAAGTGCAGGCTTTACACTTTACACATACTTGCTTAGCTGGTGTTAGGATCAAATATTTCAAACTGACTTTCCCTCCTCCCAAGTCAATAAGCATTTTAGTTATTTTGTTCAAATTGCAGTGTGGATGTTAATATTACAGAACTTTCTTGCACTTAGAAGCTTTGGGGGAAAGGTTTATATTTAGGCATTTAAAAGCAAAAGTCTAAGCATTTGTTTTTCTATCTACTTCTTTCTCTCTTGCAAGACTGCATTTTTATATTATGGCTTTAACTGGACAAGCATCTGTATTTTTAGCTCTGCATGTGAGAAAAGGATCCTCATTTTAAAGTCAGCAGAACAACAGTCTGAACAGGAAGGGTCTGCCAGTTTCTGGAGGTTTAGCATCCCTTCCATTGACAGAATGGAGAGAAGGAAAATTGAAATTCAGATGGTAACAGCACCTAAAACCATTTCTAGATTGCTCACAAGTAATTTCTAAGGTAGTCTTGGAGTGCAGAGGAGGAGAAGGCTTTCTGTTTCTGGAATCGGCAGTGCACTTTTGAGAAATCAGACACAAACTTCACTGCTTGTAATCTAGAAATATACCTTGATCCTTTGTCCTGCCAGTGTGGGTGCAAAATTTCAAAAAGTGCCTGCTCTCACTAACTGCAGCTTATGGAAATATTTAATCTTAAAAACCTCTAATTCTTCTTTTCCAAGCTACTTAATAGAAATCCTATGTAATTTTCCAGGATGGGTTCAGACATGGGCTGAAATGACCAAGGAGAGAGAAGTAAGTCCTTATTTTTCATTCAGACTCTCTTATAGACCTTTTCAATTCAGCTTAAATGTGTGTGAAAGATTTCACTGCTAGTCTTACCTAAAACCTTGGCATACAATCATGTCCCCAGTCCAGCAAATGGGATTTGCGCTATCAAGCTGAAAGATGATAAGATTTCATGCCAACTTTTTAGAGCTATAATTATTTGGGATCCGTTGTTGTTAATTACACATTTTCATGCAATCTAACTGGTCTTCAAGAATGTGCATCAAGTCAGCATCTGCTTGTTCACACACACAGAAAAGCCAGCTATTCGCATTTCACTCCACTGTCAGAGCCACAGGCACACATGAAGCCTGGGATGAGTGTAGCTTTGTGATTATTTTGATAGCTTCTCTTCTTCGTGTCCTGGGAGATAAGGCTGTTTCTCCCACAGCTGCACTTTTTCCTGAATGACTGACAATCCCTTTAGAGGAGATCAACCCCTTTTTGTGCCCTTTCACTCACTCAGAGGTTATCAGCTAAAACTGCACTCAGCATTCAATCACATCTTTCCCCTGTGGCTGTAACTCCTGCTAACACAATTAACCTTCTGATGGGAACATAAAATGAATCTAGGGAGGGAAAAAGAGCAGAAATACATTCCCATGTTAAGGATTAAATGGCCATAGTGCTTATAGCAGTGTTTTTTCACCTCTTTCTCTTCCACAATATTGTGTGTAAGGGGCTATTAGCAGGAAGGCACCTGTCACAAAATTCTTTCTAGCAATCCCAGCAACTCCTATTTTATTGGCAATTGTTCTTTTACTTTAAGATGAATGGAAAGCATTATGGAACATATAAGTAGATTGACAAACAATTGCAAATTTGTATTTTTGTGTGTTTTGCTTTGCTTACCTGCCTTCCTTCCCCCAAAAAGTAACTAAATCTGAAAGATACTGATTGACAGCNGGGTGGGGGTGAGGTGGGGAATGATAGGGACAAATATTTGTCTTTTTTGGGTTCCTTTTTCTATGACGGCATTTTTAAATGATAAACAAGCCCATTGTATGTTCATCTTACTTTTAATTTCCTGGCTATGTTTCTGTACTGAGCTCTGTATAACTCCATGTGTGCTCTAGTGTGTGTCTACTGTAAGCAGACAGAATTCTTGAGGGATTTGACTATACCCCCAACTCTCTCAAAACTAAGATACGAATTTTCCCTTTTAATCTCCCTCTCTGCTTAATGAGTGGGTCATTCATTGTCCTGAAGAGCCAGGGGCCTGGAGTGGAGGCAAAGCAATGTCCCCTTTGGACACCATGCATAAGCTAGAGCCTGTGGCACCAAGTGTGCTGTGCAGGTCTGATGCTGAATAAACATCTGGTCTGGCTCTGTTTCTCACCCTGGTTATATTGAGCAAGCTAATGCTCTGTCCCACTTTCCTCTACAAAAATAATTGTGGAGGATTTCCCCTCAATTTTAAGTGAACCAAAGACCTTGTACAGTGAACTAGGCACCTATTTGAGCTGCTGAGGCAAAGAACTTGGAAGACACTTCCTTGGGCCCATTGACTCTCCGTGGTGAGGCTGAAGGTGGAACAGGGTTGGATCTTTGTCAATCTGAATCTATTTTCCCTCTGTGGTCAGAAGAAGGACTTGGAGATTCTGGACTTTTTGAATTTCCCTGATCTTGCCTATTCTGAAGTGTTGTTTAGCAGAAGGTACTTGGCCTTTATATAGGTTCAGTATTCCAGCTGTTTGCAGGACTCTGTGGTGAAACTTGCAACTGAACAAGGGTTGGAAATTCAATACCACTTTTCTAGCAAAGGCATATCCACAAGCACACAGTGGTTTAACTGAGGCAACAGTTAAATGAGATAATGACATTTTGTGTTTTCCTGTAAGATTACAATAATGCTAATTTTGGCTCTACTTGATTTACCAGGTTTGCAAAACACAGTAGGTGCCCGGGTCTAGCTGCTTGGGCTGTTCCTGCATTCCTCCTCTGTTGGTTGAATCAGCTTTATGCAATGGCTCTGGTAACAGATCTAGGGAGCTTTCATCATTGTAGCATTAAATATTTGTCAGGCAAGTGTCAGATTTTTATTTTCAACACCCTTCTCAGAGACAGAAGTAATTTCTTAAACAGTAGCTGAAGCAGGCAGGAAAAGAGAACAAACTGCTCCTTAATAGATGTAGTTCCTACAGATTTTTGTATGCTGTGAAGCAAAGGATAGTATTACATGCACATTGTAAAAAGAAATGGACAAGGAAAAATAGTTACATTTGCAGGACAGACTTTAATAATGTCCAGTCTGATTTGTATGTTGTTACATTTCCAAGTTTCTTCCTCAGTTTCTTGTTACAGTCCTATTGTCCCAAGTAGGTGGTAAGGGGATGATCCACATGTACTTGGACTTTACAGTGTTGAGACTGTAGATTTGCAAAAATGTCATGAGGCTAAAACTTACATTGAAAACCCCACAGTTAATAATGTTGGAATGTGCCCCTGGCAAAGTAAAAGTAAGTCTTTGCAACTAGAAACAAGTGTCTTGTACTGCTGAAGAAGAGCTAAGGGAGATCTGTGTATAGATAGCCAGTTCACAGATGAAGCTGCTATAGGGTTGCAAAAGAAGGGCAAAGAAACACAGTTCTTGGGAAAAGGAAGATGCAAGGATATCAGCTGGTGATTAAAAGCTGGGTTAATTTTCATTGTAGGGTTTTGTTTTGTTTTGTTTTCTCTATTTCATGCCTCTTTTCTCTTTTCAGTTCAGATGTGTTAGTTGTTCACCTATTCTTTTCCTGAGAATTGATTGTTGCATCCATGGGAGATTTCTGGCATGAAGAAAACACAGTAATTAAAGTGAGGAAAACTGATGTCAAGCTTGCTTCTCCCTTTCAAAGGAACTAAGAACTTCACCAGAAAACAGTTCTATTTGAAAGCCAACTTCGTTCCAGTGGGTACAGTATCCATACTTACCCAACTGAAATATGGCTTACTGTAGTGCTGTAGCAATGAAGCACAACTGTGGAGCTGTGTGGTGGAGATCGTCCTTAAGATATGTGTACAGCAGAAGAATTGCACATAGAAAGGCCAAAAAAGGATGAGGCGGGGTTAAATAGCATTGTGTCTGTGGCTTGCTTTTCACGAGATATACCAGTTAGCCATTGCCCTTCCCCACAACTGCCTCTAACTCAAGCATCATTTTACATTACATTTCTGCTGGGGTGTCTTTAGAGGTCACAAAACCTGTGTGTATTCGGTGAGGATTCCAGGGAGATGGCGCCAACAAGATTCTTTGTGTTAAAGGGCATGGGCCACTGGAACACTGGGTGCAGAAGTGCTTTCTGCTGGGCTGAGTCATCTGTGAAGCTCAGAACCAGCACACTGGTGGGTTGAGGGCAGCATTGTTAACTTGGGTTTCCCACTGGGAAGTGAGACATGGATGTAAAACAAACAGCTGTAAAAATGGGAATGTAGGGCCTACTAAGCAGTTCTTATCCTCTCAAAAGACATGTGTGCTGGGGTGTTATGTAAATCTTGAAAGGATACAGCCTCCAGCTCATCCCATTGTTGAAAGGGCACTGGGCACTCAGGGATTATGGCTCAGCGTCCAGAGGGATGCACTCCAAGTGACTTACGGTGTTTAAGGGTTTTATGCCTTCACTGAACACCTACAGCTGTTAGGCTTGGTTTCTGGACATGTCAGGACAGATACCCTTGGTTCTCCCAGGTCCCACTGAAATGCAGATCATCATGGACTCTTTTCTTCTGGATCCACAAACAGATGTGCTACTGAAAAAGTGTATTTGAGAGTTAGGACTATGTCTTTTCTGCTAAACTCAGTCACCTTTATACAGACCAGATACCATGTATGCTTGTACTAGTCTGAAATCAAACCAGTGGGGGATCACAAGTCAGAATTATAATTTTATAAAGAAAATTAAAAGAAATAAATAAATGCAGTAGCACAAGAACACTGACAAAGTCAGAATACACCCTGACACTCTATGGTAATATCAGTCCAAGCAAAGCAGTTCCGTTGAAGCGGTGATCTTGTAAAAAGAAAAGGGGTGAGAAAGTCCAACGGTAGCTCTTGTCCTCTGGGAGTCCAGTAGGTAAGCGCTGGTGTGGTGTTCAGAGTCTCAGCTTATATCCAGGATGGAATAGTTGGTTCCTCCCTCTGGGCGAAGCATCTCACAGTGGGATGGTGAGTCGTGTGATAAGGCCTGATGGGCCCATTAACAGCAGATAGTCCAGGAGGGAGTTATCTCTGAGCCATGGGGCGAGGCATTGATGGCCCATTAACAGAAGATAGTACAGAGGGAGGAGGCAAGGAACACTGCTTCACCAGCTGTTTCAACAGCCAACGGAGATGGTAATAGAATATACTTCAACCTAGGACAATGCCCTTCTTTACTGCCCGAGATTCACAGCTGTGCCAGGTAGATCTGTCACTAATCCTCTCCCACAACAGCCTCACTGTGTTTTACAATCCATAGCAGTTTGGATTACTCCTTCATGTAAAACTTCAGTGTTCTAGTCCAGCCCCTGGGAAATACAGTGGCTGACACTGCAGTACATGGGTGATGTGCTTATCAGTCCTTTTGATAGGTCTGGGGCAGTCACTGTCTGGTGGGTGGGCTTGTGCTTTACTACACAATACATCAAACCTCTGGTGTGGCAGCTTCTTCAGAAGAGAAGATAAATTTTTCACTGCCTCGTGTGCCTTTTTGCAGGGCTCTGCCATTCCACATACTGGGGATCTGCTTAGCAGCATCAGGAGACTCAACCAAGAGAGAAGGAAGTTAAGTTTGGTTATCCTGAAAAATGTGACCGACTTAAGATGCCACAACACAACAGTCCTTTCCAAGGACATACATTTTTTTTGACAAAAAGAAAAAAAAGACCTTAACTGGGAAATAAACTGAAACAATTCTGTAGTATAGATTATTCCCTCTTCCTCGTCTTTTTCAGGTGGAAGTGTTGAGACAATCTCTTGCACCAGCAACTGCAGGAAAGTCATACTTTCACCTCACCTTTTTGTAATTTTTTGTTTTCATTTAGATGAACTCTTTTTTTTACAGCTTAAAAGAGTAAGTGAGGCTGCATGATCTAGGCTGTTTTACACTCTATATTCACCAGCTCAGAGTCCCAATAGACATCAGTGACAAGTGCTGTCCCTCACTGGTCAATGGAATTCTAATATCTTCATTAATGACACAGACTAAAGGACTGAGATGGATTTGCAGATGACGCCAAGCTGAGTTGACAACCCTGTTGACACACCTGAAGGATGGGATGCCATCCAAAGGGACCTGGACAAGCTCAAGAAGTGGGCACATGGGAATCTCATGAGATGTAACAAGACCAAGTGCAAGGTGCTGCACCTGGGTTAGACAACCCCAGCTATCAGTACAGGTTAGAGGATGAACAGAGGGAGAGCAGCCCTGACGAGGACTTGGGGTTGCTGGTGGATGAGAGGTGTGAGCCGGCAATGTGCACTTGCAGCCCAGAAAGCCAATTGATTCCTGGGCTGCACCCAAAACAGCATGACCAGCAGATCAAGGGAAGTGATTCCTCCCCTCTATTCTTCTTTAGTGAGACCCCATCTGGAGTATTGCATCCCACTCTGGGGTCATCAGCAGAGGAAGGATGTTGACCTGTTGAAGCGAGTCCAGAGGAGAGCCATCAGGATGATTGCAGGGATGGAGCACCTCTCCTATGAGGAAAGGCTGAGAGAATTGGGACTGTTCAGCCTGAAGGAGAGAAATCTTCAGGGTGACCTAATTGTATCCTTTCAGCACCTGAAGGGAGTCTACAGAAAAGATGGAGAGGGACTTTGTAGAAGAGCATATAGGGACAGGACAAGAGGGAATGGATTCAAACTGAAAGAGGGCACATTAAATTAGATATTAGGAAAAAATTCTTCACTAGGAGGGTGGTGAGACACTGGAACAGGTTGTCTAGAGAAGCTGTTGATGCCCCATACCTAGCAGTGTTAAGGCCAAGTTGGATGCGACTTGGAGCAACTCGCTGTTGTTGAAGGGGTCCCTGCCCATGGCAGGGGGATTGGGACTAGATCTTTAAGGTCACTTCCAACCCAAACCATTCTATGATCCTATGATTCTCTAGCTTTCCTTATCTGAGATGAAGCTCGGAGAACAAGAAAGCAAGCAAGGGAACATGCTAACAGGGCTAGATCTGCTGTTTCAAAACACCCGCTGTTCTCCTTTCTCCTTCGCCTCTACTTTCTACTCCTTTCATTCCAGTAATCATCTCTTGATCAAACAGAAGTAAAATCCATTGGTCTGCATTTCAGAAAGTAGCCTCTAAACTTCCAAACATAGTAGATATTTTCATCTGTATTTTCCATGCACAAAAACTACAGTGGAAAAACATCAGATGAAAATTGGCACTGTGTGCCTGGACATCCCTCTGAAAGAAATGGACCAATTCAAAACTGTCTTTCACCCTTAGTCCTAAATAACTGATTTATGTTCCAGGTGAATTTCTACAGCAATTTACAGTTCTTCTACTTTTTCAATTATCTGTTTTTTCCCCTATTGAGATATTCATTTCCATTTACTTCTGCAAAATCTTTTTTCCTGCTCACAGTACCATTATGCCTTCCCTGTCTATTTCTTTGAAATTAAGTGCTTGGTTCTTTATCTTTTCATCATTAATTACTGATGTCTTTTTGACCTCTGCTTTGTAAGCGACCGTGTCATATTTCTATTTCCTATCTTTTAGACTTGCTTAAGATATTTTTTTCTTTAATGACCTGCTCTGAGTAGCTTTGTTCTTGTTTTTCAGGCGGTTCCCAGAATGGCCACACAGCTGAACCTTTGCCCTCCTCTCTTGTTTTTCATCTTGTCTCTATTATATCAATGGCCTAGTTAAAAATGTATTTTACAGCTCTCTGAGGCCAAATTGCCCTCCATTTTTGTAATTATGCTGATTATAATCCATGTAGGTATCTCAAAAACCTTTTGTTATGACTGTGGGACAGTTAGCACCTCTCTTTTGAGGGCCATATATGGTTGGGAGTGAACAGAAGTGTGTGCCACTGTAGGACTTGGATTAGGACGCAGAAATAACACAAACAGCCGCTGCTCCATTAATGTTGGATTAGTGAAATGCTAGTTTAAAACACTGAGGACTTTTTCATGTGTAAAAGTTGTGAACATTTTTTGGCAAGCTCTTCAGTGAGACAAGTGATGCTTTGATACTTCAGGAAGGCTCAAACCTATCCTTATATTTCTTGGACTGGTTCCACATATACCATTTCACCATGCCTTAGAGTGGCATTTTCATTTGCTTCTTTCTTCATTCTCGAAAGTTTTTTTATTTTATAATTGAAAATATTCAAATAGTTCATAAATTATTTTCTTGTCTTTGCCAAATCTCCCATTAGTGTCAGAGGAATCTCATTTAGCAAGTGGAGTTAGATGCTACCATCGCCTTTCAGTATTCCTTTCTTAAGGAGTGATAGCTAGGAAGGAAGGCCAGCTGGTTTATTCAAAACTGTGACAGTGACGGGCCTTCTTATTTATTTTATGTAATCTATAATCTATTACCTATAATCTATAATATATGGGGAGATATGATAAATGCAGGCATTTGCTGTCATTTTGTTCTTTTAAATAAATGAGCATAATGAGTCTCAGCCACAGAATGAACATAATGAACCTCCAAAAAAGACGTTGTCTGAGAGCAATATTTACCACTGAGGAAGGGATTGTTACAGAAACAAGAATTGTTTAGACGTTAGTGGGTGAGGTAAGAATCTATTAAAGGAATTAAAAGCGAAGATGACTCATCACACATTTCTGCTTATTTGTAAGAGACACATGAAAGGCAGGGATTTCAAAACATTTGTATTAGAAAAACATCAATAACAAAGCCCCCTGATTTAATTTTTCAGTCTCATGGGCTTCAAAAGAAGATGTGACTATCCCACATTTGTCTCGAAAAACACACAGCACCGGAAACTTGCAGAGGCTTGTCTTGCTTTGCTGCATTTCATTTTTAGACCGTTCACCTATAGATCGTATTTACACCCTTTTCTTCTTTGCAAAAATCTACAAACTGTTTTCTTTACATTGAGAGCCAGCTTTCTGGTGTTTCAAACAGATGAAGTGATGCTGCTGCTTCTTGCTGAGGAAAGCCTGCGTCACCTCCTGCTTGACATTTGCTTCCCCTCTCCAGCCAACCCACTGCTCCCTGCTAAGAAAATTTGTCTGTAAAGAGATCAAAATAAACAATCAGTTCTCTGTGTTTTGCTTTCTCCTGTCATCAGCAGGAGACACTTGCAATGGGTTAATGTAGTAATTTACGTACAACAGAGCTTCTACGAGTTTATGTCGGTACTGGAGCAAAGACTCTAAGAACAACTATGGTAGCAAATTTGTCTTAAAGTGTTTTTTTCATAGAAGAATACATACAATATTGATAATATAATATACTAATAGTACAGGATGTTTATGGGTGCCTTTGCTATAGGAAGATAATAGAGAACACAGCAACAAAAGCAAGAAACAGAAAAACGTGAAAGCAGAGGAAAATGTGTACATAAAGAAGCAAGCTGTTGACCAGTGCAGTGACTATTGGAAAAAAAAAAAGGAGTCAGAGTTGAGCAGATCTCAATCTTTTGTTGTACAGCTCGAATTTTGCTGAACGTTATTTCAGATGTCTCCTATAAATCCATCACCTATTAAACAGACTTTGAAAATGAACTGGCTTGTACCAGCTGCTGCTAATTTGAACAGGGGAGTCAGTGGTGGAAAACAGTAACAATTTCCCCAGCACAGGAATGATACATCAAGGACCAAACACACTTATAGAGCTGTGCATCAGTTGGGAAAGATGAAACAGGAAGAGTGTCATCTGGCTGTTCCCTGAGTGAGATGGAGCTACTTGTCCAAGCATCACCAGAGAGTGCTGCAACACTGCTGCAGTTCCTCAGTTCCTGACTCAACAGAGCCTAGTGATTTCATATGGTGACAGGTAGAGCCCTGCAGCTCCCTGACCTGGAGGAGACATGCCACACATTCAGGAAAATGAAGCTGTGCTGAGCTCAGGGCCGCAGGGTCAGCATCAAACTCCTGCCATGCTTCTCCAGTCTGCCCCATGGGTTCATTCATGAGGAGAAAGAGGTTGGATTCATAGTTGGAAAGTGGGCAAAAGAGGCAAGGAGGTCCTGAGATCTCACATGATCCTTTGAATAGTACTCTTGGATCTAGCAGGGTCAGCAGAAAGTGAAGGGAACTACTTCTGCTTGTGGAGGCATCCTCACCATTCCCTGAAACAGCACCACCCCCTGCATTGGCTGGTTACAATAGACACTGAAGCTCAAAGTGGCTTCTGAGGGCTTTATTTTTATGAAAAAAGTGATTCCTTTCTGAAGTGCAACTTTATGGTTAAAAAAGAAGAGAATAATTCTAATTTTGAGAATGAAGAACAACTATTTATTTTAATGACAGTTTTTATCCCATACCAGTTAAAAATGACAAACTGCATTTTTCCTCCTATTTAAATGTACAATAAACTATATAAACATAAACCAGAGACAGGACATTTCAACCCAGGAGCTGACCATTTTTCAGATTAATCATGGTCTAAGAAAAATGTCTTTATGCTAAGAAATACCATGCAACCAAAGGAGTCACTGCCATGTTTGTTACAACACAAAAAAATTATCTAAAGTCCTAACTCTGATGTTCTTTATTATGATTTTAATTTCTGATACAGTTCTGTTTGTGTGTCTTCCAACTGAACATACTGTGCTTCTGTTTAACTGTCTATTTATAGTCATAAGAGAAATAAACATATAAAATAAATGCATCTTGATGCATAGCTGTGCAGCAGTACAGATGTTTTATTAATGAAAATGAATCCAGCTTTTTGTAAGTCATGGCAGCAATATAACATATCATTGTTTGCTTCTCTGCTAGATGGTCCCTGCTGTTTTTACATAGAAATTCCTGTAATACTTAATGGACATCTGGAAGAATTCAGCCAATTAATCGAATTCACGCAGGAGCTAGGCTAATGGCTGTCTGAAAGGCAGATTACATTAAATCAAACTTGCAATATGAATGAAAGTACTTAATCATACATGCAACATTCATTAGACGTGGCACAGCAAGTGTTTTGATGACTTTAATGAAAGATCAGGTAAAGTGCATCAACTGAACAGATTGAAGAGACAGCATGCTTACAAATGTTTGATTATGTTGACTATCAACAGAAACGGTGCCAGTAATTTATAGCAAAACATATTTGGAGGAGGAGGAGGAGGAGGAGAATGGAACCAGTGAGCTTGGGAGGTGAAGTGAAATTCAGGCCTTGCCTCCAAGCACTTTAATTAATAGTTAGGATAACAAAACTTTAATCAAATGTCATGAAAGAAGCAAAACAGATGTGCGTGGAGAATCCTATATGACAACTGCTAGGAATCACTTATATTTGCAGTACTTGGAGCCTGATGCTGTTTTTCAGTCCCCTGCCTGACTTTGGAGCAGACAGAGATAAGTCCTAAGTGGAAAACATATTTTCAAACAATGAGATATATGCTTGATGATTTTGGCTTGGTGCTGCTTTTCTTCTCGGATTCTGCTGAAGACACCCTCCAGCCACCACTGCCCTTGCCCTCTGTGTAGGTGCTGGCTCACGGGGAGGTGAAAGCAGCTGAAGATGAGCTTTGGCTGTGGGTCATCCTGAAGCACTGCTGCATTTTCCCTTTTCCTATCTCATCAGCCAGCAGAGCATTTTGTCATTGTCTCCAGGGTCGCCCATGGGCACTGACCCACCAAAACCAGTCAGAGTCTCCAGCCTGACACGCCTGCCAGAAGTCAGAGTTGCAGCCTCGCCTCTCTGAAGCTTCATGCATTATGGGCATTTGCCAGGTGTCATTTAGGGATGAACACGGTGACTGGGCTCAGAAACTGGAGGTGCACAGTTGGAAAAGAGCAGCAGGTCTCTGGTTTATTGCTGCCTTTCCTTTGCACTTCTCTGTCACATTCCCTGCAAACAGATGAATCACCATTTCCTTTTGGGAGCTGTCAGACTCCTTTTTACTTTTCTGCGATGTAGGCACCCAGCTCAGATGTGGTTTATTTCCTTGTAATACAATTTTCCTGCTTGTTCCTTTAGGGTGCTGCTCTGCCCAGTTCTTTATAGCCAGATTTATGTGTTGGTTTGCTTGCCTTCTACTCCTGACCACTTGTTTTTTTAAACACCATCTCCCATTCTCCATTTGCCCCTTTGCAACTGTTACTGGCAATGATGGCTCCTGCACTGCCATCTGCTTTGCAGCGGCCAGGTCACCTGCACCTTTTTCCACAATAAATCCTGCCATTCCTTTGCATAGGCAAGCAAAGATGCAATAGCATACTTCTGGAAGGGAGTACCTGCAGTTCTAGCAGGAAAGGGACTTGGGAATCTGATGGGGCCTGAAGAAAATGGAGGGAGAAATAGACAGGGTATGATGGAGTAGGGATGGGAGAAAGGTTCTTGTGCAATGGCCCTGGGGAATTGCCTTTTGCACCTCTGAGTCAGAGGAATTTCATTGAATAAGGTGGCCTTGGCACAGGGGCATGAAAAAATTATTGGAGGCAGGAGAGGAAAGGAGAGGTAAATATTTTCATGAGGGCTCAGCTCTCTGCACCATATCCCTACAGAATTCTGCTCCAGTGTCAGCACAAGAGCAGGATGATGTGTGACCATAACAAATTAATGTGATTGTGATTCACCTGGTCCTGATCTTTGCTCTCCAGAAGCCTCCTAGATTGAGCCCTTTTGGGAGAGCAGGCAAACCAGCATGTTTCTCTGTCCTGCCTGAACTTTACTGGAGGCAGGCATGGAGCTTCCCAGCCCAGCGTGCAGCATAGGCGGCACTCAGGAACTTAATTTCTCCCACCCTCCTACTGTCTTTTCTTCTGGTCTCTTAAGTTGTCACTCTCTTTGCATACAAAACTGTCCACCTGTCTGCACACACATCTGCACCGATTGCAGCTGGGACTCAGCCACTCTGAAATGCACTATCACTATCCATATAATTAAGAACCACAACCTTCTGCACAAGGAGATCTCTTTTCAGTGAGTTGCAGCAAATAATGATGCTTGTAGGGAACAGACTGCTAAGTATCTCATGCCAAAAGAAGCCAAATCTTCCTATTTATGACATAGATCAACAAATAACTCCATTACAGGCAAGTTTGTCATGGCAAATGACTTCAGTCTGTGCGATATGAAATGAAATCCAGCTGAAATCCGTAATGAAGTAACAAAAGTCATAATGGTCCCATCAGGACTCGCCAATAACTTGTATAGGTTTGGGAATGTAAAGTTGCTCCCTGGAAAGCACCTGGCGTCCCTGCAATGGGCTACTGCAGATGGAAGCGGGAAGAACCAAAACACAGGAGTCCTCATTTGGCCCTTACATAGCTGCTCACTTACGAAGTAGGGATGGGAGTCACAGCATCCTTGTCCTCCCAGTATCACCTTAGTGATAGCAAGATGGTAAACACACAGCATCACTTCATTTGTGAACAAAGAGAAAGGTTGAATGTTTTCATCGTTTTTTCAAATCCCTCTAGCCCAAGTACCTTCACAGAATAGTGTTTTCTACCTTCCCTTACAGAAAGCTTTTTGTTAGTATTTAAACAATGAAGAAAACACAGCAGCTGTTAACATCATTTTCCCCTTGAAGCAGATTGTCCTCAGGTAAAACAAAACACAATTAAGGTACTAGCAAGGTCAGTTATATTAGACAATCCATATCCTCATAATGCAGATATTTCCTCCTATGTCTGTCACCAGCATCAAATCCCCAACCGCAGCAAGATAATTGGCAGCCTCATTTGGGGGGAAGATGAAATGGCTTGTGTTGCCACCAAAAACAGCCTGGATTTTGTTCGTCTAAGTGCTGGAGCCTGGGGGTGGTATCGCTCATCTAGCTACATTGCTGGAGTCTCACGTATCAGAAGGACAGGCTTCTGAGGCTCTTTCTGTCTCCCTCCTATTTACTGCTCCATTAATTACAAACCAGATGTCAGGGGAAGATTTAAAAGTCAACTTTATTTGAAATCCTGCGAAATAAAAAACTCAACCACAACAATTTTTTTTGTGGTGGGGAGAGGAAACATGAAGGACAGAAATGTTCTTTAATCCTTTGCTTGCAGTTATTTTCTATTTTATTTTTAACTCTTATTTCTTAAAGTTGTGGTTATTTTTTTCTTTTACTAAGTGGCAAAAGGCATTTCTCTTTTTCTTTGTGCCCCCTCAACCCCCAGAAGGTTTTCTCTGAGAACCAAACCCCACCCAAGACTTTCTCCCTCCCAGCTGGCATTTCTGTCATACTTTCCTCTTGCTGTTTATGCCCCAAGATTGTTCAGAAACATAAATGCAGCTGGCCAGTTGCTTGACAATGTTTTATTTGGGAACCATGTTACACCTCCTTTCCTGCACAGGCTTCCAGGTGTCCTGGAGATGCAGAAGGCATGGCTGGGGCTGAAAGCAATGGAATCCCTACCATGCAGCCACAGATGACAGTCCCTGGATGGCTGGGATGTAGAAGGACCTGGGTGATGAGCTGCTGGTACTGTACTCTGGAGCCACCTGGACAATCAGATGGAGCATCCTCCAGATTCACAGAATCATTTAGGTTGGAAAAAACCTTTAAGATCGTTGAACTCAGCCATAAACCCAGCACAGCCGAGTCTGCCACTAAACCAACCACTAAAAGAAAGCATCAACAGGGAAAGGTAGCTAGAGAAACCTGAAGTTTGTCCTATCTCTGGAAGGTCCCCAAGAGGTTCGCCCAGCCACCGTTGAATCTGATTGCTGAACCTTGATAAGGCTTGAATGGGTCCCCCAGGCTTATTTTAGCAGCAAAGTTATGAACAAGGGTAAAAATCCCTACACACAAAATGAGTTTCTGCAAAATGTGCAGTGCTGTACTACTCTTGTTTCCATTTCCTAACATACCAGCATTCAGCCCCAACCAGAAAGGAGTGAATGGACTGAGGAAGTATGCAAGAAGAGGGAACTGGTTCCTCTTATTTTCACTCCATCAGTTCCCCATCAGCTACTGTATTTTTCCACTAGAAGTTTGATTTCCTGTTAACTGTTGGATTAACCCTTTTAAAGGGTTAATTTCCAATTTATTGTAGGATTAATATAAGGTCATCTAAGGATAACTCTCACACGTAAGTGGCCAATACATTTAATAAAGGCCAACCTGATTTTGTCAGACTGTAGAGAATGAAGCGTAAGGTCAGGAGCAATAACAGTTCCTTGCTTAGGAAATCTTTGACCTCAAATAAAGCTCCCCTGTTGTATCATGTTCAGGAGGGTGAGGTGCTACACTCTCAGCTACATGATGAGACTAACCGAATGTCAGTAGAAAAAAAATCCACAGGATGTGTGTGCGAGTTCACAACATTTTTAACTGTCTCTATAAATTATCAGAAATTTCTTTGGAAGGAGTAAAGGATGAAGGCAAGAAGATAAACCCATGTAGCAGTTTAGACAGCTTAGAAGTTGTGAGAGTCAGGTGTTAATGCCAGTTGTCAGGGTTACACTGTCTTTTAAATGTGGGGAGGGAAGGGAAATAATCTGTAATCACAGAATAACGATCCTTCTCAAGGAAGCCAAGACGCTGGAAGTCTGTACTGGGGCAAGGACAGCCTGGGGAAAACAATATGTTTGTTGAGAGAAACAAGTCACAAGGAGGCTGTAATGATTTGAATCTCAATGCAATTTTGCTGATGTTTTTGTCAGAGATCTGCAGGCACTGGCATGTGCTGCAGGAAGACCAAGGATGGGATGATGGATTCTACAGTTTTGGGTCCCACCTCAGAAACTGATCATAAACTGAAGGCAAACTGAGAAGGATACAAGAAGTGCTGGAGGGCACTGCGGAATAAGCAGGAGGCACAGATGGGCACCAAGTCACAGGAGAGAGCTGAGAAGCACAGCAGAAGGGGCATCGAGTGGGGAGGTGGAACAGTGGTTCCATGTCTGCAACTTTGGGAGGGAAGGCTCTAAGCTACCCTCCAGGCCTTTCCATGATGTCTGGGCCATGTCAGATCATGACATGGGGCCTAAAGAATCTCCCGAATGAAACTCCAGCCTACAGCTTTTATTGGAAAAACGCTTGGAGTTCCAGTAAACATTTAATACACCTGTTTTCCAGCTGGCACTCTATCTCCTGCTACTCCAGTGCAGGAAAAGGCATTGCTGGGTTTCTCACCCCCCTTGAGTCTGAAAGCTGAACTGGACATTTCAGAACTGGACATTCCTACCACTGACTATTTGTGTAACATGACAAAAGCAAATGAAATTTTAATAGCAACATTATTTACAAGGGGAAACTGAAAGAACTATTTACATATCGCTTGGAGGAACAGTATAGAAGAGTGAGTCTGTAGCCAGAGATCCAGTTATTCAGTGACAAATGTAGCTGGGAAACAAAGCTGTAGTTACAAAGATAAAAATTATTAGGTAATAATCATGCAGCTAGTCAGTGGAGTGACCTCACTGCACAAAAACATGGCTCATTGTCCCAATTACAGCATTTTGTACTAACGAAGGGTAATCTCTACCCCACGGAGTCCATAATCTAATCTAAGATTCAGTGCAACCATGAAAACGGAGGAAAATGGGAGAGTAATGTAAAAAATGGTTGAGACTTTGCTAAACAAATATAATCAGACCACTTACACAGAGAAGTTGAATGAGTGTTTTGAGCAAGTTAGGCGAGTTCTGGTCTTGCATGAAGGCTTCAAATCTCTTGCCAATTCTGGAGAGGCCTTCGACCCAGAAGTGCTGTTTCTCCCTTTCTGTTGGTGCTGTCTACTTCCTCCGGCTAGAGGATGCTCCTAGCACGGTGAGTCCGAGCGTCCTACCGTGGCGAGGGATGCCTATCCCTGGGCAGGGACGGAGTGAGGCTCTAGCGCGTTCATTTCCAATGGCACGCCATCTCGTGTATACTGCGGGCAGCAGGTCTACGGGCGGGATAGCGCCGTTCTGCCTCCAAACCCGGGCTCGGGTTCGTGGACGGTCAAACAGGAGATGCTGGTACTGCGCGGTGGGGCCGGAAGGGCTGCTGAGATCTCGCTGCCAGTGCGCTTCATCCCCCTCTGGAACAGCGGCGTTTCTAAAAAGGCGATTAGCGGTTTGGCAACACAACTATTGCCTTGCTCCAGGGGCGCACCAGCTCCCACGAGGCTCACGGCACCCCACGAAAGGGCCGGGGCTGGAGTAGAATCGGGGCGGGGGGAGGTTGGGGCGCTTTTGCTGTTCGCTGCACATCTCAATCTTGCCTCCCCTGGGCTCAGGAGGCCGCCCGCGGATGAGGCTGCTAGGGGACCAGTCACAGCCACGACGCAGAGCCATGATTTAGCATTTTACGAGGCGATGGCAGCCCTGCTGTTGCACTGGGGAGCTCACCGCAATACCGGAGCTTTATGGCTACTTGTGGAAAAACTCGTGATGTGGCTGTGCAGAAGGACACAGCCGGTTCCAAGCTCTGGCTCCTTTGAACGGAAAGGCGTGAGGGGCGACCCACGCTACCGATGAAAACGCCGTCACAAACATCTACGACAGATGCTCCTGCTGAGCCCATGCGGCCGCTCGGCCGAGGGGCAGCGACCGTGACCCAGCCCGGGGTCTCTCCCATCTCGGACCCATTCCCGGCCGCACACCTCACTCGGTCTCACGCAGGGCGCCGCGTCGCGGGGTGTGCTCCCCGGGACACGCCGCCCATGCCCACAGTCCGAGCGCCCCCGCCCCGCCAGCGGGAGCCCCGGCCCGGTCCGGCCGCCGCCACCTCCCGCCGCCAGCGCCGTCCCCAACTCCTCATTGGCCGCTGCCGCCGGAGGGCGGATGACGCCCGGGCGGGAGCGGGCACCGGGAGTATAAAGCCGGGTCGGGCCGGTGGCGCTGCGCTCCCGCCTGTCCGGACCGTCCCGCGATGCCGCGCGGCTTCCTCGTCAAGCGCAGCCTGCGTCCCGGCGGCTCCTACCGGGCGCGCCCGCGGGAACGGGANGGGGGCGGAGGAGGAGGAGAAAGGCGAGGAGGAGGAGAGCGCTGCCGCAGCTTGCCCCGCGACGTGGACCCCCGGCGGCGGCTGCGGCGGCCCCGGCGTCATCCTGCCAGAGGGTCCGGCCGCTTGGGGGGCGACGGGGCCGTGCAGCGCGGCGGGGCCGCGGGCGGCTCTCTTCGAGCGGTGCCTCAGCTCCCCCGCTTCCGCCGAGTCCTTCCCCCTGGCCGCCTCCTTCCCGCCCGCCGAGAAGCTGCTGCTGC